>JAWNNQ010001111.1:0-600000 GCA_035044765.1 Leucophenga montana | reverse complement strand
CCAGTCAGCACCTCCATCATCAAATATCCGGAATGATTATAATTAAAAACATACGTTTACAATCATCTGTTCAATATTCGTTCAACATGGTTTATACCAATGGATCTGAGTTCTCACAAAATATTTGCTTCTTAAAAACAATATAACAAACAATAATAACAAACACTAAGCTAAGTTTAAAAAGTAGTAAACTTTTGAAAAGTTTTTATTTGACTTTCAAATTTTAGAATACAATTTTGAGCCACTTCAACTTGTCGGATTGAGTTGAAATTTGACAAACACGTATGAACCCGAAGATAACTCTATACATATTATGGAAGTTTTTGCTGGTTTAATCAAAATGGCGAAGTCAAATTGATAGCAAAAAACAAACAAACAAAAATTTGGTAAGAATATTTTCGAGATGATTTTCATTTATGAAAAACAATTCATGTTATATAGGACTTTGATATATAATTCAAAATCACGTATTCAACATATTAAATGAGGTCTGAATGTTGGACATGATAGTTTTCGAATTCACCACTTTTTTAGTCTTATTCTATTAGAATACAATAATATAACACTGGTTTATAGTTACACACTTCTTTGGGTGCGATGAAAACGAAAAGCATACTTTTTTCAGGTAAAAAAAGTAATCGGAGTAATTTTTTTGTGGATCGATTGTATGGCTCCAGCATGTAAACAATTATAACATCACATCTGATCTTTATTCTTCAATTTAGTACTCGTATCTCGTTAGAGATCATCGTTAAATTTTGAACAGACGATCAATTTTAAACTTCCGACATGACGCAACTTTTTCTCTTTTATTGTTGTGGGGCGCAAATTGGTAAGCTTACCTAGGGCGCCAGGTAATATTGTTACGACTCTGCTATTGAACCGGCAGATCGTATTGTAAAACAACAAGAACAAAACATATGAGATAGACGGAACGGCGACGACAAGATTATGAGACTTCTAAGCGTAAAACGTTTATAGCAACAAACGACTGCGTTCCACATTCCAATGGAGAAGACGCACCAACTCAAAGACAGAAGCACATTCAATGAGAATCGGACATACGGACGGACAGACAGAAGCTGAATTCGAATACGAACGCCCATTGTGTGCAGATTTCGCTCAAACAGATTTATGATTGCCGCTGATGGACTCGCAGCCGTTGTTGGAAACCGGTGTACTACAATCGAACCAACAATTGAGCGAGCGAGCGAGCGATCGATCGATCGGATCGGATCGGATCGATCGAACCAACTTTCGAAGCGCATAGATATTGTATCTGCAACAGGCGTTCAAATAATGCGCTATCGAGAACTGCTGTCGTCTTTGCTGTTTGTTACTCTTACTGCTGCTGATCTGCCTGTCATCATAAACATGAGCAATGATCTTGACGCTGATGCTACAAATGATGAAGAATTTTGAAACTGACTGACTGACTGACTGACTGACTGAATGAATGTATCTGCTACAAGCAACTATACATTTAATGGCCGGCCGTCTGTCTATCTGTCCGTCGTCGCTGTGCTCCTTTACGCATTAGAGTCACAAGCAACTCCAGAAGCGTCAAGATATGTTAAACACGACAACAATATGTCCAGTTCATGTTGTAGATATTTGCTGCAATATAAACTCAACTCTTCTCGTATCTCAGACTGTATAGAAATAGAGAGAGACAGCGGGCGAACAATGGATGCAATGCTATAAAATCGCACAGTCGAAGTTGAAGTTGAAGTTGAAAGTGTCTTCTTGTTAAAATTGTTGTGAAAAATAAATATGAGGCGCTTTGGCAACAAATTAGTCGCGTAGCTTTTGGCATTGTTTTTAGCCACTTCGGTGTTCGGCATACAGAATCGCAAGAGGAACTATTCTTTGCAGTTGAGTTAATAGCGTTAACTAACGATAATTGCAAGCAATTTTAACTTATTTAGTCGCATACGCAGAATGCAATCAAATCAAATCAAGCTGTCGCCAATCATTAGTTCAAAATTATAGAAGGTAAGCGTAGCATCTGCAGAAATAAGCAAGTCATAGAAATAGTAGCACATCAATCAGCATATTTCAATAATAAATTATATATCATTATTGCAAAATAGCAATAATAAGTTGAGGTGTCACGGAACTGACACCTCAACTTATTACGAAATTTATGCTTTTTTTTCAATTGAATGTTTTGAATTTTACAAAACCTATTTGCAAAATATACCTAAGCTCTATACATAAAATGCTGCAAATTAGCTCTCTTACATATATACATTCTTATTTTTTCTCATAATAATCACACTAAACAAGCAGCAATGTATGCTGCTGTCCTCTCATTTCCTTTGTCTCCTCACCATCGCACATGCCACGCACTTATCGAACAATGGCACATGCTGCTCACTGCACGCGAAAAACACAGGACAATGAGAATTGTGCAAACGTCACTCGCAAATGTTTGCAGTAGTTGTTTGCTGCTATGTCTGTAGTGCCCTCTCTTTTTCTTTCCATCATCATCATCATCGTTTTATTTAGCCTTACTTCATATATTTATTTGACTCAAATGCTGTGAGTTACAAATTGTCACTTAAAACTTAATGGAACTTATAATTCACAAATAGTTTTTACATATTCTTACATTATTTTATTACTAATCTGTCGTTTGATAACGATTTTCTATGCTCACAGCGCAAGCCTCACATAAATAAGTACGCTATAAAAATTAATAATAACCAAATATAGAACGCTCCACATAGGCACATATTAAATGTGTCAAATGATTTAATGCAAATATATACACAAATGCAGAAATCTAGACTCATATGTGTACGTATTAACTAGCACTCATATATTACACCAAACACTGCTCGACGTCTGTATTCTGTAACAATAATTTTTAACCACAAAAGGTAAATATTTTATGTGAGTTTGTGTTCATTTTTTGTGTACACAATAAGTGAAATAAAATAAATACTTTTATCCCTTTTTGCAAATATATAAATTCTTGTTTGGAGCGAGTTTGTGCCAAAAATTATGACGCTCGTATATAATTCTTTTTTTCCAAGGATTTTTTTTCCGTCCAAATCCAGTAGCTGCTATGTGTGTGTACAATAAACATACAACTAGCCGTGTGTGTGCCCGGGTGTGTGTGTAAGCAAGTGCGGGTGCGGGTGCTGTGTGCTTAATTTAATTTATTTCAATATTTTAACGCAAAAATACGAGTGACCATGATCAACGAGCCATGAAACAAGCGAACATTTAGCGTCTTGTATAAGCGGAGGACATTGAGTAGTAATGGCGCAAAATAAGAGTAGTTATTGTGACAATTCAAATCAAGAACAGTCTAACTCTAACAAAATATAAAATCTATTATAAAGCTACACATAAGTTTGATTTGCAGCAGAGTGATGTATTATGGAAAGTATTTTTTATGTTGGTCGTTAAATCTATACTTAGAAAGGATGGAACAATTTATTTTTAAATTTTTTGAAATCTATTAAATTTGAACTCTTAATATTTGAATTTCAAGTTAATTTGGTTAACGATTCATTTTGGTTTCGTTTTTACAGCAGTTAATCGAATATTATCTTTCATTTTTCAAAAGGCGAAATCCCTATTTATGAATTTGGATGAATTAGAATGTAAATCTAGCCCAGTCATATTAGCCAAAAATAGGGGTCAACCAAGGAATGAGAGATAATAAGCTGTAAATTGGTATAAACCTTTGTTTTGGCGTTCTATATGTTGTCTCAAAAGTCTTATATAATATCAGGTTCGCGTCTTAAGATTTACAAGGTCAAAGGTCGCGAAAATCGTTAATCGTACAGAAAAAAAAAGTTGTAGAGAATTTTATACTCTACAACTTTTATAATAGTTGCAAATCTCATTTAAGGTATAGAAAGCGAGATATTCGCGAAAACCCGATTTTCGCGACCTTTGACCTTGCATATCTTAAGACGCGAACACGATATTATATAAGACCTTTGAGACAACATATAGAACGCCAAAACAATGGTTTATACCAATTTACAGCTTATAATCTGTCATTCCGATGTGAAACCCTAATATGATTGGGCTAATCAGTATTTTTCGCATAAAGGCTTCTCAGACTGTTTTCTATTTTTAACTGATGTTCAGCGATAATTCTTTACCATATGGACTAATTTCAATTATTCTTATTTTATTATTATTCTTTTAAATTTGGTCAAATTCTGAGGATTGGATACATGAGAAAATCAGCAAACTCATAAATTTGCATAAGCGTGTGCATGACAAATGTACGATTTCGGGGTCAGTTTTAATAACATTCTGATATAGTGTAAAATGGCATTATCAATTTGTCTGAAAGTTTGTAACACATTAAAGGAGGTACCGTAGACGCCATAGAGTATATATTTTTGAATAGCATGACAACATGAGTCGATTTCGCTTTGATCCTCTATCTGTCTGTCTACCCAGCTAAAAACCAGCACATAGACCTATTTATATTGCAGTTAAATAGAGTATCCATATTGACATGTCACGCCCAGTGGTAGTCCCATACAAACCACGCTCCACTTTTAAATTTTTTTATTGCTTTCATTATCAACTTAAAATATTATATGATGGCTTCTTTTCACATATATTTCAATTGGTGTTATCTCCCCATTTTATTGGGGTAGCGCCCATGCAAAGCACCTGCCAACTTTTGACTTTTTGTATGAATAGTTTTTTTATTGCAGTGAGTATCAACTTAAAATTTCACATGGTTGCTTCTTATCGATAGACACTTAACATATACATAAATAGGATTGATCCCGTACTTTTTTGGCGTATTGCACATACAAATCCACCACCCAATTTTCGGATTTTGTATTGATAACTTTTTATCAGAGGAAAAAACTTGAATTTTGATATGGGATAGCCCCTACAAACTTACCACCCAAGTTAATGTTGCTTACAAATATTTTTTTTTGAAGCTGCTAAATAGTTTCCACTTAAAACTTTGTGTGAATGGTATTAAAACTTCAATTCAAGCGAAGTTAACGTTTTATCTGATTTTTTATAAAACAACTAACTCTGATTCCAGAATTAAAGCATGTAAGACCATACTCGAGGTGCTCGACTATATTGTACACACCAAATTTTTTTCATAAAAGGCGTTGAGTTGCATCCAAGTGATGCTTTCTACAAACTACAATATACCTATAACAAAATTTGTATGATTAAAAATTTTTGATGATAGAAAGAAAACAAGGCAACACTTAAGGCCTGAAGTCGCATACAACAGAAACTTAAACTGAAACTGAATTCAGTACATTAGCAACTGAAACTAAAACAGAATTCTAGAATACTGTCGTCCGCAGCAACAGAAACTGCATTCAGTACATCAGCAACTGAAACTGAAAGAAATACTTATGACTTCATTCTGTTACTGAATGACAGAAAATCTGCTATTTTGCCATTCATTATTCACTATTTGCAAAACTTGCATTAGCAACACGAGTTTTTCGATTTGTTGTTGTTTTTTGTTAGTTTCAGTTCAGTTCAACTGAATAAATGTACAACAGAAACTGAAAATCAGTTTCAGTTTCATTTCAGTTTCTGTTGTATGCAACAACAGGCCTTTAGAGTGTAAAGTTTTATTCCATTCTGGGCATCTACATCATGTATTTGAATTCTTTGCGAGAACTGTGACTGGCATATTAAGTTTGATATAATAGTGTTGAGCACTTAACTTTATGAACTTAGAAACACTGGTTAATTGCAAACAAAAAATGAAAAATTGGTACAAGCTATAAAAAATGAAGAGAACTAGCTAAAATAAATAGAAATTGGGTTTAAAATTCAAGTCAATTATCGACTAGAGTCATCTTGTGTTAGTGTGGGAAAAAAATGTTACAAGAGATTTGAGTGTCTTTAAAAATTAGGAAAAACGTGACGTCACCAAAAAATGTTGTATAACAAAACTGCGCAAGGCATTACCTCGTTAAGACGGCTGCGTTGTATTTTGTGCGCCCCGTGCCAGCTGACATTTTCATTTGAAAGTTTGACATTTTTTGGGCATAAAAAACTCATATCGTTTTGATGTAAATGCACTATTTGTGTTGCTTAAAGTTACTTGAAAAATTCAACTCGTTTGTAACGTAATATTACGTAAAATAGTATTTTAATAGTTATCAATGGCTGGGGTAAACAGATTTGTAACAATGTATTACCAGGCGAGAGAGGATCAAAAAATACAACAAAAAATTGCGTTACGTAAAACTTTAATGGCTCCTAAAAGCCAAACTCCCTTAATTTTTTACAGTTTTCTTACAAAAAGTTAATTCCATATTGTTTTAGAATTTTATTCGATTGTTGAGAAGAGATGGAGATATCGTTCGAGCCACGGAATGAGGTTTATTAAATCTCTTTATATCAAAAAGTATTAACAAAAAGAAAGAAACAGAAGTCCGTCACGTATATAATTTTTTATACATGAAATAAAATGAAAATTTTCGTAATAAATTTTAAATACTTTGCTTTCTCCATGCAACAACCTCTATCGTATAAACACACTCACCAAGAGTGTAATAATAAATTTTTGCTTATCAAATGTGTGACATCTGAGCTGCGAATTGCACTAAATACATTTGTTAAATACCTAAAAGTAGTCGCATATTGTAGAAGGATATCACAGTAACAACCACAACAAACATTTGCTGCTAATGAGCGTGAAATTTTAAAGCTCTTTCCTATGATAAAACCACAGAACATCAGCAGGCCACGCTTCCTTTCCGAGTCAGCGCTGCTTTGTATCATTTGCTATTGGATTGTATCGTCAACGACAACCTGGGACAGATACATTAGACAAATATAAATTGCAATGACTTAACACTGACGAAATTGTTGCGATTGTATTGTGTCAACATATGCGGGCGTTTTTCTGTAGGGCTGTATGTGTATCTATACATATATATAATTGTTGTTGGTTGCTCTTGTTAATCCTGCGAATGAGTTGCACTTTTGCCGTCAGTTGGCAGCACACTTAATCTCATGCTTAAATAAGCAGCAGCATATGATTATATGTGAGCGATTACATTTTGGTTTGGGCATTTCAGTTTCATATCAGCAGACGGCGGCGTTGTTAGGCATATCTAGTTGGAAGTGTGAACGAAGCAGTTGAGTGAAGGACCTCAAGCGAAGTGGTTGTCCGCATTGAATTAATCGTGCGGAGTGGTCAGCCACTTTGAATGCGTATCTGTGTGATTTGCTGAATGTCCTGTGATTGTAGCTAATTAAGCGCGTATATTTATCAACACCGGCGAATGCAATATGTTGTCAAAGCCTAGACTGCATTTTACAAAACTTGTCAATTGCATTGCCTGACTTTTTGTTCAATATTAACATGATTAATTAACAATTGCCTGCAACAAATTTGATTTTAATAACCTGCAGTCGTCACCGCAAAATTATCACCACCAAAGCGGCAGTACTATTCGTTTTTTTTTTATCTCGATTTTTTGTTGCTGTAAGATTTATTTATTTCATAATTGCAATATGTATCTATTCATCCTGCTGCGTGTAGCAGGTGTCCTTCGGATTTTATTGACTTTTTCTACTTGTAATGTGTACGCACTAACCACCCTCATCTACACTGCCCTTCCGTTCCAATATTGTTTGTTTTTCTATTAAGCACGGATTTCTTATGTTAAAAAAAAAAAAAAAAAATCACAAAGGGTGTTTCCATCTTGGTACTAAGCACTCTGCCTGCCTCCCTTCCTCTTCTATAGAGCTATTTGCATAATGTGCTTGTTTGCTTTTAACACTTGAGTTGTCAAAATTTATCATATTCAAATCGTCTAAAACTCTGTACAAATAGATTTAAAGCTAGCAAATGCCCTACAGCTGTGTCAGTTAACATAAGAGGGCAGATTGATAAGAAATCGGACTAAGTTTTTATACCTTATGCCAAGAAAAATCACATAAAATGTATCCAGTTTCCCCATATAAAACGTTCATATGATTTAAAGGCGAAGAAACATAAACGGCAATACCGAACTATGGACACTGGAATTATATGTATTATTATTTTGTGTGCGCTTCATAGGTACTTTAATTTCATTGGTTGATAATTGGCGCGCATTTCTTTACTCTGTGCATGCGTGAAATGGACGGTAAATTTCCATAACGATATGAAAAAATTGGTCCGCGGAAATGGTCGAATTTCAACCAATGCACGATACTAGTTTAGTTTATTAAAAACATCTACTACTGAGACTATGCGATCGAAATAATTGCAATTAGCAAACTAACGAAGTTTCAAAAAAATCGAGATTGCACTGATAAAAACACTAGATTTACTTACATGAATTTTTCCATGGCAAAGGCAAAAGTATAATGAGTACGGATTTTCTTAAGCCAAGTGCAAATTCTTGGTGCATTAATGGAACTGAGATTCTTAAATTTAGAACTCTTCAAGCTCTACTGACTTTGATTTTAAGACAAAACTAGCATTGAGTACCAAAAGGGCTAATAAAAGAAAAATACTTCTTTTTTTTCTATTTTTAGAAAATTCTAATTTAATTTTGTTGTAAAAATGTTCTTTGGTGGAGAGAGCTGGTATCGAACCATGGCACATGCGAACGACACTGAGCAGTGTCATCATCTCAACTACCTAAGCTAACAGGCACCCGACACATGGAGTTGCCGAATTACAACCCATTGATTTTCCCATTTTCTGACGGTGCGAAGATATTGGAGCAGCTGAGAGAGTAAATTTGGTTTTGCTCTCAGGTTTTTGTTCCTCTCAGAAATTGATTCAAGAATTTTCTACTTACTTCAAGTAAAATGAGACTTATTTTATATTCGGAGATTTTTGTACTTGACTTGAGTTACACATTTGCTGTTAGAATTAGATTTTTGTACATATTTCAAGAATTTTATAGTTTTTCTAATGATTTCAGCGCCTGATTTATAAATCGATACCGTTTTCAACTTGATTCAAGAAAATTGAGTACAAATCGTGTTTAAAATAAATAAGTACGCTTTCGGATAAAAACAAGAATGTCAAGCCTAACTTTAGAATGCCAATAAAGAATTACAATAAAGAACGCTCAGCACGTTCATTTAATCCACATTATCTAGCGAGGGAAGAGGTGCGTCGAAATAAACAAAATATATACATATAAAGAATACAAGTAGGTCACCGCAACGTTGTACGAGGCATTATCTTTCCCCTGCCACTCCTTCCCCCTTCTCCACCTACCACATGCTCCTTTACCCTACCTCCAATTCTATTAAAATTAGAAAAATCTAAAAGAAAATTTTCTGTTTATCCAATCGCCACGAAACTTCACTGGATCACCCACGGGACTATTTTGAATATTGCCATAAAATTTATTCAAAATCGGTTGAGCGGTTTCGGAGTCTATAGGGAACATACATACATACTTCCATTTTTGTATATATAGATATATATACATATACTTAATTGGGTCGATCAAGCCTCTATTTGCCTGTTACATACATTTGCACAAATTTGATATACAGTACATTATATAAAACACTTTAACCAGCGACTATCCAACTTGTTTAGAGCCAATCTCAGGACTTAGAAATACATTAGAGAATATGAATTGCCAAGATATGCTATGGGGGGAATAATATTTAGTAGTGCATGTCACGACTTCACAATTGTCATAAGCCCATTTCAAGTAGCGCTGCAGTATAAATCGAGTTTTGTTCCGTTATAGGACACTTTTTTTTTGTTTGTTGTTTTTAAAATTTGATTATTTTTGTCTTATTTATCGGTCAGCTGCAAAATGCTGAAGAGGTGGACAGTCCACTCATTTGCACTAAACGCATAAAAAGTATAAATTAAGAGTGAGCACCGCCGCAGTAGAACAACACGAGCCAATCCTATATATAGGGAAGACGTGAGAATGGCCCTTAAACTGTTATCATAGATTAATACAATAACTATATTTTTTAATATTCTGTACAATTTATCTGACATTTCCACCAAACGCATTTTTCGTATTTATTGCAAAATTTGTTATTGTAAACAAGCAATTCGCATCACGCATGCGATGCGGCAAATATGTGTGTTTTCCATATATACATATTTTTTTTTTTAATAATTTGGTTAGTACTTTTCTATTATTGTGCAAGTCGTCTCTTGTTTTGCTTGATAGCAGTCAGCAGAAATATATAAAAAAAAACAGCTTACCTTATGGCCGAAATTTCAAATACATACACTTCGCATACCCGCGATATCATAAATTAAGGATATCATGGATTTCCTGTTACTCTTCCTGAAATAACTTCAGCAACATAATTTGGTATCGCTCAATATCATTTATTATTATTGAGAATACCATATTCTTCATTTTAATCAATTTGTTTTTTTTTCTGTTATGTCTACAATAGTCTTCATACCATGTACATCCAAATCAAAATCAGCTGTTAAAGGAATGTGAGATGCGAAATGCGTCTGGTGGAAACTATTTTTCGGAATGCGAAATGTGGAATGCGTTTGGTGGCAATGCCACATAGTTTATAACCATGAAATGATTTCGTCTATCATATGCCACCATTCGTTATATGCCATTTATTTTTTGAAATTCTTTAAATAGTATATTTTTTATCAAAACAGCTTGAATGCAATTATGTATTAATATATCTGTATACACATATGTCAACGGATTTATCTTAATAATTCATTGTGTCATTATTTCAGGTTTAAAAAACGAATAATAGTCTGTAGTAAATGGTGAATAAGAAACCAATTAAAAACAAGAATGTCAAGCCTAACTTTAGAATGCCAATAATGGTGAATAAGAAACCAATTCGTAAGCTAATTTCTGCTTTAGAACACTTTTTTGTGTGCTAAATGCGTAGAATCGGTCTAAAAGCTTTAAATAACATTAAGTAGCGATTGCTCTGATCTCTTTTAAATTAATTTGTATGAATGATTCCATTTGCATTCCAAAAAATATACACCCGCACTGTGTTAGCCGATAAACCCAACTTGGCTTTCTTATATTTTGATTCTCCAGCAATAGTCCAGTACTTCAACTGTTTCTTGTTCTTTGCTATGGAGTGAGTAATTCAAAAAATGCGGCACTCTTCTGGCAGCGAGCTTCGCAACTCATATTCATACAAAATATTTATATCTTGATCCACTGAGAAATCCATAAACTCAGCAATCTCTTTCACCAAAACTCGTCACTTACCATACCGTCGATTTTATCAATTAGTTATCAACCCACCCTCGTACATACATAATTCCCTCCACTTGCAAAGTTAAAAGCAACAGCAGTAAACATCATCAACTACAATTGTCAATTGTTGTACTCGGAGTCACATTGTTCAAATGAATAATTTTCATTTACCAATTTTCTTGCTATTTGCTAATAAATAAACACTAAAATAATATATTCTAGCATCATCAACTATCAATGCATAGTATCTACGATATATAAATACTTCGTTTTGACTGTATCTGTTTGCCTCGTTTGGAGTTTGTTCTAGCGTTTTTTTTTTCTTTTCAGGTTTAATAAATCTCAATTTGTGACAATAATCACGAAAAGCGTTTAGTGGCAATTTTCCATGCGCTCGAGAAGATTTATGGCCAGCGTTAAATTGGCGATGTCGATGACAACTTTGACGACGAGCAACGAAAATTGTTGAAGCTCAACATTGTGGAGTTCTCTCATATGTATTGTAGTAACGATCTTTAGGGGGAGAACAGAACCCTATAGTTAATATCTCGCGGTGCGGATTTTTAGCATGAGTCAGTGAAGCGTTTAAATTGTTACTTTATTCGTTGTTTATTTACAATAGTTTGAAAATATTTTTGCTACTTTGACATTTCGATGTTTTCATTGTCATTTGAGTTAATAGAAAACTTTAATTTTAGTAGATCCAAAGCAAATAATAATAACACACATACTATATTACTAATAGCAGTAATAAAACATTGCACTTCTCTTAATACTGAACTGATTTTATTTATTTTGAAATGATTTAAACGAAAGCTAGCCAACTGTCATTTCATATCATCCAAATTTTTGCGTGGAAACAGGATGCAGCTTCAAAAATAAATGGCAAAACAAGCCAGTCAATGCAAAAAATGTTTGTTTTGTATCTAGTAATTTAAGTATCCTGTATCTTAACGAATAGGTAGCACAGACGGACGGACAAAATTATATGGTATTTGCTTACTAGTTCAATAAATCAAATTTGCAGCGTGTGTGTAAAGAGTAGATATCCAATTTTTTTTATTTATTTCCATTTTCTGAAGCTCACATCTCATCGATCAATGTATTCTACTGAAAGGCGTTATCCATAAAATTGTTTTAATTATGTGGTAATTTCTAAAAAGTTATTCTAATTCTAATACTATTTATAGCAGGCTCAAGAGCCAAGCAACCCGCTCAAAGATATTTAAAAACGAGTATTTCAATTATTAGGTAATATTTATTAGCCCTTATTGAGATGACGCTCTCCGGGAAGTGTTCACTCAAAACAGCCATCGGTGATATTGTAGTGTGAGCCGTTCGTCCGTCTTGTTGCTACCAAATGTCTCCTAAATCCAAAACATCATGTTCAATTCCTCCAACATGTTCACATACCGGTCTGAATGCACTGTAGCTTAATTTTCTTTAAAAAAACCACGGTCCAAAAATCCCAGTTGAGCAAATTGCATACCACACTGTGACAATTCTCGGGGATGGAGTCTCTGATGGAGTCCGTTCAAATGAAAATTCGCTTAATCACTGAAAAAACAACAACGACAAAAGTAGAAATCGAAGGCAAACGCACGCTCCTCACTGTTACAGCTTATGATGCGGATTGACCCGGAAGGAAATAAAACTTTAGAATCACTCCTGTCGCTCGATATTACTACGATCCCTACAGCTTGAATGGCGCGAATTTCAAAAACGAAAGTTATGCTCCCGCATCCTGTATATAAATAATTTTTATCATTGTAATTTTTCCGAAATTCCGAAATTTACATCATTAAATCTTAAAATTAAATCAATTAAAATGTATGGCTGAATTTAGCCACGCAATACATTGGCGAATGATATTGTCAATACTTTTGTGCAGTTGATTTCAGAAACATCCTACAAATGAATTGCTAAGCGTGATATAGGCAAAAGAGATCTTAAGAATTTATGATTTATAATTTACGATAAATATTTTGATTGTTATGCAAATACGATATTTTAAAATTGAAGTGCGAAAAGGGTTTTGACTTTATATACATGGTGTTATTTTTAAAAGTTCCATTTCCCGACAGGGATTAAACTGTCATAAATCGGTCAAATCTGGAAACGCTAATGTCATTTGTGCTCAGGTTTGGTTTGCCATTTTATCATAAATAAACATAATTCTCTATTGTCTATCTTACTAATTCGATTAAATGTGGATCGTTTTCGCACCATGCATACTCTAAATGATAAAATATATCCGCAAAGACGTCATACAGTGCACACCGAAGAAACATTTGCTATTGTAGAGAGTACGTATTGTATTGAGGAGGACCAAAAAAGTCGATCCGCCATGGTCTTTACTTCTTTAAAAATGAGGCCGGCGAGCGTTACAAATCCATGATTAGCAATTGTTTCGTACCCCAATTAAATGGGATGTTTACTGCAAACGTGTTTTTCCAATACGACCAAAATACGATACATGTCAAACAATCGACTTTCTAAAGGAAACATTTGGCGAACCCTTTATTTATCGAAATGGACCAGTTAATTGGCTACAGAAATTCCGCGATTTAACGCCTTTGGATATTTTTGTCTGCTTTTACATGAAGTCATTAGTTTATGCGAACAAATCAGCAACTTCAAACGACTTGGAAGACAACCATATGCGAAATATTACCAAGATACGGAACCCATTGCTTTAAAATGTCATCGAAAATTGGTCTTCCAGAATGCGACACATCCGTGCCAACCGCACCGCATTAAAAAAAAATAATAATATACAGGTCAAATGGCCGTACTAAGGGCATGATGGGCGTTGTGTATGGTCAAGGAGAATCTAAATGTCCAAGTTTGAAGTCACTAGCTTTTACAGGTCCTGAGATTTGTTGTCGCATACATCCAGGCGGACATACAGACAGATATATGTAGCTAATTAGACTTTAGTTTGCGGTGCTGAACAAAAATATATAACTTTATGGGTTCTCCCACGCATCATTCTGCTTATTACATACATACGCACAAACTTATTATACTCTCGGTCCTTTGTGTATAGAGTATAAACACTTATTTGCCGCTCTTTTTCAAAATAGTTTAACCTTTAATTTGCATTAACTATCGAATTATAACTGTTACAGGGTATGATGTAAAATATTTATAGTGAAGCAACTCGAATAAATACGTTAATTTAGAGAAGTTTGTCTAGTTTTCCGTCTGTCCATGCACGTTAAATCTAGATCCCTAATAACTGAAGAGTAACAGGCAATATTAGTTTTAAATTATTAAAGAACCAGCAAAACTTTATTAGGCCCAGATATAATATAAATCAACAAAACTTAAAAGAAAAGTATCTCTGCTCAATTATGCTGCGCTTGTGAGCATAAATCATCACAGTAAGCCCCATATGAGAGTTTAAATGAAAGCATGGATGTTTTTATAAGCCTGTCATTTTGAAAAAAAAAAACAACAAAAAAAAATCAAGCATACATTAAGCAAGTCAATATACGGGTACATATAGAAACTTTAATTGCCATGCATAAACAAACACACAAGATACTTAAGTATGCCATTCTAGAAGCAATATTTGCAATTTTCCACATTTTGTACCTCGGGAAAATTATTCAAATTACGCAGCGCGCACATGACTTCCTTGAAAATTATCAAATTAAAATGCTGCAGCCGGAAAACGCTTCTCATATGCAAAGTTCCAACAGCGACATTATACTTAAAAGTTTAATTTACGACAAATAAATGTAAAATTGTGCCAAATTTCGATCAAAGAATTATGATAACGCATCGAATGTGATAATGTGTGACAGCAATTTCCAATATTTTTCAATGGTTTGAATCCTCCGTCGCAAGGGGATAAAGAAAGCAGCAGTTTAGGGTAGCAAGTGACAAGGATTTACACACATCATTTGTGTAAATGATATGGGGTAGCAAGGGGCAAACAAAAAATGGAGAGAGAGACACACACACACACTGAAAGAAACTGACACACTCACTCACTTAATCGTATGTGAGTGATAAAAACACAAGGATAACGATGACATTTATTCCAAATTGAAGGATCAACAAACGCACCAACAAACAAACAACAACAACAACAAAAAAACACAGAAGACATGTGTCACACGCTATATTTGACTAAACAAATAAAGAGAAAATATTGTATGTGAAAATTTACATACGAATTTACAAACAAATTTCACAGTTTACAAACAATTTGTGCTTTAAATAGTTGTGAATGTGTTTAGTACTATTTTAACTAAGACTATGGAAACTTTTTCCCCAGTAAGAATAGGGTATTGAGGTCTCGTCGAGTACAAAATTTCTAACACCCACAATTTTTTAATTTATTGGTAAACTATTTTTAGGCCACTCTATCCAATTATCATCTAATAATTCAGTTAAACAAACTCTTCACATAGGTGTGAATACATTGATAAAAAACAGGTTTTCCGTACTTCAATTGATCCAAGTATGTTTACGGATTCTCTTAAACCAAATACAAGTTCTTGGTACAAGAAAGGAGCTGAAATTCTTAAATTTAGCCCTCTTCAAGCTCTACTGCGCTTAATTTTGAGAAAAAATAGGTTTGATTTGAGTATCAAGAAAAAAAAATTGTTGTACTACATGGTTTATAAAAATTTTCTTTGGTAGAGGAAACTGGTATCGAACCATGATAATTAGCTCGGCTTAAAGACACCCGACATATGGAGTGGACGAATCACAACCAATTGCTTTTCCCATTTACTGTCGGTACGAATCAATTGGAGCAGCTGAGAGAGTAAATTTGATTTTGCTCACATGTTTTTATTTTTTTATTTTTTTTTTCACCTCAATGATTGATTTACGAATTTTCTACTTACTTTAAGTCATATTCTGCGACTTTTGTACTTGACGTTAGTACAGATTTGTTCTTAAAATTATTATAATTATTTCAAGAATTTTATATTTATTCTAAGGATTTTCCGTCATGTTTTTGATTCAAGAAATTTGAGTACGAATAGTATTTAATATTTTTAGTAAGCTTGCGGATATAACAACGAAATCTAAGACGATCTAGTCATGTCCGTCCGTCTGCCTATCTGTCCGTCTGTATATTTGAACAAAGATAACTCAGATACTATAAAAGATAGGGCCTTCAAATTTGAAGTTTTAGATTCTTCTGATATGTACGATTCTTTTTTATTTCATTTTTTTTTTTTTATTCGTTTTTATTTATAAAGGCGGGTTTAGAATTTAAAAAAAAATCACTTTTGCCAGTAAATAGCCAGTAAAGACAGTAAAACTGTTTCTTTTTTCAAAACCATAACAATGTCATTGTTTTGCGCTCAAATCGAACTGCCAATCACAATGCGTCAAACAATCACATAGCGACGAACGAGAAAATACGGAATGGTGCTGTTTTGAGTAAAAACATTAAAGAATGACAAATGTTATTTATTTTTACTATGTACAAAATATTGAGCTATGTGTGATCTCTTTCAAGGGATCAGCCGGCATAATATTTTATAAACACTTGCGTCTCACTTCCATTCACTATATTCAGTGGCACAGTCAGCTGTTCACTTTTTTAACATATATTTGTAATATTTTCTTCTTTTAACTAGAAAAAAATGCATAACTCTACAACGAATTATTACTATTTTTTTATTCTTAAATTAAATAACAAAAAACTTTTAATTTTAGATAGATTTAAAAATAAAAAACACAAATTACCAAGGTGGATTTATCTATAAGCTTACGTATTATGCTGCTGCGACGCTCTGAGCACATAACAAAAACGAAATTCCCAATCCGGAACAAATGAAAGTGAATAATGCAAAAGATAAATAAGAAATAAAAATGTTTTCCATACAAAAATGACAAATAGAGCGGGTGGTTTGTAGGGCGGCTACCCTAAAAAGTTGGCGTACCATGTCAATACGGACAGTTGGATATCTTAAAAACTGATCCCCAATAAATGCGCAACAATTACCAGACAAGATCGCCTTGTCACGTCGAACTGCTCAAAAATATATGTACTTTATGGGGTTTATGATGTAACCTTTAATTCGTTACAAACTTTTTGACAAACTGGTAATGCCATATACATCACACAGCAGCTCTGTGTGAATAAACAAACAAACAAGAAAAAAAATTTTCTGACTATGGGTCCTCAGCTACGCTCTTTTCCTTTCTTATTTACGAGTATCTTTTGTCGTATTCTTTTTCATTTGTTGCGAATTTAGTTTTTTGATTCACGTTCAAAGCATTTAAGAAAGACACCACAGCGGAAAACGTCACCTTGTAGATTATTTTATTATTATTTATGATGGGGACATATGTAACTGCGACCTAAAATGTCTATTGTTAATCCGACTTAGTTAGATGACCTGTCCTAAGCCTATATGTTGAATGAATCTTAGCACTTTCCTAGTATCCAGACTTCTCAGTTGCTCCTTTCTGATAAAGTGATTACCTAGCAAACGCAGTCTGCTTCTAGCTACAGCCTCACATTCAGCAAGAATGTGAAGAGGGGTCTCCTCTTCATGGTCACAGAATCTGCATTCGGGTGAGTTATGTATCCCCAAAACACATGTGTTTCTTTAATCTACAGTGGCCTGTTAGTAGTCCTGTTAGCATTCTTAATTGGTTCCTACTCACCATGTAGATAAATCCACCTTGGTTTCATATTCCAACACTTATCAAGACTATGGGATTCGCCACGATGTACAGAATACTAAACAATCTAAAATGGTTTTAAATATGACTTTTTTATACCATTCACACATAGTGTGAAATGGTTTGAGCTTGAAGTTCGCAGAATAAGGAACAACGCAAAGCTACTTCACATACAAATACAAATGAGCGTGTCCTGCCCACTTTTTAATATAACTCCCAAACAAACCGACCGATCACTTTTATGAATTTGTATGAAAACATCTTAAGTTAAGTGAATGTCATCTTGAAATTTGATATGGTGGCTTATTATGAACGGTCGCTTCACACACATATACTAATGGGCGTTTTCCGTCCACTTTTGGGGTTACTATAGAAACCCACCAGCCACGTTTATATTTTACAATACGGCTTAAAATTTCATGTGAATTGTGTTACAGCTTCGGTTCTACCAAAGTTAACGTTTTTTCATAATTTATTTTATTTAAACTTTAAATAACTTATGATTCGCAAGCAGTCTTACCTCCTTCCCCCTTCCACTATTTCCCAATGCCACACCAACCACCATCCCAACCATCCACATGCTCCTTTACTCTACCTCCAATTCTATTAAAATTAGAAAAATCTAAATATTTTCTGTTTATCCAATCGCCACGAAACTTCACAGGATCACCCACGGGACTATTTTGAATATTCCCAAAAAATTTGATCAAAATCGGTTGAGCGGTTTCGGAGTCTGTAGGGAACATACATACATACTTCCAATTTTATATATATAAAAGATACATTTTAAATATAATAAAGTAGTAATAATTTTAAATATAATGAAAGTAGTAATAAAATTTTAAAACACCAACTCATCATGACGTTGAGTTGAACAACATCTAGTTCGCTTGCTAGCGCTTATGTGAAATTGTGTGTTCAAGTCGAGTCGATCTAGCCATGTCCGTCTGTCCGTCTGTCTGTATGTTGTTGCGCATTTTTTGGGGACCAATATTTATGCAAGCCTGTTGAAAATTTGCACACACTTCTAATTATTGCAGTTTAATAGAGTGTCAAGATTAACCCGCCACGCCCACTTTTTGGGTTAGCCCCCATACAAACTCACCGCCCACTTTTGACTTTTTGTATGAAAAACTTTTTTATTGTAGTCAATATCAAATTAATAAATGTTATGGTAACTTTTAGTGGCCGGGTGCTTGACATATACATTAATGGGTGGAACCCGCCCACTATTTGGGGTAGCTCCCATACAAACCTATGGTCCACTTTTGACTTTTTGTAAGAAAAACTTCTTTATTAAAGTCAATATTAAGCTGAAATGCTATATGGTGCCTTTTTATCGACAGCCGCTTAACATACATAGACTAATGGGCCCACCCACTTTTTGGGGTAGCCCCCATAGAAAAATACTGCCCATTTTTGTGTTTTTTTTTATGAAAAAGTCTTTATTGAAATTAATATTACCTTGAAATTCGATTTGGTGGATTTTAGTGGACAACCGCTTCATATACATATACAAATGGGCGTGCCCAGCGCACTTTTTTAGGTACTCCCATATAAACCCACACTTATCTTTAATGCATTTGTATGGAAAACGTCAATATCAACTTGAAATTCGATATGCCGGCATCTTATACATCTACTGCATCGCTTCATTCACATCTACTAGTGGGCGTCTACCACCCACTTTTTTTTGGGTAGCCCCTATTTAAACCCTATTTATACTATATTACTATATATTACTATTTATACTATATACTATTTAAAATTTCGTGTGAATGGTATTAGACCTTCGGTTCAACCGAAGTAAACGTTTTTTCTTGTTTAATATTTGTTTCTTTTTTTGGTTTTTGATTTAAATTAATTTTGTTTACAATTTTACATTTACGTCCGGTTTTGTTTTTTTTTCATTCGAGGGTGAGTCGAGGAATATCCTTCCAGTTGTCAAATAGGCTTCAGTAGATGTAGAGGAATTTATTAAAGCATAGTGAATCAATTCTAGACATCAGGGAAAAATTTTAAATCATTAACTTATCCAAGTTGGGAGCGTTCCACACCCCACCCAAAAAAGCATATTTTTTTTATTTTTATTTTTATTATTATTAATTTACAATCTATCAATAAGACAATAAGTAAGTTAGTTGAAAGTTCATAACATAACAGAAATAGCTGTACTCCAGTGAGAACAGCTATTATATTCAAAATTCTATAATTAAGAGTTTATTTACAATATATACAAAATTTAATCCCTAAAAAGTAAATCTAACACATGATTTCTTTTAAGTCTTCGAGTTGTATCGCTATTATCTAGTAGGCCTATTGCCAAAACATTTAAATGATCATGTAGTCTCTCAACATACCTTGTGCTTATTCCATCTTTTATGTATGGAATATTTAAATCTTTGTGAATTTGGTCATTAGCCGCAAACCAGGGGGCGTCAACAATAAGTCTAAGCGTTTTGGACTGATATCGTTGAAGAATTTCAATATTTGATTGGCTTGCAGTTCCCCATAATTGGATAGCATATGTCCACACAGGCTTTAAAATAGCCTTGTAAAGCCGAACTTTGTTCTCCAAACTAAGCTGCGATTTTCTCCCAAGCAGCCAATACATTTTTTTTGGTTTTTATGTTGAGTTTCTTTGTCTTGACTTTAATATAACTTTTCCAAGTTACTCTCCGATTTATATCGAGTCCAAGATAATTTGCGGAATCACTATGAGGAATTTGTGAATTATTTAAAAATACTGACGGACAAGTTCCTCTTCTCAGAGCAAATGTGACATGTTTCGACTTCTCAGTATTAACCTTTATTTTCCATTTCATAAGCCATCGCTCTATATCAACTATTTCATTTTGAATATCTTGAGATACTTCTGCCGCAGTGTCTTTAGATGCAATTATAGCTGTATCATCAGCATAAGTGGCTACTTTAACATCACTGACAACAGGAAGATCGGCAGTAAATATTGTGTAAAGGACAGGTCCCAGAACACTGCCCTGTGGTACACCAGCATGGATACTATATAGTTTCGATATTTTTCCTTCCATTTGAACATAAAAGTGTCGATTGCTTAGATACGATTTCAATAAGAGGAAAAATGGCGCAGGAAGCAGTTTTTTCATTTTATATAACATGCCTGGATGCCACACTCGGTCAAATGCTTGTTGTATATCAAGAAATACTGCCGCAGAATACAGTTTCTTCTCGAATCCACTTGTAATTATATCCACTATACGATGACATTGCTCTGGAGTCCCATGACCTCTCCTAAACCCAAACTGATGTTCCGGTATTATATTGTATTCATCCAAAATTGGTAACAATCTACTCATAAGTATTCTTTCGAATACTTTGGAGAATGTCACCAGCAAGCTAATAGGACGGTAGGACGAGAGAATATTTGCAGGCTTGTTTGGTTTTGGAATCATTATCACCTCCGCACATTTCCATTGTGTAGGAAAGTGATCCAGCCTCAAAATCGCATTGTGAATTAGTGCTAAAAATTTAATACACTTTTGAGAGAGCATTTTCGTAACTCTTTCGTCTATTTTATCATAGCCTGGTGACCTTTTTTGATTCAGTTTTGCGAATTCTTCTTTGATTTCAGACACAGTAATTCTACGAATTGGCATGCACATTTGACAAGGTACATCCAGAAACTCTATAATTGCAGTATCTTCAAGCTCAAGATTTGAATTTGGTTGAAATGTTGAGTGTAAATGTTGTGCAAATGCAGCAACCTTAGCTTTGGCGGTTTTACACCATTCTCCATTATGATTACGTATAGCAACATTTCGTTTTGCAGGTCGTTTTAAATATTTGGTAGCTCTCCAAAGACTGTATTCATAGTCTTTCGTGTTAGGATCCAGACTTTTGAAAAGCTCTGCAGTTGCTTCATTTCTTACTTCGTGCAAGCGTTTTTTAAGTTGGAATGATGCTGTATTGTACCTAGTTTTATCTGCTGGACATCTACTGGTTTGCCAATTTTTCCGAAGCTTTCGCTTATTATTTATAAGGTTCCTAAGCTCAGCTGATATAAAAACAGTATTCGCTATAGAACTTTTGGCTGGTGCAGTACACAACAGACCTGCTTCATGTATAATGTTTGTAAATGATTCCACAGCCCTATCCACTTCTAAACCAGTTTTGAGAGATATATTAGTATTTAGTTTCGCATCTATCCAACCTTGAAATGCTAAAATGTCTGTCCTAGATATGACAATTTTATATTTATTTGATAGTGCTGGAAGAGCAGTGCCATATGTAATTATAATTGGCGAATGGTCTGAACTTAGGTCGTAGTTGTCCGAAATTTCCAGATGTTGCCGTGGTATTCCAAAATAAACTGCAAAATCCAAAAGATCCGGTATTTTGCGGGAAAAGCATATTTAAGTAAAAAAAAAAATTTGTTTGCTTTATTTTTATAAAATACTTACTAGTAGGGGTTTTTTTTTTAGTACAGATGTAAGAGTCGTTGTTAAAGAGCATTCCGGACCCGCAATCTGGTTAAATTAAATCTTCAGTAAAGAAAAAAGACATTTGAAAAGTGTATATAGTCTTGATACATGCGTCTGGATGTATGAAACAACAAATCTCAACTTATGCAGAAGAAGTGTATTAAATTTTGTGGATGCCGTGCCCATTTGATCTTTATAGGCACAATTTTTGGAGTAGCCACATACAAACTCACTTTAAAGTTTTACAATATGAATTGAAATTTGAGTTCATCTAACCAGTAAGGTAACCCATAAGCAGCATCATGGCAAATCTATTGAGATGTACGTTGGTTTCAGCGTATATAGCCGTTGCCGTAGTGCAGGATATTGTATTCAGTACCGAGAAGCAGTGTTTCTAAAGGAATCTACAATGTAGGAATTAGACTTAGCCCAGCTAATTTAGGTTAGGTTCACAAAAAGGTTTCGGACCTGTAAAGGGAAGCCGTCCTGCCAGTTCATCAGCAATTTCATTTCCTGCAAAACCCTTGTGATCAGGTACCCAACAGATCATGACTTTGCAGCCGATTGTATGTTTTTGGAGGGTATCGTAGTAACGGAGAACCATCTTATAGTAAAAATCCAAACGGCTAGTGCTTTAATAGACGCCTGGAAGGGTTTGTTAGCCCCTTTAGGACTTTTATACAAAAGACCTCAATGACCAATAGAGATCCTAGTGTTGGTTCCGAAGACACCCGCACCTGTATCCGTATCGATAAGTTAATCACTTAATGGTACACGGTTCAGTACCAGGGATGTCCTTCTCCCAGTCTGATCGCTGAGAAGCGTCTGTCAAAGCACAATTCCGTTGCCAAACAATCTGTTCCATTGCATATTTCGATGCCAATGATAAGTTGAAGAATACTAGAATGAACCAATAAAGTATATATATTCGCGATCAGCATGAAAAGATAACTCAATGTATACTATATACTTTATAATACTATTTACTCTTTGTGTGGAGACTATAATATATACAAAATACAAAAGATCTCATAAAATGTTCCTTGAACCCAAAATGGTGACGTCGAATCTATTAAACCGAATAATTCCAATATTGCTAGTGGGTTACATACTTTATTAGAACACGTTTAAATTTTTCTTGCAGTTACCTGACGCCAAAGATTTACACAACATGTCACTAGTCGGCAACTATAATCTGCTGCACAGTTTTCATCCGCATCTGCTACAGACACTGAACCATGGTATGCTGGCGGCTAATGGAGGCGCCGGCGGTCCGGCCAGTTATTTTGCCAGTGAACGTCCAACGCTCGGAAAGCCGTCAGTACTTACAAATTTTTCATTACCGTCGGCATTCTCACCACCCAAATATATTGGCATATCTTTAGATCAGGTGAGTCAATCTCTCTCTAATATTTCGAATAATTCACAAAACTTTATTGAAATCTTCTACAAAAAATACTTATAAACTTCTTTACTAAAATTTCTACGTACACTAGAATCTCTTTAATGGCAACGAATCATTTCGCACCGATTCGGCAAGTCCGACTTGCACATCGCACGAATCAATGGAAGGATCACAGGATTACGATGCTGAAAAGGGTGAAAGTCCACGCAGCAATAATTCGCAGGATCCCAGGGATTTAAGGCGTAAGTTCGTTTATCCCATACTCATATGAGTGTGTGTGTCTGCGGCGGAGTTTATTCGCTTTTCCAACCATTCAGGCGTCTTATTTATTTAGAAAATTTGCATGTTGCAAATATTTTTGCGATAAAAAAAAAAAGAAGTAAATCGAAAAAAGGCAAAGTTCATGTGCTCTGATAGCAATCTTTCATTCACTGTTGGATGTATTTGTTTCAACTTTGATTCTATTTTTCGGGTTTCACTTCGTTTTTTTTTTTTTTTTTATTCAACGCAATTTTAACGCTTGACTGATTTAACTTTGACAGACGTTGTGAAGTGGACTGGACAGCGGATAGGATGGGATGGGATGGGAGACTCTCAGTTGTCAGCACTTGTCTGTCAAAGTGTAATTTCTCCCAACAAAACTCAAAGTTGATAAGCAACGAATTACACTTTTATTAGTTTTTTATTTTTCGTTTCTTTTTTTTTTTTTTTGACAAGTTCGAATTTTGTACTCTTAAAAAAAAGATAATATAATGCAAATAATTTGATTAGTAGTAAAAATGTTAAAACAGTATAAATTTAAATTCTACTCGCTGCTTTAAAATTGACCATAACCTATTTTTGTTCGGAATATTTTAACAAATTGACTCAACTGACAGACTCATTAGCAGCAAAAGGCTGTTTTGCATATTAAAACAAAAAATACATAAGCCTGAAGTAATTAATCGCATTATGCAGTTTAAAATGACAAATATGCCGCAGAGCAGCGCCATATTGCCAACTACGAATGTTTTAATAAATATTTATTACGGGTAGTATTCGCAGAACAAAAACAAATTTCACGCCCTTTCACTCTGTTTGCAATATTTGATTTTGTACTTACATGTATCCCTGTAAAACCAGTTTCTATTTAAACTTCGGATTAGCCGAATATTCTAGGTCGTCACTCTGCTTTGAATTTAATTCTAATAAGTAATAAGCTTTTAATTAGCTTGAAAAATTTGAACACAGTTGGTAAAAAGTGAAAGAACTGATTTAAATGTGTAATTTGTAATAGTGAAAAATGCTATAGATATGGGAATGGGTAATGCTGCTAACAAGTTCTCTATTTAAATGATTACAAAACGAAGAGTCATCAGTTAAGCTATGTTCCTATACTTAGGCCCTATTTCTCATCTCAATAATTGTGCAAGCCAAAATTTTAATGCAGCAGCTTTGGTTAGAAGGCGATGGTTGGGACGATGCCATAAAGCCTGTTTCACTAATAAGATGGCATAATTTTCTAAAAAATCTCTCTGCTACGAGCATTGAAGCAATTAAGATCCCTCGCTGGACAAACTTTTCTACATATATGTGCGAGTATATATGAGATATATGTAGGTATATGTAATAGTTTTGAGGTTTTAGAAGCAAGGCTTTGTACTTCCGTTCACCAGCTATATCACGAAGAAAGAGAACGAGCTCCTTTCCAAAATATGGCGATCAAGCCACCGCAATTTTTAACCCGATTTAGATTATAATACAATAACAAATTTTCAATATGCCTAAGCCGGTAAAAAAAGACTTAAACAACCCAGCTTCGTTTTTTTTATATATATATATTTATGTACATATATAGATGAATTTATTTTTATTTGATATATATGCGACGCGGCGCGAACAGTTTTGTTTTACTAAATCGGAGTTAACTTTATCGCAGCGATAGTTTTATGTGTCAATTTCTCATATATTTAATTAAATTTTATGTATGTGTGAAAAAGTGGCAACGCCACAATGGTAATGCCCTGCCACTACCATCGACGAGCTGGCAGGGCAGGTCAAAAAACTCAAATAAAAAACAAAATACTAAAAAAAAATATCCAGCGCGAGGAAAAGTTCCAAAAATGTTACACTGGAGGATTAGATATTTCTCGTAGAGCTCGTTGAAGACCATTAAACGGTTCTTGAGAACAAAAAAAAAATATGACGCCTCGAAGGAGCAGACGTGGCAAAACTCCAAGGCAAAGAATTGTATGATAGCGATACGTTCTGTGGCCAATGAAACTTACTTCGGTCTCCTCCACCAAATTTCATAAACTTGATCTGCATACAGTTAAAAAGAGTCCAAATAACCAGACTGGAAGGCCCTTTCTTTTATAGTTTCTGAGATCTCCTTGTGTACAAAAATAGTTGTTATTGTTATATCCTTTACTCATATGGTAAAAGGGTATAATAAGTTTTTCTATCTTAACACTGAAAAAACATGAACATATTTCTCAATATGTACAATAAATTAATATGAATGAGCAAGCTAAAATTCATATTAAAATTTCATAAAACATGTCGCTCAATAAAATTTATGGACAATTGTGTTCACTAATTTATTGATTTTTCATTTTGGCCGTCGCATTGGCTCTGCCATTTAGTTTCGACTAACAAAAGGTACATAATATTGTATTGCCATCGGATCCAATTTAGACTACAGTTTGATATCAAAGATTTGAACAAAACAAACTAACATACTAACACACACCTAGTCGATTAAAGATGAGAAATTCAAAGTAGCCCCATTGCGCTGTAAATGCGCCTTTAGGACAGCAAAATACTTAAAAAATTATTTTTCGACTATTATTCGATTTAGAGCACCCCTAAATATGAATAACTTAATTGAAAGTTAAGTAAAATTTTGTAATGAAAGCTTGAGTTTTGGACAAAATCTTCATATTGACTAGCGCAAGCTAGTCACTCACTATTCGAGATATTGCCTTGAAAGTTGATATGACACTTTTTTGTAAGCAGCAAAATGGCTAATGTCTTTTATTATGGAGTTGTAGCAAAAACCACCGTACTAGCTTTAAAAAAAATTTGGTGTCCGAAAAAATCGTCACAAAGTATATTTAGACCAATTTATGGAGAGTGGCATGATATAGTGTTCCGATCTGAAAGAATATCCAAATTGTTGCACTCTGCTATCAAACATTTAAGTTACATCCCTCGTAAGTTACACGAAGGAGACATGTACAAAGTATTTATAAGAGAGTCAAATAAATTACATTTTAAGTATTTTAAATGTGTGTAAAACGAGACTTTGCAGTATTTAACAGCAAACGATTCAATTTCGAAAAATCGAGCATCGAATTTGGAATACAAAAATGCCGACTGCTGCTCCACTTTTAATCCTTTTAAGTTTACCTTTCGCCAGCTGCTTACTTGCCGCTTTTCATACAATCAAAGGGGAAGAAGTGTTGCTTTTGCGCATCCTTCTGCGGTTGCCTGTCTGCTAATTACGCTACTACGACTTCGCCTGCCTTGCATCAGCGCAATGACAAAGTTAACCCTTTAAGTAGCTATACAGAAATTAGTAGCCCCCTTTCTACAACCACTTCTCAATGCTGAGTAGCACTACAAATTATGACGCTGACTGGCTGCATTGGTCCTCTTCTACGTTATATACAAGTATTTTCAACGCGTGTCTTCAGCGCTTTGATGCTCCTTCTCAGCGATATTCTGTATGAAGCACACTTAAGCCAATTACAAATGTTGCTTTTACAGAAACTCAAGTGGAGGGCGCTCACCTTATATAAATATACGAGTATATATCCGCGTTTGCCTCATTCCAACAACAATCATCATACACTAAAAGTCCGCAAACATTCATAACTCTGCTGCTCTTTTATAATATTTCTTTATTTTTGTTTATTGGACGGCGACCCACAGGGGTAAGCCAGTCGAAAGGATAAAAGTATCCTGGCGTTTACTACGACAGCGGCAAGTGTTGCAAATCGCTTTGATTTCATTGTTTGTTCGTTGATTCATTTGTTTGAGCGTATGAATGATGAATTATTTCATTTTATTATTATAACGCGTTGAATTCATGGAATTTTTATATTAATTTCTGTTAACAATATAGTATGATATATGGTTGAACAAGCGTTTGTATGAGGGGAAGAAAAGCGAGAAAATTATGGAATGCAGTGTAATGGATATAAGATATACATACTTATTTATACAAAACTTATCCAAAGTTTTTCTTACTTACAAGGAGAAAACAGTGTTATTGCCAGGATTTATGTTGGAAAAACACTATAGAGTGAAGTTTTAAGTCGAGTTCACCATAGAATAGTTTAAATTCATGCTAATTACCTTCATTCCGTTTGACTTCTGATCGCCTCCGGATAAAGAAGAGACCATAGATTTCCTTTATGATCCGTGTCAAATAGACTTGCCAATTCGCTCTGTCAAATTAAGCGTATTTATCTACGAGATCAGACGCCTTGAAACTAGAACATCTAACAGTTATGACAAGATCGACGCCCGCGCTGATCGTGCCCTGCTCAATAATGCCCTCATGCACATAAATACAGAAAATAAACGATAAATAGTATAATTAGTAACGATTTGAATCTTTATCTATATCGGAGTCGATTTCTTCTGTGTTTCTTCAAAAACGAAATGGTTTCCAGGGAAAGGCCAAGGCGATGTCTTTCATTCGTTAATGCAATTCCAAAAATCACAATCAACCGTGCTCCCATTTTTACTTATCTTTACGATTTCTTACCACTGCAAAAAAAAAAGCGCTTATGATAAAATAGTACAACAACACTTTACACACGTTAAACAACATTAAATTTATGTATAATAATTTGAAACAAAAATAACCAAAAAACTTGTTTTAACTTTTAAAACTGGCTGAGATGTAGCGTGTGCGTCTTTTCTCTTCTAAACTTTATGAAAATTGAACCAACAGTCTGACTCTAGTTGTACACTAATGATGCTTGACACTTTATTCAAAGTCAAAAAACCGCAAAATAGCAGTGGTTCGAATCATATCCGTTTCTGGTAATCCACCATTTTCTTACCCGGCTCCAGACTAGAATACTAAAAAAGGTTTGGTCTTACCTCGTAGTAGAGACACTTGCAATAATGACTGGGTTAACACTAAAGATGGATTATTTTAAGTAATTAAACCAAACTATGGAATCAAGGGAGTTTGTGAGGATATTACAAAAATCAGAGTCCTAAAGATTCAAGAGTTTAGATGCTTCTAATATAATGAAGAGATCGGCACATGGAAGAGAAGGGCTATCAAGTTATTACATATGCAGACGATGTTGCCATAGCAATAATCGGCATGTTTCCACTGCGATTAACGGAGACAACTCTCAAAGAACATTGCAGCTGGGTAAACTTCTGTGGTTTGGTAGTGAACTCTAATAAAACAGAGCTTGTGCTCTTCACAATAAAGTAGAAGAGTACCAAACCCCATACCCCACAATAAGTCTGAAATTTGGCGGCGATTCGTAGGCATGGACAATGGAGCGTTACATACCATAGCACCAGCGATTTCCTTCCCCCACTAGATCTAGTAGGAAAGTAAATCATCTCTATTACCGCTATAAGACTTAGAGAAAGCAGCTCATGCACAAACACTAGCGTAGAACAATCAACGATCCTAAACCACTATAGCGATCTACCACAACACATTGACTATTGAATTCCATAACTAGTTTTCGGCCAAAAATACAATGTCAAGATCAACCCCAGGGCAAAAAGATCCAACAATACGGGATAACCAACTCCATAAGTATATGCGCAGAATGCTCTAAGCTAAATAATCAAGTCGGAGGAGGCGTATACAACCCATAAATGGGGTATAAGCCTATTTCAGGCTTTTAAACTATTGTAACGTGTGTCAAGTAGATGTTACAGTTATTCAGGAAGCGATGCATGTCCTAAGATTCCTTCCGATGGGACAAAGTACTGTATTTCCATTTTCAGATACTCAAGCAGTGCTGAAAGCGATGCAGTCTCACACAATAAAATCAAAAAGCCGCAGATTTCTTAACAATATGGCCCAGCATTATAGCCAGAGCAGAGTGAAATCTGGAAAAACAGCAGAGCAGGCGAGCTTGCGAGTCAGCGTACCATCGCACAGATCCTTCGCAGTAAAGAATCGAAGAATCGCAGGAGATTCATGCATATGCGGGAGTTATTTCTATATAAATTTTCGGAAATCTCCAAAATTGAGTTCAGTAAAATAGTGAAGTTGATTAAATCGTCCCTTGGCGGCAGAAGGAGCGGTCTCTCAAAATAAGAGACTTGTGTTTGGCTTGTTTCTTTGGCCTAAGTGATGGTGATTTTTATTTCCATCGGCTATTCAACCTACCCTATCCATGAGATAACACGAGTTTTCTAGAGAATGTCATCTACTGAATAACATGCTGCAAGCATTTAAAGGAAAGTTCGCTTTGACTTTTAATAAACGATATATTACAATATATTTAGACTCACTTCAGCTTCATTTCTAAGCTCATTTCCCCACCCTAACTTCTTTCATAACGTCCCATGTATGTTATTGAGCTAGCTGACTAATTTAGTTGTCACCAAATTGTCCTTTATAAAATGTCCTGTGTTGCATAAATTAAAATTATTCGCAGCAACAAATTTGGTTTTGACTGTTTTTGCAATTGTGGTTAACCGACATATTATGTGCCTGAAATGAGACAAATCAAAATAGAGGTCCAAGGGTACAAAAGCAAAAAAAGAAAAAAAAAAAGTGGTGATTTAAATAAAATTTATATAAAATATTATTTAATTGTTGCCGCAGTCACGTTTAGGCAAGTGTGTTGCCAACAGTTTGAATTAATGTGGTTTTTTGGCTGCAACAACAAAAACACATATAAACCAAAAACAAGGACGAAAAAAGAGTATTGCCTGAATACGTGTTGTTGACAAGTGGCAACAACAAAAACGGCTACAAATGATATCCTTGCCGCAACAACAAATCAGAAATCAGACTGCGTCAAAATTCAAACCTAAATTTCATTCCATCCGCGAAGCAATTAATTAATTTTTCGGCGACTAATGTTGTCCAACGTGTTAAGTACGTGTATCCCATCCAATTTGGGAGAATAAAACAAAACGCCTAAAATCATTGTACACATCCGATGCCGTTTCTATTGAAAATTTATTACCTTGACGCACCGAAGAAGGCAACAGTTCTATGTTCCATTATAGCTTGAGTGTGAAGTCGAACAGTCGAATGGGGTAGCAGCACAAGCAAGTGTTGGAATTTGTATGCGTATTTTTATAGATTTTCAAAATGCAATAAAACAATTTTGAAATTCCAGCGGCACACTTCGTTCACCCTACAGGGTAGCTTCGAAGCACGCTGAATCAAAGTACCAGAGTGTTTTTTGGGGGTGGGATGCAGTATACCTAATAATTTGTAGCCGTATTAGCCTGCCGCATATTTGCCAGATCGATGAGCGCGGCATTTTAATTTTTATTGCTTTGTAAACGCATTGAAATTGGATTTCTTTCTGGGGCACACTGTGATTGATGACTGTGCATGGAATTTGTTGCATTTGAAATAAATTTATAGGCTCACACGATATTTGAACCATAAATTTTTAATCGCAAATAACATGTGCCAAAAGTAACCAAAAACATTTATCATTTTCCACAGATATACACAGTAAAACCGCAAACGCCTGCTCATCCGCATCCTCTACTTCGTCAAACTCATCCTCATCCGCCAATGCCACTGCGCCCAGTAGCACTCCGACACTGGTGCCCTCCACTGCATCCATTTCGGTTAGCACGTCAACGATTGCATCGCATCTGGCGGCGCATCATGCACACGCGCATGCGCATCATCATCAACATCAGCACACGCATCCTCACCTGCCACAACATGCGCTGCCACCTCCGCCGCCGCCTCATGTGCATCATCATCACCATCATCATCCGAATGGGAGTTTACTGGCTGCTACAATGGGTGGACTCACCATGGGTCTGCGTGCTGTCTCCGGTGGTCTCAGTTTGGCGAGTTTAAGCAATGCAGCTAATGTTTTGAGTGGTGCTGGTCCCGTGCCCGATATCTGTCCCGTTTGTGGCATTAAATTAACGCCAGAAGAATGGAATTCACATTTTCTAACCGAGCTGGATCGTCTGTATAAACTCAGTGCTGGCATGGAGCGTCCAAATCTGCAAGCGACCTACATGTTTGCGCCACCCTGCCCGGCGCAGGAGAATGCCATACGCACGAGTCACAATCGCTGGGAGGTGAGTAATCAGTATAGCTTTGTATAGTGGTGCAGAGTATATCTAGTGAAATTGTTATATTCGGTAGAACCGAAGCTTTAACACTCTTCACATGTCACTAAAAGTTACCTCAATAAATAAAAAAAAGTTACCTCAATATATAAAACCAAAAAATTGGATGGGTGACAGTGGTATTAAAGTCCGATTTAGCTCAAAAACTAAAAAAATGCCAAACAAAACCAGAAAAGTGGATGTTTGATTTGTCTTATATGTTATACAGAATTAGCTTTAGAATTTCAGATCCATATCGCTCATAGTGAGGAACTAATTCGAGTCAAAACGAACGAACATAACTAGATCAATACACCTTTTCAAGCTGATAAAGACTATTTTTTGGGGTCTCAAATGCTTCCTTTAATGAGTTACTACTATTCACACTACATGTGAATATTAGCTATTAAATTTATGTTAGCCTTGAGCAGTAATCGCTTATCTAGTCTATGGTTTTTCCGATACTCTCGATATCGAACCATGTCCTCCCATTTAATGCTAGTCCCATTTAATTTAAGTTCGGTTTTTGGTAAAAAAATAAGTTTTTGAAATTTTTGTGAAGTTATTGGCTTTTTTTTTATAGCATTTAGCTTAATTTTCCATCTACTAACAGACCTCAACAGGGAAATTGCTATACTTCTGAAGTTCGTTTTGAATATCATTCCATGATTCCTGGGTATGTCATGTGAGTAAATGTTACATAGGATGTGTCCTAGCACAGATTTCTAAGAGTTGCCATCACAAACCAACTTGATATTAAAGGATACATGAAAGTATCTGTGAAATAATAAGCTATGTATTATTTTGGCATGGTTTGGTTGTGTACCATGCCAACGAATCGTTATTGATTCAGCATTTCTTTGAAAAAATTTGGCTCAATCATTGAACTTCCGCAACAGTATATGTGCACCTTACAACCATCTTTGGCATTGAAGCGGTAAAATGGTATTTCAGATAGTCACCAGTTTTCTATATATTCAAGTGCCAGCGATTCCAAAAGCCCATAGGAACATATACATGTCACAATGTTCTCCCCAGTATTGATCAAATGCCATATCTTCACTACAATTCTTTGGGACTAAATCCATACTACAGGAAACGGTAACCAGTTACTGGAATATTCCATTTCTTGTATCATTTTCTGGATGGACTAGAGAGAGAACTGGTACAAGAAAGATTTGTTTTGTAATGATAGAATTCTAGAAATGATCAGATATAAAGACACAAGTAAATATCAGAAAGAACATTTTATTTTCCTACATCCGAAAAAGAGACCAGGCGCTAGCAGAGATAATGGAGCATTAAGATAAAATTCCAAGCAGATATTTGAAAGTCATACTTATTTAAGCATTAGTACAATATAGGGGACGTACTTACGAATATAATTTCAATATAAAGTAAACAGACCTTCCAGCTCACGAGCAGCTCATGATCTGCTCATGAGGTACTTGTTATGAGTTGTAAGCACTCAAGCTAGTGAGCATTGACACTAAAGCATTACAATAATGTATTCGAAAAGGCAAATAAGGCCTTTAAACAAACCAATGCAAGCACTGTACGCTTATATACGTATCAATGGGGTTATGATGATTTCAAGTTATAATGAAAACAAATGGAAGTAAACAAGCGCTATATGCTTGAATATATTCTTTTGCCTGTGTCTATCCTCTCTCTCCTCTTGTCATCATCAAAATATATGTATGTAGAATTTGAAGGTTTTGCTCTAGCCGGTATAGATCACAGAGAGATACATTTAGAAAATATTTGTATCGCTACATTTGTATTCTGCCAACTGAAAATAAAGGAACCAAAGGAACAACAAAGATATCAGCTGCGCGTAATACGCCATGGTTTCAAACAAAAAGTAAGAAAGTTACAGACGAGACAAGTAATGTTGCATAGTAAGTGAATAGAAAGACTGCTCTCTTTGGATGAGGCGTGGTAGACCCCATAAAGTATATATATTCTTGATTAGCTCGGATATATCCATATCCGTCTGACCGCCTGTTTGAACAACTAGAATATGAAAGAAAAATAAGATATAGAGACTTCAAGTGTAGATATTTCGATTATCATATTCCCTCTTCAGATAAAGTTTATTAAACGAATCTGCCCCTGTTTATGAGTTTTTGTATGTTCATTAAGCTAGAAACGCAAAATTTGGTGTATATTGCATCAATCTTAATAAAATATCCCACAGATTCAGATCAGACCACTATAGAATGTGGCACCCTTACAAATCTATGAATCAGGGTACAGAATATCTCGAAGCAACAATCTTTCTTGTCTTTATTAATATTCTGCTCCATCATGTATCGTAGGATTTAATTTCTAATCTGCCATTACAGACGTTTCAGCGTATACGGAACAATCGCCAAAATCGTTTACGCATAAAGGTACGTAAGCGAAAATACGGCGATATGTATATGATGGAGAATATCTTCTGCAATTCGTGTCCCATCTGCAAGCGGAAGTATGCACTAGAAACGGGAAAACTACCAACGGAGGTAAGTTTGAACTAAAACAAACATTGAAACAAAAGCTTCAAAATGAACTCCCAACTTAATAGGACGATGTCAAAATGCAGGAAGAGATTGAAACAGTCGATGTGGAAAGCTGCAACGATGATGTGCCCGACTCCGGTTCCGAACTGCCACCGCCGCAAATGACGCTGAGCAGCGGGAACAGTAACAGCCATCATCATATAAGCAACATGCACAATAGCAACAATCAGCCGGGCAAACTCGATGGCATTCTCTACAGAACAGCCTGTGTGATAAATAAGGATGCGACGACGTCGGCAACAGCAGCACCAGGAGGCGGTGAGGACGATGTCAGCACAAATGTGGCCAGCACAAGCAGCGGGAGTGGCTCAAGTTGGGCAGATGTGGGACACCACAACGCAGCAGTAGCAGCAGCTGCCGCTGGGACGGTATCCAATACCAGTACACAAGGACATATCAGTGGTAAGTGAAGCCGGGAAAATAAAAAACGAGTACGCCAAATTGGGTCGATTTTTATTTATTTAGTATGCTCATCACATGCGCTAATTACCCATTCGTATAACGCCAACAGTTAAAAATGTCAGCGAGCTGTCATCGACAACGCACCATTTCTACAATGCGGACTCCTGCGGCGATGAGCGCGCACAGAATGGCGGCATTGCCGGCGGCGGCAAGGACATAATGATGGATACGTGCAACAACGACAGCGATGAGGATGTGATTGTTGATGATGATGACAACTGCTCCGCAATGAAAATGACAACAACATCAAGTTCGAACAGCAGCAGCAGCTATTGCCATGCTAAGCTGCAGAAGCGAAAGTACGAGGATACAGTGGGCAGCAGCAGCAGGTGAGTCCTGGCGCCATAGCCAAGTCTCGGCGTTAAAGTAACTCATTTGTTTTTTCAAAAATTATATTTACAGAGCAATTGAAAATATCTCACCATTGGAGGAGCGACCACGTTCTGAGCCGCAGGTCACTAGTTCGGAGCAGAGTATGGAGTTACCAAATCATAACAACAACAACAACAACACAAAGTATACCGATAGCAGCACAATCGATGCACACAACAACAACAACTCGTCCGCACTTATAGCGCTAGGATCAGTGCCAGGAATAACGCAACTAGACACAAAGGTGGGAATTAGTTCCGATTTAAAAGCGGATGAAGAACACAAATGTTTCATTTGTAAGGTAATTTGAGTTTGCTTTGGTTTTCTATAAGCTCTTTTTTTATTTGCTAACCCTTAACCCATCCTTTTGACAAACGCTGTTTTAACTTTATAAACACTTTATTATCAATATCTAATACTTACAACACTTACTCGTACAAAAATAGTTTTGCATGTCAAACAAAAGTCTTTAATACTCTTCATACAATATATATTTTTACTAGAGATGAGCTAATATTTTATGAAACAAACCTAATGTCTCCTTACATTCTTACTATTACTTTGTGAATGGTACAGACGACCCCACACAAGATGGCTTTTCAGGTTTGGGTATTTATACCCATTACCATGCCACCACTTTGTATTGACGGGATTTGGATGAAGTATATATTGCAACGGCTGTAGTCTATTGTTAACGGCTGTCTAGTGCCAACCATTGCTGATTGCAGCGCCCATTCCAAAAACCCACTGGAACATGTATATACCGCATAATCCTTTCCGGGATTAATCAAGTGGCATAACCGCATTACAATTCTTTGGGACTAAATTAAAACTACAGGAAACCCCCATCAGTTTCTGGAATATCTTCTCTTTTTTGCCATTTTCTAGAGAGGATATGGGCTCCTTACAAAGATCTTGGGAATTGAGGCGGGAACATGGAATTTTAAGTAGTCATCAGATTTGTACATATTCTAGTGCCAACCATTGCTGATTGCAGCGCCCATTCCAAAAACCCACTGGAACATGTATGTACCGCATAATCCTTCATGGTATTAATCAAGTGGCATATCCTCATTACAATTCTTTACCAATGATATCAGTTGCCACTTGATATTGGAACAATATATCAGTTTTATGTACAGATACATCGCATTTATTGAAACGAGCTAGGCAGCCCACTGAAGAGGATAGCTCCCTTCATAGGTTAGGCTCGCTAGCCCATTGGGACACCTAATGATCTCTTATTTCTTCTAGAACTCTCGTACAAGGAACTCGAAAAGTACTTCCTGTGCATTTTCGTTCCTACCGACGACAATGATTTTATCTAGAATTTATGTTGTTGATGACCTTTACCATGGTCATAGCTATGTTTTATTTTGAAGTTCTTAGTCCAACGATCCTTCTACCTTTAATCCAGACCTGCGGAACAATAACTACACCTGCATTGCCTGCGTACTCTGATGTTATATCCTCCACATCAAGATATGAAAGAAGTTCTACGATGTCAATTTCACCTACCCCCTTTCGGCTTTGGTGTATTAGTCTGGTCTTGCGAGAGCCAAGCGGTAAACTGCCCCTACAACTGACTTGTATACTAAGTTTAATTTTCCCGACTTCATACATGATTTCACCATAGCTTTTCGCCAGCGATTCCAGTGTTAAGCTAAATAATTTGAATTAAATTATCAAATTACTTCCAGGATCTCATCGTGTTCTGATGACGATGATTGAATCCATGTCTTTGCCCTTGATCTGCATGGATTATCTTTGGGGTAAACCAGTGGTGTAAGAATAAACCTCACCGACCTTTTCGATGTCCGTCTTGTACAGCTTAGCCAGTCAGTCAACATCTCAAGCAGGAAACATGCTACTGATGCCATCCAGGTTATGCCTTAATGATTTCCTGTACAACCTTCATTTTTGCATGGTCGATCTACGGGGATCCTGAATGTCTTCATTATTGCTGTCTACCACGCCCTACGATTCATGAGGACTTTCGCATATGGTCTTCCCAGTTTGCGTTTTCAGAGTGGTACTGGCAGTACCGAATCGATTTGCCATTCTGTCAACTCCTCATGCTGACTGACTGGTCGAAAGCTAATATTACCTCTAGTATGTTGTCTAGTGACTCTCCATTTCTTGGCTTTGCTCCACGGCTTCGGCCTAGCACTGTGCTATGCTCAAGTATGTCGCCACTCTAGTCTCGGCTTTTCAGTTTTTTGGGGCAGCTACGAACTTCACTGATATGTTACCCCACTGTTCTAAAGATGGTTATGTTTTTTGAGCGCATGTATAATATAGGGTGTTTATTTTTAGACTTTCCAAAACTTTCCTTCAATAAATTGATTGTTTCGTTGGCTGTATGGCATTTAGCGCCGTCTTGTTGGAACCAAAGGTCGTCCACATCAACATTTTCCAATTCAGGCACGAAAAAGTCATTAATCAAGGCTCTATAGCGTTCCCCATTAACTGTAACATTATGGCCGGCTTCATTTTTGAAGAAATATGGACCAATGATTCACTCTGCCCATAGAGCACACCAAACAGTGACTTTTTGAGGATGTAACAGCGTCTCAACAATGGCTTGTGGATTATCGTTACTCCAAATGCGACAATTTGATTTATTAACGTATCCATCCAACAAAAAGTGAGCTTCATCGCTGAACAAAATTTTCTTGTGAAAATCGGAATCGGTGGCCATCTCATTTTGGGCCCATTTTGCACGATTTGCAAAAGTTGTTCCGGAGTAAGTCTATTCATTATAAAATGGAGAACCAAACTGAACATAAATCAAGTGGCAGCTACCAAAAAAACAGCTGCCGAAAACAGTGTTGCCAGATTGAAAACCACACGTCTAGAAAAAACACCCTTTATGTATACATGTATATTCTTTGCCTCTGTAGCCTAAACGACTTAATGGATTTTGGAATAGGAGGAATGTTTAGATTCGTCTTGATTGCGGGGGTGTCGTACAGTACAATATTTTTATATGCGATCTGCAAATAAAGAAATAGAGGTAGTTTTTTAATTTTTTAAACGGCTTGATGGTTTTCAATATATGATGAGTTGTTAGTTTCGTCTTGTGGATTGCGATAGTGACAAAGAGTATCATATTTTTATATAAATAATAATGACTAAAAGGCTTGATGGATTTTGAAATAGGTGGAATCATACGATGAATCGTAGTGATGAAAACAATACCAACGATACCTCATATATTCAAAGCCATCATACGGCTTAGGAGCACGTCAAAGAATATACAGGCATATACTATTTTCGGAGATACATACGAAAATGTTAAAAATTTCCGATTTTTGGTCTAAAAAGTTTGGAATTAAAATATTGTTTGGAGACATCTGTTAACCTAGCAAAACGGCTATCGCCACTGAATTCAGCGTACCGAAATTAAGTAAAATATACCCATCTTACTAACTCCTACAAAAAAAATTGAGAAAAACGACAACTGTGTAATTTCTTCTTGTTTGCAATACTTCTTTTCACAATTGAACTTTTGCATAGAAACCTCTTTCATTTCTGGTTATAGGTATATATATAATATCAATCTACAACCCAGTTTAAAATCTTTAGGCATACTACACCCACTATGCGACTACATTAATTTTGAAAAACGAATTAAAAATTATTTGATACCGAAACACTAATCATAGTAATTAAAATCAATAAATATGGTTTTAATTTGTGTGAAGAGTATTAATACTTCGGTTCTACCGAACATTTTCAAACCGAACATTGAAATACAAATAATATTTATTTGGTAAATTTTCTCATTTCAAGACAGGTATAAAGGATCTCTCGCCCGATTCATTCTTTCGTGGACGCAATTTATACTTTCATCAGAGTTGTGCCAATGTCATGAGTAGCTATAGGCTGAATAAAGAACTTTTACAGCAGCAGCAGCAGCAGCAGCAGCAGCAGCAACAACAACAACAGCAACAACAGAATGCCACACAAATAACAATAATAGGTCAAGGGTCACTATCGCCTGCGGATTCGCCACAGCAGAGCACAGCTACAACAAATATCGAATGAATTTTAAAATTTGTTAATGAAAAAGAATTTATTGAAATTTTATAACAATAGGCATTTCTTTGAAGCTAGAAAGAAAGGCCTATCTCTTTCTCTCACCGTCTCTGAGTGTAAATTGAATCTAAAAAATTGCCGCACATATTTAAATGAAATATTTCTAAAATTGTGTTATTAACTCAATTAATCTCAATTGTTGTATCTAATTTATGTTAATTTTTTTTTTCTCTTCTAAGTTTAAAAAATCATATTAGGGGTATTCACACTTTTTGTTTTGACAATTCAATTTGTGCATTTAGCTGTAGATACTTTTTCTGTATAATAACTTGATTCTAGTGTATAAATATCCATTTTAGTTAAAAGCATATGCGCTGTATATGTATAGATACTTCTCATTGGTATTATTATTGTTTAGTAAAATTTTATTATTAAATTTTTTAAATTAATCAACAATTGCGTGCTATAATTGTTAAATGAATAAAATAAACAAAAAATTTAAAAAAAAAAGAAACAAAACAAATAATGAAAATATGAAATTAATCTTAGATTATTGAATATAAGAAAAAATATTTATGAAACTCAAATAAAGTAAAAAAATACTAACGTGAAATTTTTTAACAAATTTTATTTTAAATAAAGTATCAATTTGAAAGCGAGGTGAGTGTAGGGTGTATCAAGGCGCATAAAGGCGAAAACTTGGCATTTTTACTCTTCCAAAAGATTTCTTTATGCAGTAAAAATTTTAATAGTTCTTAAATATTTCGAATTTTAATAAAGAACTGCAATCTAATTGAGGTAATATTTTTTCCAAAAAATATCGAAGGAAAGTCACCTTACTCACATGAGATACACACAGCATTAGCAATATCATGTATGTTTAACTGCCGATCGTCCATTATCAGACCATAAATTTTAAACCATTTCCAGTGTTGTAAGCTCTGTTTGATGGCTCATTCTCAAGATGATGTCGTACCATCATCTTGAGAATGAGCCATCAAATGAGCCATCATCGTGAATCAGGTAAGTTCCCATAAACTTCATCCAATGCGTGGTTGATATTGCCGTTCTCTGTCACCCCTCAAAAAGTCTTGACCAACTGAAATTATTACAGAAGATTTACTTTAATGAAGAAGTCCTGAAGAGTTTTGATTTGAGATTGCTTATATTTAAAATAACTCGAAACTTAAAATATGTAGAACAGGACTCATTGAATGTGTAGTAGAACTTTAATACCATCCACAAGAAGTTTTTAATTGTGTACTTAGCAGCTGTAAAAATATATATACATTTATAAAACCTAAGAAACTGAACGTGGTTGGAAAGTTTGTATGGAGACGACTTTATGTTGGATGGGATACCGCCCTTGGTATTTATGTAAAACTTTCCTGCATAAGAAGCCGCCACATCAAGTTGATTTTGCTCAAAGGATTATAAGCTCCAAAGTAGATATGATATATGGATATGTGATATATGATATCTATATTCGTTTAAGAATTGATATTGATAGTTGATATTGACTGAAATAAAAAAGTTTTTCATAAAAAGTCCCAAAAGTTCATGGTTGGTTTGTATTGGAGCTATTTCTAGCAGTCTGGGGATCACACCCATTGACATATATGTGTACTTTTTGCCCATATCACCACCACCACATACCACGCCAACACATCGAATTTCAAGTGGGTTTTTGCCTGTAATAAAATATAATTTGATACAAAAAGTGGGCGGGGGAAAACATTTATGGATACTCTATATCTTTAGGACCAAAATAAGCCTCTATGGCGGACAACCGGATAAGTCTAGATCAATTCGTCTCGTCTAGTTTATCAAGAATATATATTTTACGGGTCTACGTTACTTTTCCAAAGTAAATCACAAATAAAAATATTAGCTCACTTAACAGACACTACGAGTATAATTCGGCCTATAAACGCAGGAGTTCAAGAAAGCATTTTCAACCAAACGAGTTCTTGTTTAGCCAATAAATCAATAATAGGTATGCCAAAAATAAACAGCCAGACAAAAGTGTTCTTTCTTTGGAAACTTTTAATAACTTCGACAATTTTTATTTGATATTGGTGAACTTACAACATTTGATTGAAAATTTATTGTTTTTAATTACTAAAGCAAGGAACATACTCGTATAACTGCTTTGAACAGTAATTTTTATATATTTCCTTCAAATACCTACTAATTTTTATTCTTGACACCAAAACATTATGTACGAAAACAAAAGGTATATGTAATCTCCGTGTGCTTAAAACCGATAAAAAAAAATATGAAGTCGGGCAAAAAGTTACTAAATCATTGAATGTTAAAATTCTTTTCCAAAAACTTAAATGTTTTCTGGTATTAAAAATGCAGAATATACTCGACGTGACCTAAAACCTAAAACCTACACAAGGTCACTTTATAAAAACAAGATCTAGTGGTGGGTGCGAGTCGTGCTTTTTATCGTAACACATCGTGACACGCATATGCTCGATGTGTTCGTGCGTTAAAGTTGAATTTCGTATTTGTGCTGTGCGTGTTCGTGTTCGTGCAGAGTAAAAAAAGCTTCCAGTATCGAACGTGGATGTCAAGCGTACCATGACACAAAAAAATTTCAAAATTAAATGTCTGAATGAGACATTCCAAATATTTTTTGATAATAATTAAAAAAAAAACAAGAAAAAACGTTAACTTCGGTTCAACCAAATATTTAATACCATTCACACGAAATTTTAAATAGTATTGTAAAACATAAAAGTAGGGGTTTAAATAGGGGCTACCCTAAAAAGTAGGCGTAACAGTTCCACTAGTAGATGTGTATGAAGCGATTTAGAAGATATTGACGTTTTCCATACAAATGCATAAAAGTGAGCTGTAGATTTATATAGAACTGCCTCAATAATTGGGCGGGATACGCCCATTTTTTTATGTATTAGAAGCGGTTGTCCTCCAAATCAAATTTCAAGCTAATATTGTTTTAAATGAAGAATTTTTTCATAAAAATACTAAATTGGACGGTGGGTTTGTATGGGGCCTCCCTCAAAAAGTGGGCGGGCCCCGCCCAATTGTCTATGTATGTTTAGCGGCTGTCTCTTAAAAGGCACCATATCGCATTTCAACCTAATACTGACTTTAATAATAAAGTTTTTCTTACAACTAAAAGTTTTTCATTCGAAAAGTGAAAAGAGGGCGGTATTTTGTATGGGGACTACCCCAAAAAGTGGGCGATGCGGACCAATCTCGATACTCTATTAAACTGCAATAAAAATAAGTTTATGTGCAAAATTTCAACTGGATAGCATATTTGCTCTGAAACGATAAATCGATTATTTTTAAGCTTGGAAATCGCCGCTTAGGCGTATGGTGCAATGGGCTCATTTTTTGGCAATTTGTATCAGGGTGTTTTAGGGTGAATAGTGTTCATTTACTGTTGAATAATGTCCATCAAATCTTCCAGGGGTAGTGGCTTGTTGACATAAACTTTAGACTACAAAATACCAAAAATTTCGGAATTAAGCGATGGTGAACAATGCCCGCTTTAAAATGGTAGTGCCTCGAGCTATGTTAGCTGTTGGAACCATGCCATTATCTGCCAGAAAAGGCATACAAAATTCATTATAATGATCTCTATTCGGTCAAGCCCCGTCTTTAAAAAAGAACGGTCCGAAGTATCTTTCCGCATACTTGAAGAACGTGAAGAGTTTCCTCGTGAATTTCTTGACGATTTGCAGTGACCTAAAATGGACAATTTTGGTTGTTTACGGCACTGTTCTACAAAAAAAAAGAGACTCACGGCACTCGCTTTGTGTTTTTACAATTTAGAAGATATTTTGAATGTAAACCTGTAAAATAACAAAGCGATTTGGGGCTGTCATAAGCCGACATGAAAACAGATGTGAAAGTTATAGGGCTGCCAGATATCGAAAATGTATGTGGCCCACCCATCTCTTTAATGCTGATCAAGTTGATCAAGTTTAATGATGATCATGTGGTTCTATATTGTATCCGTTACGCTTCCTTTTTCTGTTGCATATATTGTTTATAGAGTTAGAAATTCTCTAGAACCAGCAATGTTTTAAATGCACTTTACATTTTTATACCCTGTGCATATGCATCTAACAGGCGAAAGGACCCTGTAAAGTATACCTATATATTCTTGATCAACATCAGAAAACGAGTTGAATGAACAGATCTCGGAGACTATAGGAGATAGCGACTTTGAGTGAAGAGGATTAAATATCCAAACTTAAAGTCGCTATCTCCTATAGTCTCCGAGATCTGTACAATCAACACATTCACATGCACATGTTCAGATCGAACTACGAAGGGTACCTCGAAGTCGATCACACTTAACTTCAGAATTCTTTCTTGTTTTAGTTTTGAATGGAAGTCATTTTTTTCTTCTTTAGGTCTAATCTTGAAACCGGTTCCCATTATTGGGGGTAACAACCATAGAAACCTAGTAAAGGCTCAGTCTCACTATTTTTTATGGGGTAATAAGAAAGAAATACACTTCACATTCAAAGAGTATATGTTTTTAGATGACTGCACAATCCCAAGGAATTCTGTATTCGATTTATATATAAAATCGACTGTTAGACCTGGTGATGGAAATATTATGATGTGGAAGTTTTATAAGTTTCATAAAATTAAAAATATTAAATTAAAGACCAAAATTATGCTGTGAAAGCAACTTTAGGTGAACTGTTTTATCTGAAATTATATAGAAGCAGTACTGAACAATAGCTCTAGCACTTGGAAATGTCAGGCTTAGATTTCTTACAGTGCTTGTTCCATGCCACCCAAGCGGAGAAGCCTCTTTTATGTTCACAGCGCACAGCTTCAGTGATGTCTTCTTTGAGTAAATCGTTACAAGAAACTTTGCAACCGTTCTTCGAGCGACGACCGTCATTAGGATCACACCAGAACTTGTCATTGATTTGGAATAGACCCCAATCCTTTGATTTGTTCTTATTCTTATTCATGGTCTTAGTATTGAAGCTGCTCTCATGCTCAGCCACGCAAACCCAGTCAGCTAGTTCGCCATGTGGCACGTTGAGCCGTTTCAGCTCTCTTGTGAAGGAGTACTAGTCGAACTTCTTAGCGTTAACCAACTCGCCGGCAAGGCAAAGGTACAAGCACAAACCAATGATTACTTTCATTGTTCTTATTGAGTGATAGATCGAAGAAAACAAGACTGGTGACTGAGGATTCCAGCGCTTGGGCTTTTATAGCACGACGAGCTGTGCGAAGATGATAAAACCACCAAAGCACGTCAAACTGGGTGCTTCACAGGTTGTTTCTGTTAAATGTAATATTTGCGTAAGCTACTGGGTGATTCTTGAAAAGGGGTGGTAAAGAAAGGAGTGGTAGAGGAAGGGGTGGTTGAAGAAGGGTGGAAGGGACAGGAGAAGAGTGGTAGGAGAATTGGAGGTTGAGTAAAGAGTAATGGGGAAGGTGGGGCAGGTGGGGCAGGTGGGTAAGGGGAAGAAGTGTCAGTGGAAAGGAGTGGCAAGGGGATGGGCAGCAACGTACCGGGTACCAGCTAGTATCTGTATAAAAATGTGTATAATTAAAGGTTTTGTTAAGTGTTTTGTTATATATTTGAATTTTCGTGCACTCAGACAACACCCCCCCCCCCAATTATTCAGCCACCGAAAATTGCATTTTCTCTAGATTTATCCAAAGAAAAATTTATCAATTTTATTTAACAAATAAATTTGTATCTGGCCCAAGGTTATTTTACATTCTGAAATATTATTTACATATATGTATATTTCCTCAATCCTAAAGAAGGAATACTAACGAACCACTATTTTATTTGCACAGGAAAATGATCGGCTTCCGATACACGACTTTCAGGGTATGCCAAAACACATCATCAGGCCGATTGACCGTACATTGCTAATGTTTGCTTTTATATCATGATTAATAGAAAATCGCCTTGTGTATCCCATGAATTTCTGTTATACACTGATAACGAATACTTTCACTGATACTTTCCAAGCATGTTCTGTTGCATGCTCGCAAGTACGGTTCTGTTTCATTATTTTCTGTATTGTTGTTGCAATATCATTCTTTAAACTGCGCCATTGCCTTGTTAAGTATCACAGTTAATCGAGAGAGTGTAAATGACCTTGAGTCAGCTAAAAATTCATATATATGTACATTATAGATCGCCAATAACAATTACAAATTTTATTTAATTTAAAGATGTATATTTACTTTATAGCACTCATGGCAACATTGGCGGATCCAGGAGGGTGGAACTAGGGGAATATCACACCAACACAGCATTTTTGTTCAGTAAAAATATGTATTTGGCTTAATTAAAATAATATGCAAAAAAAAAACTAACAACGTAGTATACAAAATTGGTATAAAAGGTATCGTTTTGTTTTCTCTTGTTTATAATCTTCACACCAACCCCCAAAGCGAGCGTTCTTTATCCCCCCCCCTGTGTGACAATGAAGTTGATTGCTTTTACTTCAAAGTTCCTGAATAGAATTTACGAAAGATGCAAGACTTTCATTGCTAATAAGTTTAAAAGCTACTTAATAAAAGTCAATACAAACTTAATTTGTTCCAACAGATTAAAAGCTACATTTTTTAATCTAAGTATGACAATATGCTGGCCTCTTTATTCAAGCCAGCCCATACACCCGACGTTAGTGCTTAAAATTACATTACTCAATGAGCAAGTACCACGGTTATTATGTTTCCGACGCCTTTAGAGGAAAATAAATAAAAATCACCCATCATAATAGATTGGACCATAGGACCATGTAAAAAACTTGTAGGAGTACGATGAGAGAATATGTTCTATAAGTATATTTCTTTGTGAGATTGATATAAGAAACATCTGTAATGCAGTTGCATTCTTTTGAAATATAAATGTTTCCATACGAAAACTAAAACATGAGGGCTAAATTCTATAGTGCGTGTGGCACGACAATTTATTCATACATACATGCCATGTGTAAATGTATTCAATTGAACATGGTGTCTAAATCAAAGGGTTGATATAGCAATAAACGTATAAAATATAACGGCCCGTTAAAAACAATTTACACTAATAATTTACTAAGGAGACTGTGTTCAACAGCAATATAACGTTAAATTTTACCCAGACATTAAGATGTTGGCCCAAAAACCCCTATATTTCTCCCTCACAAATGACGCCAGTGTTCTAAAGTCAACTACATCTCACATTTCTTGAGCGCTAAGTCGTTGTCTGCTGCGTTATATCTTCGGTCTTGTTTCGCTCCAGAATGAGTTCTTCACAATTGATTGCCGCAAACAAAGAAAATAAGTATTAAAAAGAAAAAAGCTCAAAGCTTTCGCGTCAATTGAGCTATGGAAAATTTTGCCCATGTTGATATGATGAGAGTACAACGAACAACAGCACCGAGAAAATAAAATATCATAAAGCGAAATGTTTTGTAGGCTATTTTTAAACATCAAAATGCGAAAGCAGAGCATGGAAAGAAGTGCGCCACAGTGCCGCCAAAAAATAGATAAGATAGCCCGGCGTAACACGAATTCATGGAACGACCTGACACAGAAATGCGCTACAAACAAAACGCTACAACATCGATAGGTGTTTTCCATTACCTCACTCTCACAAAAGAGCGTGACAAACTTTGGTAGGGAACAAATATGCCTCGAAGAGATATTACTTAAAGGCGCTTACAGTTCGTGGGATGTTTGAGTTTATCAGCAAAACGAAAAAAAAAGAAACAAACAAAAAACACCAACAAATAAGTTATAATAATAAATATATACTTATAGTAAAGCAGCCCGGCTATATGATACCCTGCACGGTTATCTAAGTTGAATTCGTTTTAAAAATTTGTATTGCATTTTGACTCGAATGTAACCAAGCAACATACATCTGGAGTATTAAATCTAAAAAAAGGAAATTATTTCTCCTTACACTATATTAGTATTTTAGACGTACATACATATGTAAGTATATATATATAAATTTAATTGAAATAATCCGATTAATCTATTAATGTTGTACACTTATGTTCGAATATGTGTCTTATGATTTGGAACCACAAAGCATCTTGTGAAAGTTAAAATGGTTAATATTTATGTATGACACACTAAATTTCGTGTGTTTATCTAGGTCTCTCAAGAGCATGTATAATCAATACATTGTTTAGAGCCCCATCGAAATAGAGATTGGTGGGATACCTTTGGGCTCGAAGTTTTGTCATGAGTTCTTTTGTAATTTATTTTATTTAGTTCTTTTAGTAAATTGTAAACTCTTCAAGTAAATTGTTCCCTTTTGAAGCTATGAGAAAACTATGCAACTATTTTTCCCTTCCAGATTTTGACTTGCTGAACACGGAAAACGGGTAGAATTTTGATATATGAATTTTTGAGTTTTTCCGAAGCTTTATATATCTTTTAACATAACCCAATTTATAATTAAATTTTCTTCAAGAACTTTTGTGCAATCGGCTCGGTAGTTACCAAGCAATAGGAAGAAATATGGCGAACAATTTTTCTATCACAAATTTATAATCGAAAATTCATTAATTCGAAACAAGTAAAAAATGCTTAGTTTATTATTTTTTATGTAAATAAGGACTTTTTACGATACAAAAACAAGATAGTTTTGAATGAAATTCATGGAAAGATAACGAAGATATGGATGGTATAAATTTTTTACTTGACTATATCGAAACTGCAAACCTAGCTAGAAATTTTTATACCAGCCAAGTGTTCGCTTATCTGAAAACATTTTTTTCAAATCTTACGATAAGAAAGATCAAGACATGCATGTCTGTATCGAAAAAACTTTGTAGATATTTAAATTTAGTTAAATTTTTGATAAACCCGAATGGCTCTGAAAAAATCGGAAAAAAATTCAACGATTCGTATCTCAAAATCGCATCCATAGAAAAAAAATATTGCGCATTTCGTGTTAAGTCGATTAAAATATACAAAACAAAAAAAAAAAAAAATAGTAACATGTCGATCAGAGAAATTTTTTTATTTATTTTGTTACATAGTGCAAAAAAATTTCACCACTGTCTTGAATATAATCGCTCCAGTATAGAATAAACCCCTCTTTCGACTTGTGTTAAACATTTAAGTACTTATTTAAATACAAGTACTGATGTAAATTACTAGATCATCTAGTCGATTAGATCAAGATGTATACTTAATTTAGGCTGTTCTGTGGAGAGAGTAAAATTTATCAGTTATCGGTTATGAAATAAAGCAGAATTCCAAGATTTCCACCCTTATAAATTTTTATTCTCCATTCAGAAAATATGTAAATTCAACCGAAAACTTAAACAAATAAAATTTATATTCCTCACTTATATATATTAGTGTAGCGTATTGAAACAAGTGTGTGTGTGTACGCTGAGAGGCAGAACTCGGAACGAGGAGTATTAAGCACTTGAAGCGAATGGGGTATAAATAGAGCGGCAGATGCAAACAGTGTGAATATTCTCAGCAATTCGGTTCGATCCGGAATCAGTATCGCGTGAGCAGTGGCAAGACGAACAAGTTAAGTTATTTGCAAGCAGATTTGAGCAGCACGAGCAATTAAAACATACATCGACAGATAATTAATATATAGTAGAACACGGGTAAGTGGTACGCGGGTAGCCAAATCTCAAGCATCACGTGAGCTAATATGATTACCCTATAAACAGCAGCAATAGCAACACAATAAATACTTTAAAGAAATATGTTCTCCAAATTAACAACGAGAAGTATTGCTACACGCGTTTTTAACGCACAAAGAACACAACTGCGTGAACGTGCGGCAACCAAGCTGACATCGGAGCAGGTCTTCGAGCGTGAGAACAAATACGGTGCACACAATTATCATCCAATACCGGTGGCACTGTCACGCGGTGAGGGTGTCTTCGTCTGGGATGTTGAGAACAAGCGTTACTTTGATTACCTAAGCGGTTACTCTGCGGTCAATCAGGGACACTGCCATCCGAGCATTGTGCAAGCGATCACGGAACAGGCGCCAAAGCTGACATTGACTTCACGGTAAGTTGGAAAGATGCTGATAATTTGTATGTGCTATGGCAACGAACCAAAAATGTACAAGTTCAAGTTGAATGTACGCTTAAATGTATCTACACGAGCGATAAGCGTGTCGAAAACAATCAATCGAGTACGAGCCCACTTCGCACGTCCAGTTAACGCTTATCGTATTGTGTATTTATGAGTTTATACGTATTTATAATATACGTAATCCGTATATTAAGTTTGGGCAAAAATATGTAACAGCCAAAAAAAAGGCGTGGCAGTCCAAATAAAGTAAAATCGCCGTTGACACAGAAACCTCTTTCGCCTCAACATCTTTGAATTTCATTCATAAAATTTAGTTTTATGAATGAAATTTTGAGATTTTTAAACAAAGAAGATTTCTGTCTCAACGCCGAATATAAATTTTTTGATTGAGAATTAAAAGAGTAATCGAAACAATTGTGTAATCTGTTCGTGCATCTGTTTCTGTAACTACGTCCGTATAAACACCAAGAGCTCAGAGACTATAAAAGTTAGAGGCATATTTTGACACTTCTAAAACCTGATCAGATAGTTACATGATAATAGCTTGTTAATCCCACTTTAAGGTGTAGTCGCTATACAAAGTTACCTAAATTCACATTTATTATGACATTTATTTTTCTTGTTACTTAAATAAGAAACACCAAATGTAGTGTTAATGAATCTGACATAAAGCCCATACAGCTCTACAAAGCTCCAGATTGGAAGTCTATAGAATACAGCACACATACTTATCTTTCATAAACCATTATACTAAGTATAGGGTATCTCATAGCCGATCGTATTCGAATATAAGATTATATTTTGTTTTCTGTGCACCTGCCTTATCGTTTACTATTTTTGGGAAGTTTTAAAGTTTAAACAAATTATTTTTAAATCGACGTCTTTGCGGTTTTCGATTTACTGACCTTGATTGCGGTTGCTGTGCAAAATAAACCAAACATGTGCGATAAAGCCACTGGATTTCTATTTATGAGTATTAAAAACTATGCCAAAGTAGATCGATCGACGTTTTATTAATAATTCACTTACAATATGCCATGAATGTGTAAGAAAAACAATAAAAAATTCATTAAAAATTTTCCATGCAATAAAACACTCCAAATAGCGATAAGCGTTGAATCAGTTTTCCTGTTTTTTTTTTTTTTGTAACTTGACAACTGCGTCGCATTCTGTTCCATAAATAAATATAATTTTAAAAGAATACTGAAACCGAAGCGTTTATACACTTTGTACGTCCTTAGCTAAATTGAGCCAAACGTGAAATATTCATTAATAAGAACTCTCCATATTGCATTCCTCCATATGTTTCCATAAACAGAAATCTTAAAGTGGGTTGTGAATTTGTTTAGACAGACTTGGGAAAACGAATTCGATTTTTTAAATGAAATCTGGTAAACTGTAGAAAAAATCGAAACAGAAATGTCACACCGGACAGATGTACAGATGCTTATGGATACATCGATCCATCACGGTACATCGATCCAAAAGGTGTAGCTTCAATTCAAAAACAATTTCCATTTATTTTATTTTATCGAACTAGTCTAAATTTAAACAATTAATGTACTAATACGCATACACAATTTTTGTCCTTCTAATGTGCTCGCCTATTTTTACAATGGTCCACTACGTATCAAAAGAAAGAAAATCTCCACAATTTAACGGAAAGCTCTGGATCGTTCTTTTTCGTAATAGTTATTCGTGCAATAGCTACACTTGCATAATTTAAAATGTCTTTATAATTGACGCATAGTTTATGATTCGATTTGTTTGAGTTTTATCAAAACCAAAATGAAATTAAACAGATTCGTTTTAGTTCATATGTATTGTTTTTATATTTTTGTTGCTCATTATTTTTTCCCAAATTTATATTTACTTTTTCTGTCTGTAAATGAAGATTGCATACTTTTTATCCTGAACGAACATCGGACCTAGAGAATTTCAATACTGATTTTTAATAAGATTATATGAAAACTAAGCAACTAGTTAGATCGATTCAAACTAACTTTCGCGAAATCTTCCGGAAAGTGAAGCCCGGACAAGGTTAAATAGTCTTAAGAAATCTTTTGCGTCATTTTTATACTTTACGGAGTCTCTGACGCTTCGTTTTGTGCGTTACAAACTTTGTGTCAAAATGATAAGAAAAAAAAACACTTGATTTGGAGGTACCAAAATTTGAGTTTCTTTCAGTTCATTTTGAAAAATCTGTTGCTTCTGTACTAAAAAGTCCTATACCAAGTTTCAAACTGATGAAGAATATACTCCCACTTTATGCATGCCTTAAGGCGTTGCAAGTATAATGCCAAAATTGTAATAATATTCACATTATGTAAGTGAAGTATTAAAATAAGACGACGCTGCACACTTTATCTGAGTAACATACATGACCGTTTATCCGTCTGTCCGCCCGACCTCAAAGACTATAAGACATAAAGAGTTTGTATATTTAGAGTCTCCTTTTCTTCTCTACATGTAAAGTGTATTGAATGAACATGCCAACCTCACTTTAAGGGAGGAGACACATGCAAACCAGGCCACCATTTCTAAATTTCTGAATAATTTTTTTTTTCTTTTTTAAACTACGTTAGAAACGCCAAATTTGATGCAACTGAAAATTTTTTGTTTTTATTTTTAATTAATTCTAATTGCACGTCAATTATAATAAAATATTCCTCCAAGTCCAGTTCGAACCACTTAAAAATATAATAATTTACAAATCTATGTTTCATATAAAGAGCCTTCAACAAGTTACAGTGTATCTCGAAGTTTACTACACTCGACTGTCTTGTTAAATAAATAATTGTTTTATAATTGCTCCACCGTATACAAAAGGTGAAATTTAATTAAGTTTGTTTTTAAATGTCATTAACAATACGAGTACATATATATAATATATGCAGTGCTAATATTAAGCAGTGCTATCACCTCAGCTGTGTAAGGCTCAAACCCCATTCATTCGGAATTTTCCTTAATAAATGAACTACTTGTTCGAATTTTTTCTTACCCAAGAGAGCTATCCCCAACCCTTCATACCAACCATAACCGCCAAATAGGCGCAATGCTCACAAATCGATTTTTTTTGTGACTGCTGCTACGCTCACAGTATACCGATTAAGACAAAATATATACCATTCAAAAGGTATTCATTTGCAGATGTGTACAATCTATACATTTTAGGCGTAAAACAACTAAACAATCGTCATTCAATGAACGAAAAACACATACATACACTTTACATGAAATACAAACGCACACACAAATATCAAATGATAGCATGCAACCAGCTAGTTTCAAGTTAATAAGACCTTGCGTGCGTGAAAGATACGGGTTTAAATTTGTAAGACAGTCTTTGGTAACTGTCTATCTGTTCTTAGTTGTTGTGACTGGCGCGCAGTGTAGTAGAAATAAAAACAAACGCATAATATACAAAATAATTCCTAATTTGCGTTCGACTAACTCAACTGCTAGCCATACACACTAGTATTGGGGTTTTTTTTTCAGTTAAATTTTAATAAAATTAATATCAGCTGTCAAATTTAACTACACACCAGAAGAAAGCGCTAAAACGTGGAATTTTAATTTCAAAATCGGACCTCAGTTACATGACGAAGCACATTTTGTGCTGTGAGGAAGTGTTGACTTGCAGAATTTTTGTTATTGCTTTACTAAAAATCCCCAAATAATTCATGATGTGCTTTTAAATACATTCACAAAAATTTACTGTCTGGTGCGCTATACCTATGCTGGGAAAATTGCAACATTAATCTTATCCGATCTATATGAACAGCATAAACGTTGGAAATAGCATTGTCCTCTCCTTTTGAAAGATATACAATTTATGCAAATCGGTTACAGAATTATAGATACATGAGCAAATAACTCGAAAAAAGTGTCTAACACGTATTTTTTTGAGAGTATCTCGAAAAAGGCTGATTGAAAAAAAATAGTTTGCATTTATGGAATTTACGAGCCAAAATACATATGTAGATAAAAAAACTATGAAAAACCAGCTCTCAAGATGTGTTATTGACTACTATTGTTTAAAATCTATCAAATTTAAAGATGTTGAGAATATGTAAATGTAGAGACATAAAGTGAGAGTTAAGATTTTTAGTATAAACCATCTCTTTTCATATTTCAAAACGAAAAATTGCTACAATTTGCCCCAAAATATTTTCCCATAAAATTGTTCAGTTTGAAAAGTATTTGGAAACTGATTATTTTTCGATTTTGAATGATCAAAAACTTACTTTTTTTTGTTTTCTTCAGTTTCTACGGAAATTATTTAGTTTTTCATAAGTAAGTAAGTTGATAAAGGTTTTGTACAACATTTTAATGGCGGGATCACACCGATTAATATTTATGTGAAGCGTCCGTCCATAAGAAGCCAACCACTAATATTTGAAGTTGATATTCAATACACTAAAAAAGTTTTTCGTACAAAAAGGCATATGTGGATGACGGTTTTTTTCTACCCAAAAAAATGGTCGTGCAAAAAAAGTCTATCTTCAATACTGATCCTTAAAAAAATGCGCAACATCTACCAAACAGACGGACATGGCTAGATCGACTCGTTTTGAGAAGTTGAGCTAGAACATATATAGTTTGTGAGGTCTACGATGCCTCCTTCAATGTGTTACAAATTCCGAGACCAAATCATAATATTATTCACATACGTAGTTCAAAATATAAAACGAAGATGGTGTGTGTGTATATATTATTTTGCTCATGGTGACCCTTCTTCTTTCATATATACTTTATGACGTCTACGATGCATATTAGTGCGTTACAAATTTACTGACAAATTGATAATGCGATTTCACACTATGTCGGACGTCAGAGTGCGCCTTAAAAGCAATACGATGCGTGAATCGATAAGATTTCATGCTATAAGCAATGCTAAAGTATGTCAGAGTAAATGCGACACACAAAATCATGCAAATACGAAACGATAACAACAAAGCAAAAACAAATGCGAAGCAAATATGCAGTTCTGAAACTGCTTTCTCGCTTCGTTCTCGCTTTACCGCTTTCGGTTCCGCTTGCACTCTTATACCTTTTGAGCGAACACATAAGAAAGTACAAGCAGTGGTTTGCAGCGCGATATAGCGCTGTATTATCGTATCGCTTCTCGCGGGCACTCTAGTATACAAATTTACCCAATATTCTAATGTTTCACCAGCGAGTTGCTTCGTATAAGGCGGCGGTAGTTCAGAAGTAGTTTCCCGCTGCAATAATCCAAAAAGAAAGGCAATTAAATTAATTCACAAATTAATTACCAATAATAATTAAAATATAAGATGTATGCTACCGTAGATGTCTTCCTCTGAGTATTATGAACTTTGCGACAAATTGATTATAAAATACTGTACGTTGGAAAGTGTAAAAATAATACATCGGCTATTTTATTTAACAACAATTGTACGTGTTTCGATTTGCATTTCACAGAAATAAATAATGATGCTAAAGTAATTGTTTAGACCCTGAATTGGGGTTATCGTGCACAAAAGACTTAGAAAACCACATAAATCCAGCTGCATTTCGAAATTCAAAGACTCTTTGACTTCTTTTTTGTATTTAAGAAGAAAAAAAGTTTTTATTGAAATTTTCAAATACGTGAAATATTTTGAACCACAGATTCATAAAAGATCTCTGTACTCACTTGTTGCTTATCACACAGTTGCGTGCTATTTCAAGCGCGGGTTATCTGTTCCGGCCATAAAATTTGCAAATCATACTATATAACTACGCAATCAATTACAGTGCTTTCTACTCAGATGTATTGGGCGAATATGAGGAATTCGTAACCAAACTGTTTGGCTATGAGAAAGTGCTGCCCATGAATACTGGCGTTGAGGGTGGCGAGACTGCCTGTAAATTGGCACGCAAATGGGCCTATACCAAAAAGAATATACCACAAAACAAAGCCAAGGTAAATTACTTTATACTTTTATCCTTCACTTTCAAATTCAGTATTCAAAACATTAACATTAACATTAACATTGCTATATGCAGATACTCTTTCCCAAAAATAACTTCTGGGGACGCACACTGTCTGCCATTTCCGCATCGAATGATCCTAGCAGCTTTGAAGGTTTTGGTCCATTTATGCCCGGGTTTGAGCTCATCGAATATAATAACATAGAAGCACTAGAACAGGCACTGCAGGATCCAAATGTCTGCGCTTATTTCATGGAACCGATACAGGGTGAAGCGGGTGTGCTGGTACCCGACGAGGGCTATCTGCGCAAGGTGCGTGAACTTTGCACCAAACACAATGTGCTCTGGATTGCTGATGAAGTACAAACCGGCTTGGCGCGCACTGGACGCATGCTTGCATGCGACTACGAATCGGTTAAACCAGATTTGCTCATTTTGGGCAAAGCACTCTCGGGTGGTTTGTATCCAGTCTCAGCAGTGCTGTGCAACAATGAAGTCATGCTATGTATTAAGCCCGGTGAGCATGGTTCTACGTTTGGCGGTAATCCGCTAGGCTGTCGCGTAGCACTGGCTGCACTGGAAGTGCTCATCGAAGAAAATTTAGCGGAGAATGCCTACAAAATGGGTGAATTATTACGCAGCGAGCTGAAGCAGCTGCCCAAGGATGTGGTGACCTTGGTGCGCGGCAAGGGTTTGCTCAATGCCATTGTTATTGATAAGCGTAAGTTATATATATATATTCTAATGGTATCTAGAACTAAATACTTTAAACTTTTTTTAAAATTTATAGAATTCGATGCCTGGGATGTTTGCCTAAAGCTCAAGGAAAACGGTTTGCTGGCCAAGCCGACACATGGTGACATCATACGTTTTGCACCACCGCTCGTTATGAACGAATCACAATTGCTGGAGAGCGCTGACATCATTAAGAAGACCATACTTTCTTTATAAATATTTAAAAGTAAAAACTCAAAGCGAGACGCCGCAGGAAGGCAACCCCAAACCATATTGTATTTACTCAAGTGTTTACAATTCTCTCAAGTTTTTTATTACAACGCAAAAGTCTGAGAAATGTTTAAGAAAAATAGTTTAATAATAAAAACAGCTTACGAAAATATTCGTTCTTTATCTATTATAGAAAGAAACAACTTAAAATTTGACAGAAGTGTGCCAAGAAAGTATCTCAACGTATCCGTTTCCGTCACAGCAGGACAACTTCAATCACAAAGGCAGCAATTGACACTCGCGCCACAAACATTTATTTAGATAAACTGATTCCGTAGTAGCACTGAACATTTTTTTTTAATAATCGGAATACTCTAGCCAAAATAATTAACAACATTTTCATAAAAAAAAAATAAAAAAAAATCGTTTTAATTAAATGATAAAAAGCATTAGGAAAGAATCTTTTGCGCGGTCGTTAGGCAATAAACGAAGAAACAACAATGAAGTAAAATTTGGGATACTTCTCGCGCGCACATTCCGCTATCTGGAGCGCAGTTAAAGTCCAAGGAGACAGGATAACAAAGTCACAAAAAGAAGGCAAATGCACATAAAAAACGAATTATCGCGCGAACGTCGAAGATGGTGATGGGGCAAATATGTTGCATTTTCCGAACAAAAAACCAAAACTTGAAAAAAATTTTGATATAGTGAAACCGAAGCTTCAATACTCTATACTGAAAAAAATTTCGAATGGATACGTTTTTGTAGTATATATTTTTGAATTTTTATTAGAAGGTCGATCCACTATTCTAGCTATATCTCGAGTTAGCAACGACTGATCTGATTGCAATTTATGTCAAAATAAGGAATGATTTTTATAAAAAACAAGAAAAAACGTTAACTTCGGTTGAACCGAAGCTCTAATACCATTCACACGAAATTTTAAATTGTATTGTAAAACATACAAGTGGGGGTTTAAATTGGGGCTACACTAAAATGTGGGCGGTATACGCCCACTAATAGATGTATATGAAGCGATGTAGTTGATGTGTAAGATGCCGCCATATCGAATTTCAAGTTGATATTGACGTTTTCAATACAAATGCATAAAAGTGAGCTGTGGGTTCATATGGGATTACCTCAAAAAGTGGGCGGGACACGCCCATTTGTATATGTATATAAAAATCCACCAAATCAAATCACAAAAATCCACCAAATCAAATTTCATCCTAATATTGATTTAAATGAAGAATTTTTTCATAAAAAATACAAAATTGCACGGTGTGTTTGTGTGGGGGTTACCCCAAAAAGTGGGCGGGCCACGCCCATTAGTCTATATATGTTAAGCGGCTGTCTATGGCACCATATCGCATTTCAACCAAATATTGACTTTAATAAAGAATTTTTCATAAAAAAATTCAAAAGTGGGCAGTAGGTTTGTATGGGGGCTACCCCAAATATTGGGCATTAATGTAGATGTCAACCATCCGACCACTAGAAGTTACCATATCAATAATTAAGTTGACATTGACTACAATAATAAAGTTTTTCATACACAAAGTCAAAAGTGGGCGGTGGATTTATTAAATTTGGTCTCCAAAAAATGCGCAACCACATACAGACGGACAGACGGACAGACGGGCAGACAGACAGACGAACATGGCTAGATCGACTCGTCTCATCGCGCTGATCAAGAATATATATACTTTATGGGGTCTACGATGTCTCCTTTAATGCATTACAAACTTTCAGACAAACTGATAATACCATTTTATATCATAAAAAATTAAATACAAAAAATAGTATTGTTTACCCATCTTTGCAAAATTCTTATGCAATTTTTAAACAATTATTTTGTAGTTAAGGTTTTATTACTGCCAAGGAAATAAAAAACAATGAATTTCAACAAATTCAACGAATTTCAGAGTCATCGAGTGACTGAAATGTCTGCCTTATCTTTGATCGGATTCCTTACAATCGCTGATTTTGGCAGGACAAAAACTTTTTTATTGATTCCAAATTTCAATTAACTGCACTGATCAACAATATGAAGGTACTTTTACGCTTTCTATAAATTGGAAATCCAAAAATAGTAAGAAAATTAGATTCTAGTTCTATGTTTGAAAATCATAACAATGGAACCTATCATTTTCTTCGTTCGTTTTCTATGCATAAAATACGAAGCTGCGAAAACTTATTTTTTACAATTTAAAAAAAATGTTTGCCCTCATTTTGCTATTATTGAATTCTAAAAAAAAAAAATATATGGCACGAATGCACTTTTTGGCTGTGGACTAGTGTTATCAAACATCAAATGATTTATTCGAATGGAATAAAATAGCGCGAGTATGGCCTTATAAATTGTGCGCCTTGGCAACCCTAAGTGTTGTTATGTTGTTGCACTATTTGTGAGGATTTCAGTTATTTGAAACTTCATCTTCACACAAAAGAGTTTTTGAGCACTCAAAACGTGGTATTAATGGGTCATCCGCCTTACAACCCCGTCTTGGCATTCAAAAACTTCATTTTGTTCCAGCAAAGAAAAATAATTGCGAGGTCAACGTTTTTCGACGCCGGGAAAGCTTTTGAAAATTTAGACAGCTCGTTTCGGATGTACTCACTTCTGAGTGGCAAAAGATCTTCGCAAATCGATTCAAACGGATGTAAAACTGGAGAATATTTTGAAAAACAATAAAGATACGAATGATACGAATGATAAATGATACGAATTAGTATTTTTTCATTTTAGGCGCTAAATGCAAAAGGCAACCCTCGAATTAGGCAACATGCCTAAGACTTCTTTGTTCAGTCAATTGAGGGTCGCTAAATTAAAATCCGGTAACAGATTTTTATCCTAGCACAGTTTTTGCGGTGTCGCCAATTCAAAAAATTCGCATTCGCATTCGCGCTAGTCGCGGAATCCGTCTCATCGGAAGCCGGTAGGTTGTTTCTTTGCCAATTTTTTAATCAAAGAAAAAAGTCTTTTGAGAAGGGTAAAACATGCCTGCAAATCACAGAACTTCTGATATCAATTTTATGACGAAAGATTTTAATTTTTCATTTTTATTTTTGGAAGTGACTGTAGTATATGTAATTAGGCGTTCGCCATGTTGCGATGTAATGTTGATCTTTTGAGAAGATTAAGTAAGTAAAAGCACGAGTTCGATGATATAGAAATAATAAAAAAAAATAACAATTTTTTTAATTAAAAATAAAAAAAACAGAAAAAACATTAACTTCGGTGGCACCAAAGTTTTAATACTATTCGCATGAATTATCAAACTGCGAACTTTGCATGTGTAAAAAAAAAAATGTCATAAAAGTTTCCAAAATTGGTCTGCAGGTTTCTTTGGGGGCTACCCATAAAAGTGGGCGGGACACACCCCTTGATATTTATGTGAAGCATCATGTCATGTCACGTGGATATTGACTGCAATATAAAAGTTTTACATACAACAAGATATGAGGGATACCTCAAAAAGTGGGGGCCTCACACCCATTGATATATGTGAAGAGTCTCTCATAAGAGGTCACCATACCAATATTTAAGGTGATATTGACAGCAATAAATAACAACAACAAAAATTTCATACAAAAAGGCGGTGGTTTTTATTGCGGCAGCCTAAAAATTGGGCGTGGCATGTCAACTTTGATACTCTATTCAAAGAAGTCTATGTGTTTACACTATGTGATTATTCTATTTATTCAAGAGTAAACATACTTAAAAAAATTATTTTTTGAAAATTATTATTTTGAAAAAATTATATAACTTGTTATAACTTTGGAGAGTTAACTATAGTATTGGCGTATCCAACAGCATTTTTTTTTCAGTACAAAAAAAAATTAGTTAGCTTCATTTTCATTTTCATAAAATTTTTTTTTTCTAGTGGATTTCCCCCCTAAGAGTAGTAGAGCTCTCCACCCCTCCCAATAGATCGTTCGGGATCCGCCCCTGGCTACAGTAATTATTCCCTTTTATTTTCAAGACCGGTACCGGTACCGTATCGGTATACCGAAACTAAAATCCAAGCACCGCAACAAAACCGAATACCGAACTAAATTGGAACCGGTGCAGAACTTTCTACCGAAAAACTGGTTTCGGTGCGTACCGAAACCGGAAATAAAACTGAAATACATTTTGGTTTTATTCGCTGGGTTGAAGTGTACCCGATTATTTACGTACGTTACTTGTTTCCTTAATGACTTTGAGCTATACAAATAGTTTACATTTCATATTTCAAGTTATGTTAAAGAATTATGAGTATCTATTTGTTGACAGCAATGTTATGTGGTTAAAAGCGAGAAAGTAATTAACTCTTCTGGGCTCAAAATTCATTCATCATTAGGACGCATGGATTTAGGAAGAAAAACTTCAATCAAATAAAAGGGGCAGCTAAATGCAACTGATTTGTTTCTATATTATAGAGAAGGACTTCCAAAATTTGGGAACGTAGTTTTCAAAGTGGAAGGTAGTGGAAGTTTTTAGTTTCTTTTAATTTAATTTTGGTATTTTGAACCATTATGTGCCTGGCTGATTTCAGAACGTATTCTATAATTTCGGTGAAATTCGAATTAAAATGTTTTATCGTATGTCTATGTAGTATTTGTAATTGCTGTCATTTAAACTATATGTCACTTTCAAGACAGAAAATATGATAAAAGACAAATGGGTTACACCAACTAAGGGCAACAACTTCAATAAAAATAAAAAATATTAAACATAGTTTTTATAAAAGATGAATTATATTTATACACGGCATCGAGAACAAAATTCAAACAATGCGGCTACTTTATTATGGGGAAGACAATATCTGAACATGGATAATATGGTAAAGCGTCGATTGCAATTCTCTTCCATATTTATTGACCGCCTGGAACTAGAGACGGAGCTATCTGGACATCAAGATAATATCAATTGCATAGAATGGACAAGTGACGGTCGCTTGTTGGCATCCACCTCGATGGATGGCAATATTTTTATATGGGATCCTTTTCGTAAGCGTTGCGTCCACAACATAAACATAGGAAACTGTAATTATGTAACATCGGCAAAATTTTTACCACGCCAAAACTGTGCCATGATTGCAACGGGCTTAAAAAAGAAAAGCATCTGTGTATACAACATAAATCAGTGCAACGATAATATCTTTTCCTGTTATTGTCACACTGCACGTATAAACGGTTTCGCTACAGCTCCGGATTCTCCATGTGTTTTCTGGTCTGCCGGAGAGGATGGTAATATAATTCAGTTAGACATACGCGAACCACATTTTTGTCGTTCGGGAGGAAATCGTGTACGTCTGCTACGATTTGCTGGCGAGGTCAATAGTGTGGCGATAAACCCATTACGCACAGAGTTTATAGCCGTTGGATGCAACGATCCCTATGCACGCATCTACGACAGGAGAATGCTACCACCGGTGTCGTCCATCATTGATGAAAATGTGTTCCCCGCAGTACCTAAAGATTGTGTCACTTATTATTGTCCCGGCCATATTAAATACAACAAAATAGATCAGATGTTTCGTAAAGTGGAGTATGTGACATTTAACTCAACTGGTACAGAGTTGCTGGTAAATATGGGCTACGCTCATGTCTATCTTTACGATCTTCATACTGCTGATCAAGTGGCCTATCTAAATTTGCCCAAGATGAGCCAACAAGTGAATGTCGGTGACGATAGTAGTATCATTGCTTCTAGAAAATTAGACAAGCATATTAAAGCGCAGAATGAGTACGGAAAAGTTTATCTGAAGTCCCGAAAATACTTGCGAGCTATTGAACATTACTCGGATGCGATATCAACGTGGCCGGACTGCGCGCTATTTTATGTAAACCGGGCTAAAGCATACGTGCGTCGCGGCTTTTACGGAGATGTCTACGCTGCTCTACGCGATTGTCACCAAGCCCTGCGGCTCGAACCGTCGTCCATCGAAGCGCACTTCCAATTTGCTCATGCACTGCTCAAACTTGGGCGCATTCACGATGCTGATGAAAGTCTTAAGAAATTTATATATAAATTTCAACTCTGTGAAAGTGATCATTGTGTTCTAAAGCTACAGGAAGATATAAAGGAGACACGCCGTACAACACAGACATCGCATTCCTGTAGCAGAGTTGATATTTCCCCTAGTGCGTACAATGAAACTAAGCTATCAGACAATGAGTGCGCTTGGCGTAACCAAGCCAAGGATTATGCTAAACGTTTGGTAGGCTCCAGTAACAAAGTAACTAAAGGTATAGAAGCTAATTACTTTGGACATGATGGAAACTTCATTGTTGCTGGCTCCAACAGTGGCAAGTTTTTCATTTGGGAACGCAAGTCAGAAAAAATTCGTTCAATGTATCAGGCTGACACCTGCACTGTCAAATGCGTTCAACCGCATCCAGACATTTGTATGCTTGCTACAAGTGGCATGGATTATAATGTGAAAATCTGGTCACCAGTGGCTAAATCTCCGGAAGAACGACCTAACCTAGTAACCGACTACGACAGTACTGTTGAGTTCAATCAGGAAATATTGATGTTCGAATAATTTTCGACTACGTCTGAAGCGGCCAATCGTACGGATCGCCAAAATGTTATAAATAAGAAATATTTATGTCAAAATTTCAGCGTGGACTCTGTATATTTTTTACCTACTATTATGAGCAACTTTCACAATTAAAACATTTTCGTTGAAGAAAAAAAAATTTATTGCAAAGTTCTCTTTACGCGCTTGCTTTGTTTTATCTAGGACTGAAAATCTAAAATTTGGGGAGTGTTTCGGTTCAAGGTTCGAAAACATTTCGAAGGTCCAAACCGGTTCACGAACTGGTTCTTCGGAGCGGATTCTGGTGCGGACTCGATATATGTAAAGTCTACTCATTTTAATATGTACATTTGTTGCGCTTTTTATTCGAAACAAACAGCTGTCTTTCGATTCACTTACCATTCAACAGTGCTTATCTCGACCGTCTCATTCTCACTTTAGCTCCGTTTGTAATCTAAAGGGTATTTTTCTAGCGTTTGAGTTTTAAAATGTAGCAACACACAAAAAAAAGATTTGTCGAAAACATACCAAATTGTTTGGCTCACTTCGGTCTCAATGACTTTGTGAATAAGCAAAATTTTCGCATTTAGTGAAGGAAAATTCCAATGGTGATCAATCAGCTACCGACACAACCCGAAAAATACCATACTTTTTAAAAAATGAAGCCAATATCGATGCAAAATGCACCATTCTATGGTATTCTGTTTGACTCAAACTTTGAGTAAACTCATGACCTCTAGTATGATATCACACTTCTAATATGTACATCATGTACCATGAGGTATGTGTTAGTGTAAATGTGTGGAACATGCAAACCCTCTAAAGTACATATATTCTTGCTCAGCATCGAAACTGAATCGATCTAGCCATGTCCGTCTGTTTCCGTCCATCCGTTCGTCTGCATGTTTGAACAAAGATATTTCGGAGACTACAAAAGGTACAGCTTCCAAACTTGGGCTTTTAGAATGGAACGAATGAATTTGAGTGCGAATCTGAAAACTCCTAGGTGGTCAGGCCCACCTATTGGGGTAACACCAATGCAAACTCACTGCACAAGAATGTATTTTGCATAAAAATGTTTGCAGTTAATGTCAACTTAAAAATTTATATGATGGCCTGAGTTATCTCGCCAAATTTAATGGAAGCTCCCATACAAATCCATCGTCCACATTTAGATTTTTGAGTTTACAAATGCATGTTATTTCTTTGGTTGGAATATACGAGTATTTTTTATACCATTTGAAATTTCATGAAGGGTATTACTTAGTTACTAAATACTTGTTATACACTACCATGGAGGGCCAAGGCTATACTAAGATAGCCATAGGTACCCCTATCGTCGTATTCCTTTATTATGAATTCCTAATGTCGACCGATACCTTCACTGGGCTTCCCAATGTCCCTCTTTATTCCCATTAGCTTGAAGGTACCACAGCGCCAAGACAAGTTTACCATCACTCTTAATGCTGTGGTTGCAGCTGTCTCTCTCTCTCCCTCTCTCAATTGGAATGACATGAAGAGGGAGAGAAATTCTGCACAAACTTCATAGAGCAGGATTGGCCTAGTCACATCTGTGCATACCCAGTGAGCAATTGAGAGTCTCCACCTTTTCCCGATAGTTCTTTTTCATGCGAATATAGCCATGTTTTCCTTTTTTATTCGTTCTATAATGTTTTCGCTGCACTTTAACTTTTTGTCCAGAATCACATCCAGATATATTGGACTACTATTGAATGGGAGACATATTATTTAATCTCTGGGTAGCGAATTATGATGTATTGTATTGTCTCACTCTTTGTTAGGTTTACACTCAGGCAGCAATCCGAAGACCACTCGTGATGTCGGTGTGGATTGCATTAATTTTGCGCAATTTGACTTCTGAAAATCACGACCAAAGCGGGAATCACGACCACGTCATACGATTGATTAAATGTGACCACGCACAGAAGCGGGCAGAAAACTCCTCCTTGAGTAATTCCTCTATTGATAAATTTTCTAGTTAACGCCTCTCCTCATTGGTACGCATGTTGGTAATAAGTTGAACCAGGGAGGCGTCAACCCAAACATATGTCAGAGCGTTGGTGATAGCGTCGGGGAGAGCCTTATTAAATGCACCCTCTTTATCGAAAAATGGAGCTATAAAAAATAAATCAATATCTGAAGCATTTATATTCGCCTGCTTTCCTGAGTGTTACAAATATCTCGCCAAACTGATAATACAATTTTCAAGCAATATGCGTAGGGTATAAAAAGGACACTAAAAATATTTTCAAAAATATTTCAGCAAGGAATGTGATGATGTCGCTTATTATTTCGCTTATCGCCGAAGTAAAATAAGAAACAAGGCCAACAGCATAACAGCATAACAGGAGACAACGTCGAAGGATGTGAAAGACGACTGCAAGGCTTGACAAACACATTTCCGCTTATTGCGCCGCCACAGAGTGCTTAAAAAGCGGAAGTGCCAGCAAGGACGACGACAAAGCAGCAGAAAAAGCGCCGTAGATAGATAGGAATCTTCATTTTTTAATTTTAACGCTTTATTTAATTATGTGCAAGTTGAAAACGAGCCATGATGAAATCAACGCCCAGACAACTTGAGTTCAAAGTTGCCAATAAAGTGTTTAGCAGCCAAGCGGTTAAAATAAGAAAAAATGTACTACAAATCTAAGCGGAAGAAAGGGGAACTCTCTGCTGGCATAAAAAGCAACATGAAATGGGATAAAAAAGATGGTATTCTATGCTACTTTTTTTTTCTTTTCTTTTTTTTAATAAAGACATTTTGTAAGCAGCTACTGCGGCTGCAAGTGTCCCGAATAAAGTTCAAACAAGTGGCGATAAAACCCAAAGATTATATGCCTTTAGCTTTTTGTTCGCTGCTGTCCGGCTGTGGATTTCTGGTGGTGGGATGCGTGTTATTTTTTACACCCAAAACAGTGTCCGAAAGCGAAGACGATGCTGTCTGGCGATAAGCAACCAAGTGCCAAGTGAATAGCCAAATGCAATCCTGTTTCTGTTGCTTCTATTCATCTTTGACCATTGAAATGCAAAATATTGCGTAATAAAGCGCTTCTCGGTATATCCTGTTGCTTTTGAGTTGGCTAGAATGCCTCTTGATTTTTTATTAGCTTACAGATTAGATTTGACGCAATTTTTATAGCAAAACTTGTGAAAGTTAATTTTAAAAAAGTTCTAGATAATTTCGACACTTTGATAGCAGTTTTCCAACTTATATTCAAATTCAATTTATAATATCCATTAATATAGCACAGGGTAGCACTTAACAATCAATAAAAGTTAATTTGTACTTCCTTAAAACACATCCAATCATTGACTTCCCCTCAGAAAGATTCATTGAAATCAAAGCAAATTGTTGCCAATTTGTGGCAATAACAAAAGGGAGGACAATTCAGCACAGCTGCCACAAGGTGAATTCGAAGTCATCGACACCGGAAAAATAAATAAATACATAAAACGTTTAAAGGAGATAGGTAAATAAAACCAGGATATCGATACACTTTTAGCAAATTTGGTGCACATTTTTACCTTTTGTGCTTTACTAACGTCAAGGGAGAAATATAAAAGTAGCAGGTGAAGTCTTAAATGAGTAAAACGACAAAATCTTTAGAATAAACACTTCTTACACTTTACTTGCGACAACCTTGTGTCACCATTTACTGGCCTAAGAAGAAGTGTACTCGCTGAAGAAATTTGCTATGTGCTACATTTTTTTACGCGAATTTCAATGAACATTTTTCATATCTATTGCCTTAAGTCACAGACGCTATTTAAATTCAATCACATTAAAGTGCAATTTTCTGTTCAGTCAATCCATATAGAAAAAATACCAGAGTCATTTTCATACACTGCACATATGTAGGTATTTGTATGTATTTTTATATATTTTGGTATATCTGAAGGAGTAACTAATTTGACTAGCTATAGACTAAAACATTTTAATAAAATTAATAAGATCTCAATCGGTTTCTTGCAACCAGAAATTTGCAATAGATATTAAAATTCTTTCGAATTTCACAGACATCTGAAAAAAGACGTTAAATTTTAAGGTTTTTGATGTACAAAAAAACCGAAATAAATTTGGTGTAGGCAGTGTCCGAACTATTTTATTTGGATTAATTAATTAATTAAGCTAATGAAGAAGAAGAAGAAGAAGAAGAAGAAGAAAAAACTTTAAAAAATGTTAACTTCGGTTGAACTGATGCTCTACCATTCACACGAAATTTCAAATCGTATTGTAAAACACATACATGTGTGGCAGCTTTGACAGCACATAAATGATCGGTGGGTTTATATGGGGGCAAGCTGAAAAGTGTACGGGCCACTCATTATTATAGTTATGTGAAGCGTCTGTTCAAAAAAAAGTCACCATATCAAATTTCAAGCTGGTATTGACCTAAATAAAGAAGTTATTCATACAAAAAGTCAAATGTGGGAGGGAGGGCTACCCCAAAAGGCGAGGAGATCACAAGCATTGTGAAGCGTCTATCCATAAAAAGCCACTATGTCCATTTTTAAGTTGATATTGACTAATATAAAAAAGTTGTTCATACAAAAAGTCAAAAGTGGACGTGTGGTTTGTATGAAGGCTACCTTAAAAAGCGTGGGTGACGGGTAACAGCCGTATATTTATAGATCCCTAAAAAATGAGCAAAAACTAGCAGACAGACAGTCAGACATGGCTAGTTCTACTAGCCTCGTCGAGCTGAACATAATTATATACACTTTGTGGGGTCTATGATGTCTCCTTTAAATAAAAATCATTCATTAACTACTACTATTCCTTATACTACGCTTTACACGATAATTTTACATTTGACATTTTATCTGAAGAGGGTCGATCTCGAACAACTTTCGAATTTGTCTATATCGACTCAACTTCTGATGCTAATCAAGAACATATATACATAAAGGGGTATACCACGTCCAGTTTTGACTGTTACATACATTTTCTCAAACTTAATATACCCTTTTGTCCTATAAGTAGTATTCATCATATGAAAATATATACTATACTTATAGTAGGGGAGCCCGGGATGCTAAATTTGCAGTTACTAAAGCGTCATGGCGACCCATTGGATTGTAAAAATTAGGTTCTAAAACGAAAAAAAGTTTATGTTAAGTTTTTCATTTTAGCGTGTACAAATTTTGAAAAATGTAAAAAAAAACGGTCACATGGAAATACTCGAGCGCGTCAGACATTCATAGTGTATACGCGCTTTGTCTTTCTGATAACCTAGAGATATTAATCTAACGATTAACTAGTGGGGGTGAACTCAAAAAAGTGTCCTATTCAAATGGCTGACGATTTGGACGTGACCAAAAGTCATGACCGATTTTTGAAAATGTAAAAAAAAATGTAACCTTGAAATACTCAAGCGCGTCAGATTTTTATACAGACGATTCAACTTGATGACCTAGTCGTCCTAAATGATAATCTGACAATTATATGGAGGGATATTGTAAATATGACAATTTGAAAAAAAAATTTTTTTTCTAATCTGACGGGGTGCCCATAACGCACCCCTCTATATTAAGGATTCATATATGGTAGGGGTACATTACAGGGTACAAGGTTTCTCCCCATATGATTTTCTGACGCGCTCGAGTAACGCGCAAAATCCCCGCTTGGGCTCCCCTACTATTATCTACAATCCTTCTTTATTAATTCATTTTGAAATATGTATATAAACATCACCGCCGATCGAGTTGTTCACCGGCAGCAAAATAAATTTATACAGACGAACCAAAAGACAATTCATGAAGTTTTAAAAAAATTGTGAAAATGTTTATATTGAGACAAGACAGATAGAAGAATGAGGCAAATCCTTAATTTTAAAATACGGAAACCATATTTCTTTAAAGGTGTTCAATCCATTCCTGGACTTCTATATCATGGGTAATGAAGAGAAATTTATCAATCAAATATCACTTTTTCATACATTTGACATTTCAGCAAAGGGCAACGTTTAAAAAAAAAAGAGTAAACCTTCCAAAACTAATGTAATACACGTATATGGTTTCATTCAATTGGCTGCTTTGCCTAGATTGGCCCCTCCGTGAACCAAGTTCTGAATATATTTAATTACTCTAGAAACGATTATGTTTCATCAATTCTAATAAAATACTCGCATTTATTCAGATGGGACCACTAAAGAATATAGCCCCATACAAATATGTATAAAGTGCTTTAGATAAGGTAGAAAGTATCGAAAAGTTAATCTCACTGTTCTGCAGCGTTCTTTCTTGTTCCTTTCGTTTGATCTCACTGTTCAGCAGCGTTCTTTCTTGTTCCTTTCGTTTGAGACACCTCCAAAACATGGTTTTGAATAAACTGGCTACCATTTGTTCTGAAGTGTTTCGAAGACGATACTGGTGGAACTAATACCTAAGGTTGCCTCAATCTATAAGACGCCGACCGCATTGCTGAAAGACCTTAACAAAAAGCGTACATCGTAAGTGCTTTGAGGATGGAAAAAGCGCCGGCACAACTGAATTATGTTTGAGGGGGATTACTTTGAAGGGGACGAAAAAGATATTAATGAATAAATAAATATTTTACGAGAAAATTAAAAAATTCCCCTTTGTTTTTTGAACACACCTCGCATGATGAGGTAGACATAGTCCAGCGCATATAACTCCAGCGGCTACACTGGGCTAGTCATCTCATCCGATGGAACACCGAAGCTCCTGCACTACAGATTTATAACAGAAATTTGAACATAATTGGTGGACAGCGCTGCAGAGGATGTCCGAGCTTACGATGGCTTTACCAGGGCTATGGTGAGCTGAAGAAGCTTCGTATTGCCAGCGATTGGCTCTAGCGCGCTTCAAATTATACCGAATGGTGCGCTTTTCTACGTACGGCCATGACCGAAATACAGTTGCTGAGTCATTTAAATAAATAAGTTAAGCCTCAATCTCACAGTATATAACATATCGATGTTGTATTATCAGCACTTGCACAGCATCAATGTTTTCTTGCACAACAACTAATTTTGGACGACCTTGACGAAATTCGTCCTTGAGTGAAAGACGTCCGCGAAATGGAAATAAGTGTATCGGTGCACTATATGGTCTATCAGAAAATAAATTTGTTTTGGATGCTCTCTCGCCGTAGCTCAGCTTTGTTATATCTTCTCATTCTGTTTCATTTTCGAAAAACTGCAACTATTCTAAAGAATATGGAGCTCTATGTGGTGAAGCGAGGACAGTCGGTCAGATATGAATAATTATTGTAAAAACTTAAAACAATTTCTTTTATATACTTAGAATGGACGCTTTCAACAAGAAAATCTTTAAAAACAAATCCAATTGCAAAGTACGTTTTTAGTTCACAGCAATAAATTTCAAACAAATTTATGCCTAAATAGTATTATAGGTAATAAATTAATGTAATCGCATTTACTCGTACAACTAAGCGATTTGCGCAAACAATATCAAAACTGCCCCATAACATCCACCACCATCAATCTACATACATACTACTAACCATTATACTGACTTTTATATACATGTACTTTCCTGTTGAGGATTAAGCCCGAGTGTCTCATGTGTGCAAAAATCGTGAACATCAAATTTTCGATGATTGCTGGGATTTACACAAAAAGTAAAGAAAAAAAATTAGAACGAAACCAGATGATAAAATAAACAAGCTGAACAATGCTTAAGTATGAAGCTTATTACAGGATTCACAGCCAGTGGGTGTGGCACAAAGAAACGAGGAAAAAACACTTGATGATGATGGGCACCAGTTGACTAAGAAAGCAGACGCAGAGGGTGCAAAATTATGAGTATCTTTTTAGTATTTTTCGCTTCATTTTTGGTTTTTTCTCCCTGAAACAGACAATGTTGCGCTTTTGTGTGCTGAGGTTATGTTAATAAGCTCAAAGGTTACAATGTCTGGAAGTATGCCAACAGTATAAGGAGAAAGAATTAAGGGTAGCATGGAAGGAATGTTCTAATACAGTTTTATGAACGCTTTGCCTTTTAATAATTACGTTTCTATGAGTACGCTCGCTTTTTTGTGCTATTTTTTTATGATTTTTATGAGCCGCAACAAGAAATCTCAAAAGAAGAAATTTGGGAAAAAAAATGCGTTAAATATTATTTTGTGTAATTCACACCACTTTATGTTGGGCAATTTTTGGTTAGCCAGCTAATAAATGAGATAAAATTCTTATGTTTGTGCAGCAAGTGGCATAAATTATTGGAAGATAACATCTGAAGAACAGTAGTTCTCTTGCTGTGAATGTTTTAAGGATGCAAACTTTTGCAGCAATCCAAATGAACTTAAAATAAATACAAGAATAACTATTATAATTATTTATTTTTTTTTTTGATGGAAATACGATTATTCAACAGATTAAAATCTTACTCACAATAGAACACTTTACTGAGAGGTCAATTTAGTTGTGGTCTATTATTTCGTTTATACGATGTGGTGTTTCATGTGAACATTTAATGATAAGTCAAATAATTCGTATAAACGAATTTTTATGAGACAAAAATTAACATGAAAACTTTTCATGAATTTCTCTCAATTTCATGATATTCGCTCGTCGTTGCCACTTTGTAATTATTTAATTTAAATTCGATGATGTGGTCCATTGTTTTCAGTTTCCAATTGCGGAAATAACGAAGCAGCGATATATTTGCCGTATTTGGGCTTTTTCTGCGCTTTATATTAGCATTTAATATTTATTTACACTTTTGATATGAAGTTTTGCTGATATGTGTTGCCACCTCGTTTCACATATCTGGCTGAGGTGGTAACTTTCAGGTCACTTCATGAAATTGTAAATATCGGATAAACATTTAAGTTTATACGACATTTTTCATAAAATTCAGAGATTGATTTAACAATTTTCTACTTACTTCAAGTCAAAAAGGACTTATTTTATATTCTGAGACTTATGTACTTGACTTGAGTACGGATTTGTTCTTAGAACTAGATTTTTATAGTTATTTCATTATTTTTATAATTATTCTAAGGATGTATGTGCTTGATTTATGAATCGATATCATTTTGTACTTCATTCAAGAAAATTGAGTACGAATCGCACTTAAAGTTTTGAAGTACGCCTTCGGATAAAAACAATAATTTCAAACATATATTCAAAATGTCGTTTTTCTCTGTGAGTGTCCTTGACGGTTAATAAACTTTTACATGTTTTGTATCTTTTTAATTTCTAGAGTCTTATTGTTATAATTTATCGTTATCTTTTTTATCTGCTGACAATTAGAGTTTCAGAAATGATTCATATTTTCTAAGGGAACTCAGCTATTCAACTTGTCTTATTGGACGTTATACTCTCTCTATTTCTAAAAGCTTAATAATAATTTTTATTAAGTCCCATTTTTCCAGATGATCTTATTTTTTCCTGTACTCTTTACATGTATATCGAATGTCATTTAGTTGCGTCAAATATTGCCACCCGAGCCTGCAATATTCGATCTAATTTTTTCAAAATTGGCCTTAATTTGCGTCTAAATTTGCTTTCATTTATACACTACATTTCATAGTAGGATAAGAAAATATGGCTTATCAATTTTTGAGTATAACCACATATTAGGTACTCAACTATAATACATAATAACTTTTACTTCTTAAGGTCAACCATATACAAAGTTTGTGCAAATATATGTAACAGGCAGAAGGAGGCGTGACAGACCATATAACATATAATGTATACATCGGAAGGCAAGTCAATATATACAAATATTAGAATAATTACGAAATTCGAGGAAAGCGGATCGAGCAGTTCCTGTACGATGCCGATAGGTGCCTTCAAGTGAGACTGTTAATGGTGTCGCTGAAACTATGGCCATATAAGCCACAAACATCCTGATTCTTTATCGTGCAGAAGGAGTTAGCTTTATTTTTGCGAAATGACTTGAACAGGCATCCGTATAAAATCCAATTCGGTGGTTGTGCTTTTGAGAAGTTGGAAACGGGTTGAAAGATGAAGCACATTTTTGTTTGAACGACAAGCAAAATTTCGACATTTGCAGAGAGTAATCCACTACAGCATCAAGAGAGTCTCTATTGCATCCTTAGAAACTTACTGTTTCCTATGGATTTTGATCAGGCAGCGACATTGGTTCATACATCTTCCAAAAGTAAAATGTCCAGACGCTGACTGTCAATGAAGAACGGTATAGGGCCATGATATACTGACTTTTTTTTAACATCAATTGGATGATATGGACCTGAACGACATGTGGTTCCAACAAGACGTCTCAACATGTCACACATTGGACGTAATAGAAAGAAAATTACCTTAAACGCGTTGTTTCCAGAACTACTATGTACAATGGCCGCCAAAGATCGTGGAATTGCACGTTAAAAATTCTTGGAACAAACGCTCACAAAGGTCTGTGGTTACATTGACATCCAATACGGAATCAACATCAATTATATTTTCAATTTCGCGTCTATTTCCAACCAGTGTAGGAAGGACTTTAAGTAAATTATTTTTTAGCTCCAGAGAACCAATTGCTGGAGCGGGAACTTTTGGGAACTTTTGAAAAATGGTTTATAATGTCTGCTGCATGAATTAAAATTCTGTGAACAGACGATGGCATGTAAAACCAGGGGTCTGCTTCAACAAAAATTTCTATAGTTTCCATTGCGTTTATATCGTATCCACAAGCCAATGCTCGTAAGACTACGCTGAATCGATGTATTAAATCATAGCTTACTCCTGTTATACGAGCAACCAAATTTGGTTGTTGGAAAAACCTTCTTGCAGTGTTTCCGTTGTTTGTACTGTCAGTACCAGCCATTGGTATATCCACCAACAAATGCATTTCTGCCCTTAGCTTCTGCTGAATACTTCTTTTATTTTGTTCAACAACATCCTTGTCAGCACCACGAGCTTGCCACTTTTGTATATGAATTCTATATGAAATGTGTAAAACACACTCAAAAAACCTAATCCAGGCGTGGAGACTTGATAAGCCATATTCAAATAGGTTTCCATTAATAGAAAAGCTCTTCACAAAATTTAGATCGTTCATATTTTTGGGAGTTGCGCTACAGATTCCGCATGTTTGCGAAGAGGATTCGGATATGACACTGAACATTTTGCCATCAAGCATGGTCATATGAAATTGGTGATCAATTCTTAAGGTGCTTACTAATTTTGGTACAATATTTAATATTTAGTTCCTAATGTTTTCAATTACTCTGTGAGTCAAGTCTGCCGTTTCTTTCTCGCAAAGTATCTTGATTGGTCGACAATATCGAGTAGAAGAAGGTCGATTATTTTTCCATAAAACTGTCGGTCCTTTCTGCACTATCAATGCTACCATACAAATTGAAAATAAATATTGGTCTAGCATGTCTCCATCGCAGTCATCAAATTTTTGTCTATATGGAGAATGGCCGCTGCTGCCATCACAAGCCCGTTTTTTTGGACGTCCAACATTTTCGGAAGATGATATTTACATCAATACTAGCGGCATATCTAGCCATTCCCGGTTACTGTTTTCGAAAGAAGCCTTATTTCTACCACAGTTTGTCCACTTTTCGATAAGCCTACTAGTAAAATTTCACAGCTTATTGCCAATCTCGCACTGCTACTCCTGAGTACATTTAAGGTTTTTTAGAACAGTACCAAATACAAAGATTTCCATGACGAGAAATTTCTTGGTGGGGATCGCTGCGTCGTGCCATACTAAAAAAAAGGTTCGTTTTGCTACTGACATTGTGTCTAAGAAGTGCCATAATTTGAAGAGTAGCATGTAGTAGCAGTTCATATTAGACATTTTGGACGCACTATGATTCACACTTCCAGAAAAAATCAAAGTTAGACTGATTCCAGGTGAATCGGGTAAGTTCTACTACACGAAAGACAGGTATACGCTACTGTGGGCACGTTGTTAATACACTTAATTACGTTTTATAAGCAAAACATTTATAGACCGGTCACAAACACTGATTTTCTATGTAACACATACCTTGAAGTTAAAAGAAAACCAAACTTTTAATAAAATAAGTAAATCAATGCGTACAACAAGGAAACAATTTTGTAAAGCGCTTGCTGAAGCATATGTTGTGTTTGACAGCTCACAGCTGACGATCAGCTGTTCGGAGAGCTTATGAAAAACCGTTCAAAATCTAATCAAAGTATCTGTTTTCAAATTTTAAAATCTTAATTAAATTCTGCTAGCGAGGCCCAATCGCCCACTGTGCATTGGTGAGATCCAGCCTGCTTTGTGCAACAGAGTCATACAAAATTGGAATTCTCGAATCAGGTCCTATAAACGATGGCACGGAGATCATTTCAATGATCTCCTTTTCAAAACAAAATGGCACTGAATTTAATTTAATCCGCAATAAAGGTTTCCGTTATATCTCATACACAACTCTTTTTATGCAAATTTAAAGTACAGATACTTTTAATGGAAAACTTTCTTTTAACTTTTCCTTAGAATGTATTAGAGATGAACTTTTTTAAGCATGGCCCAACACGAGCCAGAGGTTGGTATTGTCAAACACGCACATGCGATCAATTTTTGGCAAAGGCCCAATATGTGCACAAAGTTAGAGATTAAAAACACGCACACGCGAACACGCACGCGCAAACACGACAAAGAACGGTCTAACACAAAACTATAAAAAAATCAAAAATTTATAACCCTCCAACAATGGCTAAAAGGGTATACTATGTTTATAGAAATGTATGTAAATTGAAGCATCGTAACTGATAGAATAACGTACATATCTTTTTGATAAGTATCGAATACTTATCAAAAAGATATGTACGTTATTCTATCAGTTACGATGCTTCAATTTCTATAAACATATACATTTCTATAAACATAGTATACCCTTTTAGTAAAGTCGATGTAATCGAGTCCATCAATCTGCATTCAACATGTTAGCATGGATCGATCTTTAAAAATGGAATGAATTAAAAAGTATTTCACGTATACTTTTATGATACTTAAGAATTAAACAAAAAATAATTAAAATGGACACCGCAGCTCCTCTTGCAGAGGATGCATCTATAGCATTATTTTCAATGACCCTGTGTCACATTTTGGCTGGTATGTTCTCAAATTGGCTTCGAAGTCATCCAAAGATTTGGGATCGTTGCTGTAAACAAGTGATATAAAGTAACCCTAAGAAAATAATCCACTAGCGTTAAATCACACAATCTGGTCACCATCAGGGAGGTCCAGTTCTGGAAAAAACTAAGTCACCTAACTATTGGTGTAATAAATTCATTGTAAGGTGAGCTGTATGGTAAATTGAGCCGTTTTGTTGAAAATACTATTTAAAACCAATGATAAATGTGAATTTTAAGGATATATAGCCTTATTGTAGGCATTGTGGGCGTGGCATGCCAAATACAGTTGATCTGCGTGTGATCTTTAAGTCAAAGTTTGAAAGATCTATCTTTTATAGTTTCCGAGTTTTCGTTGTTCACACATACGAGGAAGGGACGAACAAACGCACGCCTATATCAATTCAGTTTTCGATGCTCATCAAGAATATAGATACTTTATGGAGTCTGCTACACCTCCTTCTGTCTGTTACATACATTTGCATAAGCTTGGTATATCTTTGTCCCCTTAAGGGTAAAAAAGAAAAGATACTTAATTTCGAACTTTAATAAGCCATTTTGATTGCTTCGTTTCCTGTTTATTTATAATTACGGGTGCTTAGACCACTTCCTCGACAGACTGCCAAAGAAAAACTCATTTACAAACTATCCGACAAATCTCCACAGTTATTTTTACTACATGTATGCAACCCATAAAAAAAATTATAGTACGTCTACTGCAAAGCGGAAGTGCACGTATCGCCATTTTGAAGCCTTTACCGTTGTTATTTACATTGCAGCCTTAAAGTATGCAGCATTTCTTTTTCTTCTCTTCTCCCCGGAGGAAACAGATAAATCGTTTAGCATTGAAATTGAAGTGAACGAAAATTCAAATAAAGCTTCAAAACAAACGTGCATCGATAAAACATCAACCGAACTTAAATACGTTATAACAGCAGCAATTACAAAAGCACCTGACCTCCCATTAAAAAAAAATATGTCACGAGTAATTTCAATGCCAGAAAAAAAAGAATTGAATCTAACCAACTCTCGAATTCATTTCACTTCTCTCGTTTGCTTAACCACCGCACGAACATTTCCTGATTTCTGACGCTCCGGACACAAAAATGCAGCCAAGCTGCCGCGCAATTAGACAATTTTTAATATTCAAAGTTCATCGCAAACACATTTTGCAATTGTTCAAAACGGCTGTGTTCGGCAAGTGTTCTGTTCGTGGTCCAAAATGTTACAAAAAACACAGTTGGTACAAAAAATATAAAAAAAAAATTGAAAAATGTTTAACAGAAAACAGTCACAGATAATAAAAAAAACAAGAAAGAACGTTGCAATCGAGTGTGTTAAATTTCGAGATACCCTTCAACTTGTACAAAGATCCTTATATGAATTGTAGATTATGTTCTTTACTGGTCCGTTTCGGACTTACGCAAAGAAAAATTTTAATAAATTAAAAAAAAAAAATTTTTCATACAAAAATTCAAAAATGGGGTGCAGATTTGCATGTGTCCTTAAAGTGGTCTGATCTTGGCATATATGGACGATTGACGCAAAATACGTCGTATTTGTCATTTACAGCTTAATTAAGAACAACAAAAAATGCATGCAAAAACTTTAAAATAGACGGCAAGTTCATATGGGTTATTAAGATTTACGATTTTATTAAGATTTACGTAAGATACACCAAATTTGAAAAAACCAATAAAATGTTTCATATAAAAACTTAAAAATGTGAGTCAGGTTTGTATGCGAGCTACCCCTTAAATTGGGATTATCATGTTCATTTAATATTAGTCAGGGAATAAAACCGATATGTATTTCGGATTGGGTTCCGGTTTTGGTACGTACCGAAACAAGTATTTCTGTATAAAGTTCTGTACCGGTTCTAATTTATTTCGGTATTAGGTTTCGGTACGGTTCTTGGACTTTAGTTTCGGTATACCGGTACGGTAGCTCTTCTGGCTTCCATTAAGATAATTGGGTTTTGGTTTCAACGTCATTACCAAATACCCATGTTTCGTCTCAAGTTATGACCCTTTTGAACAAAACTGGATCGTCATTTACAACTTCTCGGCCTTCTGTGAAGAGCTTGTACCACTTATAAACATTTTTTTTCTGCTTAAACGACACAGTCAACATTTTAAGTGCATTGGAACACTTAATTTTATTTTTCACACAAAATTTAAGACAGAGAAGATCCATTTTTTTATATATTCATGATTAGCTTGGCGAGACGAATCGAACTAGCCATGTCCATCTGTTTGCCCCATGTCTGTGTGAATAAAAAATAGTCCCTCAGTTTTTCAGACATCAATCTGACTTAGGGTAGCGATACTTCCTATGTTCCTATGCTGAACATATATCACAAGTAGCATGCCACGCCACATTTATCCACCGCCCACTTTTCAAATTTTATATGAAATGTTTTTGCGTCGAGCCAATTCCTAAGCGAATTTATAATACACTTGACGCCTGTAAACAAACTCTCTACGCTTACTTGCGTAGATGGAACTACGAGAGTAACTTTTGACAATTCGAATAGTTCAGGGATATTTGGGGTATTTTCTTACCATATATATATGGAATCAGTTGTCTTTGGTTTTCCTTTGAACATTATGCATAAATACACTATGCATAAGTAAATATTTTACTTAAAAAAATAAAAGGAAGAACTAAACCTATATCGCTACAAATGTTTTGGTTCCGGTATGGTTTCATTTTATATTTTTTCGGTAAACGGTAAACAGTTAAAAAATAAAATATCGGTTCCTGTTTCGGTTCTCAATTTGAATCGGTAAACTTCGGTTAACAGTACCGGTTTCAGTTCCGGTTTTATACCCTAATACTAGTTATCTGAAGTGGGCAAAGAAGAATCCAAATATCCATATCGCTACCTCTCAGATGTGCGGACGGAAATATCTACATCGACTCGTCTTCCGAGACTGATAAGGAATATACATACTTTATAGAGTCTGCCACGCCTCCTTCTGCATGTTACATACATTAGCACAAACTAAATATATCCTGTTACCCTATTGGCACAGGGTATACAAAGCAAAAAACACAGCAAAATTGATTTCGAAATAATGAGTTGACAGGCTGAAAGTGACTACCATATGAAATCACCCATTAGGTACAACGAGGGATGTCTGTTCTCCAAAGACCACAAAGTGAAAAAAAACCAACAAAAGTGCATGCAATTTTTCATTTCGCTACTCAACACGCATATAAAATACTCTTGCATAATTTCGTGTAATGAAAGTCTTTTTTTATTTTGTATAGCATACAATTTTTATGAAGTTTAAAATCAAGTTATGTCGGTCCATTTGTCCTTCAGTCAATCCCTTTCCATCCAGTTGAAAGTTAGCAACGTGACGACTACGACGACGACATTCTTGTCGCGGCAACATTGTTCACATTTGAACTTCGACATTATTGTTATTGCATGACGTTGTTGTTGGTGTTCTTGTTGTTCTGGCAGTGGTATTGTTTTTATATTGCATCATTAACTGGGCATAATTTCATTTCAATTTATTGATGCAGAATATTTTAATTGTTAATCATTTGCTGCGTATCACATCATAACTGACAAAGAGTTGATGTATTTAATTAAATTATAATTGTGAAGATAATTTTGGACAGAAACTTCTGTTTTCATAATACAAATAAGTAGATGCAATATTGGTAAGTTGACTGAAATGCATACGTAATAAATCCGTAATAAAAAAAATAGTAAAGTTTTTAACCTTCATGTGCACATGATCTTGAAATTAACTGTTATTTTGATTTAATATCTTTCCAACAAGACTAAGACCATCAAGTTGTTCGTGAAATATTGGCTCCCAAATTTCAAACCGAAGTACAAAATATCGCTCACTTAGTTTTGACCTATAACTCGCAGTAGATTTCATTTCATTTATTTATTTAACCCAAAAAATTTATATTAATAAATACGTATAAGCTTCATCTAATTTTTTTACAGAGTTTAGTTTTATGTATTACTAATTAACTACTAAAAAATGGTTTAAATAATTAAGCTATTTATATATACAAATTTATGCTAAGGAAAAATGAGAAAAAACCTTATAGTAAGGATAAACTATATAACTATCTTAACACTAACTTATACTAAGAATTGGCACTTGATAGATCTGATCTCAGAATAGAGAAATAAGTACCAATTTAAGCAATCTTATATAGTATATACCCTATATAAGTGAATTTGCGATTATTAAATTTTAAGTTGTAATTATAGATATTTTCTTCAATTTTTTCAATATTGGCGTTTACGTGCAAATTGCTTGTTTAAAAATAATATGGTATTTGGCATTTTAAGCAATTTATTCTGTGCAATTTGAAGCATTTTTATATGAATGAGAGCACAATCGCCCCAAATCTGTGATTAAATATGGTTTTTAAAATTAGAAGTTTATTGTTCAGTGAAAGTTTGGATTTTCGGTTTGTGATCGGATTAAGTATGCATATAGTTTTGTTGATTTTATCTATAGTTTTCCGATATGTACACCAAATGTAAGTTTGCCATCCAAATGCAATTCAAGGTATCGTATGCTATTTATCCAAGAGATGTCAATATTGTTAATACTCAAATTTTTATTGGGTAGATATATACTTTTTCTTTTCCTTGTAGAGAAAATAGCGCTAGTCTTATTGACATTTAACAATGATTCTCCATTTTTTATAGTACGTATTTCAGTCATTTAATGAGCACTGGAGTGTGTTGTGCATATCTACATAATTATTACCTGCACAGTAAAGCGCGGTATCATCGGCAAAGATAGAAACAGTGCGGTTATTGGGTCTAGGTACATCGTAGGTATATAAATTATATAGTATCGGTTCTAAGATCGATTCTTGCGGTACCCCAGCACTAATGGTTTTAGTAGCCGATGGAATACCGTTTATTTCAACAAAGAAGTGCCTATTAGTGACGAAGCTTTGTATAATCTTTATTAAGTAGATGCGTGTGTTCGTAATAATTAATTTATGTATTAAACCTTCATGCCATACTTTGTGAAAAGCAGCTTGTAGTATATCTAAGGCAATCAAACCAACTGATTTCTTATCTTGCATGTTCTGTTTTATGAATTTTTTGATTTTTATGATAAGAAGTATCCATTTGCAGGTATAATTAAATTAGTTTCAAAATGCAAGTTAAGTCTTGCCTGCAAAATTTTTTCAAAAATTTTTGAAAAACAGCATAACAAGCTGATAGGGCGGTAGCTCTCAGGTGAATTTAGTGGTTATCCAGGTTTGGAAATAGCTATAATTTTGGCTACTTTCCACGATTGACCAATTTGAAGACAGTGTGTAAAAGTGAGGGCAAGAAAACGGATGACGCTAAGTGGTAAGTTTTTTATAGATATATTGGGAAGACCTGGTGATTTCTTCGTCTTAATCAAACGGATAACATTCACAATATCAGTAGTTGATACAGATGGCACATCAAATGAACGCTGGCTATTTAGTTCACTCAGTAGTATTAACAGTTTCGCTATCTGCAAGAGATTCTGTAAGTTTATGTTTTCCCTGAATCATATTTCCAAGAATATTGGCTTTTTCCTGTCATTTAGTGGCTTATCTGAGCTTTGCAGATAGATTGCCTTGTTCTTAACCATTGTCAATTCACCATGTTACTTCTTTTAATGAGCTCCGAGATGTGATTAGGTAATTGTTTGCTAAACTGTTTACATAGTGCAGCAGTTACTTTCGTTTTAAGTAAGTCTACCATTTTATCAATCTGCACAATGGTAGAAGGAGCAATATATTCAAGGTGCATTTGTACGAAATTTCGGTTCAAGCATTCCTTGAAAATTTTCCAATTAGCCTTGGAGTAAACTGGAGAAGTCAACTACGAGTATATTAGGTTTAGTATTAACTTGGACGATTACAGGAAGGTGGTCTGATGTAAGATCAGGCTAGCGGTTCAGTCATCAAGTTAGGTGAGTTTGAAATGAATAGGTTCAGTGTTGAGGGTTTGGCTTTGTAACTGGCTGGTATATACGTTGGGTCTTTGGGGTACAATAAAGAAAGCATATAACTATTGTTAAGATGGTATATGCAAAAACCAAGAGCAAGTACAACAACACCGTACTAAACAATGTCAAACAGTACAAGACAATCATGCGTAAGCTAATTAAACATAAGACAAGTGTAAAATTCTTAATGCAAAGCAGACAGAAGAAAATTACACCCAAATTTATTTTACATACTACCAACAATATTAATAATATATTTAAGCTAGATTCTAATAACATTCCAACAACCATCACAAATGCATTAACTAACTATACACATACACATTTCACTCAAAAATAATGAAACTACTTATTAAACATAAACATAATTACATAAAAGAACAAAATAAATTGTTAAATAAAATCACAACAATAATTAACACCGAGTTAGACGCGGCAGACGCATCGGCTATAATTGAAAGCGAACAGAGTCTGTGTGCAACAATAACAACAATCACACAAGAAAAACAAAAAAACAAAATTCCAAAAATTACGGGACGAACAACTTCAACGAGACAAAAATACCAACAAATATACATTGGTCCAAACTTCGTTCTGCCGATAGAAAAAAAAAAAAGTTTCCTCTCTTTAAGAATATAGCAGATGTGGAATAGTGCATAAAGACGATTAAAGAGACAGAACAACAAGAAACTGATAAAATGATAAAACACCACAAAAATAACAAAAAATACACGGCAATAGATTGTTCGATGCGGGACACAGTAGGACAAACCAAGGATTGTTTGAACAAAAACAAAAATATCTTAGTTCTTAATGCTGACTAGGATAATGTCAAGGTTGCAATGGAAAAAAATGAATATGACAACAAAATGAAAAATATTTTAAGTGACTGAACGATACATAGAGTTTTAAGGAAGAACCCTACATCAACGCTTCTATCAAAAAACAATGAATTAGTGGATAAGTTATTCGAAATGGAAGTAATAACTAAACTCGAGAGCGGAATATTAATGACAACAACAGCGTTGACACTCAAGATCTATGGACCACCTAAAATCCACAAAAAAGACACCCCTCTCAGACCAATATGCTCGTCTAATAACTCTCCCTCCTACAACCTCAGCAAATATGTGACCAAAATATTAACCACAGAATCTGACTACAATGTAAAGAACGCAAAACAGTTTAAAATTAAAATCAACAACTCATCGATTTATGATGACGAATGCTTGGTATCTTTTGACGTGACATCCCTGTTTCCTAGCGTGCCAGTGGACCTAGCGATAGAAATTATTAGCAAGATGTGGGACAAGATCAAAGAATATACTAAAATACCTAAAGCATTATTTATAGAAATAGTAAGATTTTGCATAAAAGACAATGGATATTTTAAATATAAAGAAAAATTGTACGCACAATTAAAAGGAATGCCAATGGGTTCACCTGCCTCACCCATTATTGCTGATCTAGTGATGGAAGAACTACTAAATACCAAATTACATCAGTTGCAGGTGAAACCAAGATTAGTGACAAAATATGTTGACGATCTATTTGCAATAGTGAAGAATGACCAAATTAAAATTGTACATAAGACATTAAATACGTTTCATAAGGACATTCAATTCACGATTGAGAAGGAGGATAATGGACAACTGTCATATCTTGACACCCTAATCTGCAGGCATAACAATATTATTAAATTGGACTGGTACAAAAAGGCATCGGGGTGCTTAGTCAATTTCTTTTCGAAACACCCGAAGAAAATTATCATCAATACCGGGGTCAGTTTCATTAGGAAAGTTTTAGATATAAGCGATGAGGTTTTCTATGGAAAAAACAAGGAAATCATATCAAACATCTTGATCAAAAATGATTTTCCAATACCACTGGTTAGAAAACTAATGTAACTACCTCCAATTATGATAAAAATAAGCCTGCGAATTTTGATACAACCGATAAAATATACAAGTCGGTGATATAAGCACCTGGTCTATCCGAACGCTTTACAAAATCTGATTCATATGACAAAAAACTGGTTCAAGTTGCACACAAACCGTGGTTTACGACCGGACAACTGTATAGCAATACAAAAAGTACAATATTACAGGAGGATAAATGCAACTTTATATATCAAATACCATGTGCCGGTGAGGGGTCCAACATTTGTAAGAAAATATATGTTGGTACGACGAAATCTAAATTAAAAACTATAATAGCTGGCCATAAATCAGACCGAAAATGTAGAGCCAAAAATGTAATACAGAAAACAGCACTAGCAGCACACTGTGCGGATCTAAATCATACGCCAAGATTTGACGATGTACGGTATTACAAAGAGAAGACAACTACAACAAACGCTTCACGATTGAGCTGCTGCATATAATCAACATACCAGCAAACAAACGGTTAAACTACAAAACGGGACACCAAAAATTGCGCGCATAAATAGCCACACCTGCTCAATAAGAAATAAGTAGACTAGCTTTAGTTCAAAACTCCACAGCTGACTAAGAGGACGTGTGTCGTCTTATTGTTGTTGTGTAATTGTTTATATGAAATTGTTTTTTATTGTTTTATGTTGACAGACACCCTGAAAATTACTCTCGATGAGGGTCGAAATATATTGGTGAAGAAAACATAAATTGTGTTTTAATTTGAAAATTTATCAATATATCAATATAATTCATAAAGAATGTTCCCCCAACACGTTGCTCTACTGCAGTTCCATAGCCTATTCCTACAGTTGAAATCACCACCAGCAATATACAGTGACCATTTATTCTTGAGAATTTAAGTAAGTCTGCCTTGAATAAGCTTTTATGGTGATTTTTGTCATTCAACTGACTGCATGAATTGTTTAAACACTTAGCCGATGACCCGGGGAAGTAGATTGAAAAGATCTTAATTGTATTTTACGGGTCTATAATAACTTCTGTCATTCCTATAAATTGTATTGTTTGGAATTAAGAACCGATCATTTTGTGGCAGGAGAAAGGAAGGGTAAGAAGTCCCAGATAGTGGTTAATAAAGATGGCATTCTTGAACAAAAACGGCAGCAAATTTGTCCCTAATTAGTTTTGTTTTTATATAAATACTTGTTTCTCTTATGTTTTTTTTTTCTTTTTTAAGCTATTTCTTTTAGTTTGTAAAAGATTTTCATGCAAAGACGAAAAATTATATATTAAAATTCAAAATGTTTACAAGAGGTTGGTTGTGGTTAAAAAAAATTTAAAAAAAGATAATTATGTTTTTAAAATTATGTTTTTAAATTTAGTAAAATTTATAAATCATTATATGGACATTTAAATTATTTTCGGCGCATTAATGGTCTTGGTATGGTGGACGTAATTGGCCACAAAATATCGGTGTGCGCTAATAGGAGCCCCTCAACAGTGTGAGAATATGCAGCTTTCTGTTTCTTATTTATCAAAATTTTTATTATTGTATTTTTTTTCTTTGCTGAATAATATGGTACGTAAATTAAATAATAAACTATTGCTTAGCAGTACATGCTATATTGCATGCTACAATTTCTCGTTACATTTCTTGTTTTTGAATTGGAAGCGTGGATCACAACAAGCCATTATAACTAATGGTTGAAAAAATAAAAGCAATTTTTATAAATTTAAATTTAAAAAAGTAATAAGGATACTAATTTTTGTGCAGACTGTAGTACAAAAATTAAATTTTGCGGACAGGTGATTCCGCAGACAGACAATACAGTAAAATGACTCCAAACAAGGAACAACAACACACTAAAGTTGCGTTAGAAAAGCAACAACAATTGTGTATTGCCGAGAAGAAAAGAAAAAATTAAAAAATAATAGCCAGAAATATATGTACTACATATGTATGTATGTTCACATCGACTTGTCAAAAATTTGCTGTGTAATGCCATGATATATTGGGCCTCCGAAACATGAGAAGTTTTCATAACAAAAATCTTGGGAATTAATGCGAGAACATGGTATTTTAGCTAGTCATCGGTTTTGACTTTATTTTATTGCCAACTATTGATGATATTTCCATCGTACTCAAAAATCCTTTGGAACGCGTGTCTCACACATTGTCTTTCTAAGGATTGGTCCGTTCGCATATCTTCACTACAACTCACGAAGACTATGACCACACTCAAAGAGTTCTGCTGTAATGTTAGAATGTCAGAAAGAAGCATATTATTTTTCTACACCCGGAAAAGTGACAAGATTAGCATCTGGATAAATGCCAGTGAAGCATAACGACTGTATTCCAAACAAATACCTACCGAAATAGTTTTATTCAAAGTCCCGTACTTGTCATGACAATATTGAGTACCACCACTTTTTCAATCATTTGACGCCGTATCTCACATATATTGCGCTCGATAGTCTATGCTGGCTTATCAGTATAGGACAACGGTTTCAAGTATCCCCATAGAAAGCGGTGTCAGATTACAGGATCTTTAGATTATGTTCTTCTCAAACTCTTCACTTAATAAGTGGATGGAAGAACTTTAAATGCGTGACATGTGCCGCCATCCTGTTTAAACCAAAGGCCTTAAATGTGGAAATACTTTCGGAAACAAAAAATAGTTCAACATGGCTCGATATCGGACGGCATTGACTTTGACTGTTTCCTTTTTTTTCGATTTTGAAGAAGTATGGACTGAGGAGGTTACCAGCCCATAAACCGCACCAAACCATACATTTTTCGGAGTGCGTCGGAAGCTGATGGATCGCTATCCCTAACGCTAAAAGTGCGTCAGTTATATCACCTTGGAATTAAATTTACATTTGAATTAAAAACATTTTCACGCAGAAACTTGGAAGAAGAATGTAGGTTTGTATGCAGTCTAGACTTTGTAGTGAAATGATTTTGAACAAATATAAGATTCCTGTTGAGTTTCAGCTAGATATCTAAAAAATAAAAACAAAATAAAAATGCGCACAAAGTACGCTCTAGAACCGACTCAGACTAGAAAACTGTTGTCAAACTTCATACATATGTATGTTTGTGATCACATAGATTACTACCTCACTCGGATTTTTCGATGCTGTGCGTTTATTCGAGTATAAACAGATGCTGCATACAATAGCCTCTGTACTGCTTCATTAAATTTTATTTTCACCTTCCACCAAAATCCATTTTCGAGTAGAGGCTACCTACTGAAGTTCAACCAGTCAACAATTCTGAAATTATTCTTTCGAAGCTACCAACTAAATTAGATATAAAAATAAATAAAAAATTTAGAAAAAAATTTGGTTTTTGGTTTTGTCATTTAATTGTATAATTCCATTTAAAACATAAAAAGTTTTCGTACATAAGAATAATAATAATAATGCTTAGTCGTAATCATATTAGCAAAATTTAATTTTTGCCATAGGACTCGTAACGAAGAATTCAGACATATATTCGAAGTCCTCCACTTGATCTGGAGTCCTCGGCTTTCGACATTTGTTGCAGCAGCAATAGTAGATGGGATTAAATGCGTTTAACAAACGCACACCGACAGTATCACTCGGAAAGAAATCAATAGATGCAGCCAACTTCTTGATACCGGAACTCCTAAACAAGATTAGTTTCCTTAGTAGCGGATCCAAATTGTGCGGCAAACTTGTCACTTCCAACTCCTGGACAGTTTTGACCGCTAAAATCTCGTAAAAATGTTCTCGTAGAATCTGCTCTGATAGTGTAATTTTTTCTAATGCACTGCAGCGTATCAGAAAATTTACTGGAGCTAACTGGTTTGTAGTCATAGACCAGTTTTAGTGTTTTCAGATTTTCCAGATAGGTGTTTTTACAGGCGTCTGAGAAAGCTTCCATTTTGCTCGAATGTATCCACAAAGTATGTATGTACTCCGCCATGGCGGAAATATAACAGGTGTAGTCCTCGACTGTGATGTCTTTATTGACACTGTCCTTTATGCAGTCCATGGACAATGATCTTTTACGCCATATACGTATGCGTAAAAGATCGCAAAACGTTCGCAAGTCTGTGCGATCTTCAAAAGATCACACTGCCGGGTGGAACGAACGATGTCCTCGAGTGCGTAATCATTTAGTTGCAGGAAAGGCATTTTGTTTCTCTAAAAATTCATATATTAAACTGAATATGAACTGCGAAATATTCGATGTGTACACCACGGAATTTGTCACAAGACTGACGAAAACAATTGCAAATGCGGTAGTTTATATTGCTGTTATCGGCACACTTGCAGGTAATTAGTTTTTCCTAATGACCTTTTTTTTTGTTAATTCCGTTTAATGCAGCCAAGGAGCGGTGCAGGTACTTGCAAACTTAGGTAAAGCAATATTCCAAGAAATACTAATCCAGAGAGCGAGAGTGAAACCAGATCGCAGAAGCAGAGCGCGAATCGTCAGTGCAGCTTGTTTCGCGGTCACTGCACAGCCTTGATATCCTTGCTGTATGCTGGCTTTTGTTGCTGTATATAAATATGTGGTAGAACCCCGAACATGTGTGTATGTATGGACATATGTGCATAAGCATATTAAATTATAAATCAAAAAGAAAAAAATTTAAGAAAATAATTTTAATTGAAAAATTGATTACAGACCCTACTTGTTTATTAATTTGATCTTGATAACATTGAAGATATTAAAATTTGAATTTTCTGCATACTCCTCGCCTTTTCTTCCCACATAATTTTTAATATATTTTAATAATTTAAAATATATTTTCTGTGTTCACTAGAGCCGTGAGATTCAGAAAACCAATTGTTATATTTTTCGTATGCTAGAGTTCGTAGAATACACTCATTGAAAATTATTTTGTTGTATTTTTCTAGCAAGCGGGTTTGGTTAAAAATAAAAATAAAAGAAATGTCGTGGTGAACTTTCATAAGAGTAAAAAAGTCGTCTTGGAAGCTTTAATTTGAATATTATTATTTACATAATTAAAATTTTTGTTAAAAAAAGAAAAACTCGGATTTACAATTTACAACTTCCTCTTTCAGAAAGCTTTTACAGTTCTCACAATTAAACTTTTGTTGTGATTTATGTAGCACAAATCCTGTAAAATAACCTTAAGCATTTTCACTAGTTTAACTAACGGTTGACGGAGAACCTCGTTAACCTCGGATACATCTATATCTTCATTGAAAGTTCCATTTCTAGTTGTTATATGTTGATAAGGCAATTGTTCTTGGATATTAACAGCGTTATTTGCCAGTTCCAGTTTTATGTCATCAATCACATTTGGGATCATGTAGTCTTCATCTGCTTCACATTTTCCAGTTGTAGTTTTTGAAGTTATAATTTTCATTGACAAAATCTTCGGAATTATTACGTTAAATTCAAAAAGCATTGGATTATTGTTGGTATTACCTGTACTTATTATTAGGAGTATGTAAATTAATTTTTCCAATGCATCTTGATTCAACCTCGATAAAACCAAAAAAGTATAATTTGAAGTTTCTCTCCAAACTTCTTGCGAAAGCATTAAAATTAACGTTGTAGAAAGAATTACCCCATCAATACAACACACTTTGTGTGGATAACGACATTTCTTAAAATAGTTTTTCATTTCGGTCTGGAAAGCAACTAAAACTAAAAGTAAGCTAACAAAAAGAATACCTCCGATCAGGAAAAATAATTTAGATTGGGCTAAAACAGATGCAGATAACGCTGTTACAATACTTTTGCTTTACATTTGACCAAGGTTTTCAAAGCTTTACCGCAAAACGGGTCACAAGACAATACGGCTGAAATTCTCTAGTTTCTACAATTGCCAGGGCAAATGGATCTACCAATATCTTCCATAAGACTTGCGGATATAAAAAACACATGTGGACGAATGGATACAGAAAAACTTCGTGGATATGATTTAATTACATCAAAAATCCTACAAGAATTACCCGACTCAGGATTTACATTTTTATTAAATTTATTCAATGCTGTTATAAGCCGTGGTTATTTTCCGTTACAATGGAAAGTATCACAAATTGTACTTATACCGAAGCCGGATCCAAATACAGCCTTTTCAACGGAGTTTAAACGATATTGAAACGTGGCTACTAACATGGAGACTTAACATACACCCGTCAAAATTTTACTGCACATAAAAGCGCGGCCTAGGAATATGCAGCTCGATAGGCTTACCATTTATAGTGCGTGTGATCACGCTGCCCTCCGGTCAAACCATGATGCTATAAAATTAGTAGATGTTGTTAATTGTTTTTTTAGAGAAAATATGAATTAAAAAGTAAAAAAATAATGTATAATTAAAATTTTTTGACGCAATAAAATTTGATAAAATATTACTTCTTGCACTTTTTGACAGTTGTGTCTACCAAAAATAAAATCCAAAACACCAATAAAAATGTAAATAAATACAATATTTCTGCCAAACTTTTGGTACTTTGTCATTTTTGAGTCCAGAGTTGTCTCATCTTTCGCATAGATTTTCATTTTAATATGATATTTTTGCTGTTTATTTTCCTGTTTTATTTTCGTTTCACTTTTTGATGAAACTATATTTCAACCTATCCCACCTGTAGAATTTTTGCTTTGTTTATGTTCTGATCTGCTCTAACAGCAATGAAGGGGAAAACAATTTGCTGATTGTATTCATGTGTCATATGGCCATAAGTAATACTTGAACGGCCCCTTAGCTTTAGAGCGACCGTGTATAAACATCTTAAAAGTTCGCGATCAGAGTTGCACTGCACGTTAATGCAGCCCTATTACGCGTAAGTGCCCTTTACACGATCGTATTAGCTTTCAGTTTAAGTTTTCTCACACTTCGTAGTATGCTTGTACTGCATAAAAACTAAAAAAAAAAACAACTAAAATTAAGAACAAAAATAAACGAAGAGCTTACACAATATATAACACTTATGCATGTATATGTATATCAATTAAATATCTTTTTGAGTTCAATTGAGAACTGATGTGACCGTGTAATGAGGCCTTTATGGGAAAAAGCTTGCGTCAAACTTGTGACGTCGACGGGCCAGAAGTGTGCTTAGAAGCGAAGAAGAACTTGTGTTGTCCGTCGGAATTAAGTTAAATTGTGCATTTTCACTAGAATTTCTTTGTTCACTAATTAATAACTAACGCAACAGTTTAAAGGCAACGCTTTATTTTTTTGTTTTGAGTTTTATTGTAAAGTTATTTGTGCATCGATGGATTGCTTGGAAATGCGCTGCATGCCAAGTGACCTCGATTGAACTCATTGCACTTAGCACAAACAGAGCGAAGCGAACGCGCAAAGAGAACGAGAAAACGAAGAAAAAAAAGAAAGAAAGAAGATAAAGTCGTATTGAAGGTGTTGGCACGGGACGGAGCGGAACGAGACGTAGGAGGTGTCAAGCAATGGGCACGAACGGAGGTTACAAAGCTGAAGGTGAGTAACCTCGGTCATGTACTGTGACAAAAGTTACGCATATATTTTAATCGTTTGAATCGTTGCAGCAGACCTTAAGCCAATGGCACTGAACCACGCAACATCTCCGGGCGTGAATATGCAAGCCGCCGCAGCCAATTCGGTGGTGACTACTGCCAACAATATGAGTGTGGAACTTTGCTTGGTCTGCGGCGATCGCGCATCCGGACGTCATTATGGAGCCATTAGTTGTGAGGGATGCAAGGGATTCTTCAAGCGCTCCATACGCAAGCAGCTCGGCTATCAATGCCGCGGCGCAATGAACTGCGAGGTGACGAAGCATCACCGCAACCGATGTCAATTCTGTCGGTTGCAAAAGTGCCTGGCCAGCGGCATGAGAAGTGATTGTAATTTTCTTTTAAGTCGTCGTCAATTCATAAAGTCACCATGTACCCTAACGCATGTGTCCTTCAGCTGCACTAACCAAAAATCTCTCGGCGCACGCTTTCCATAAAACACACACTTGGCTTTTGGATTTGTCAGTCGCTAATTATAGATTTAATAATGGGATATCATCTTACATCTTACAGCTGTTCAACACGAGCGCAAACCCATTGTTGATAAGAAAGAATTCGGTGGCAGTGCTACATCTGGCTCATCGTCAGCGGCGTCCTCCGGCACGGGCAGTGGCGGCAGCAATGGTGCCAGCAAGGCACCAGGTACTGGCAATGGAGGTACATCACACTACCAGCAACCCCGTAGTAAGCAGGCGATCTTCAATCATACACTTAGCAACTCGACGTCTGTGGCAACTGGTGCTCCATTTAATTTAGACAGCAACATGGCGGCAGCCAGTGCCTTTCCAATTGGATTTAATTTTGCTGAATTGGCAGAAACTTTAAGTAAGTGCAGCCAAATTGTTGAAAGTTATTTATAATTATATTTGTATTTTTTTTTCAGTGCTTGCACAACAGCAACAGCTCTCTACACAATCGCAGCAATCGGCACAATCGCTGAGCTATTCGCCGGATTTGCCCAAAGCCGAAGAAGAAGATGACGATGATTCAGTTGACAATGCCAGCACCTTATGTCTTCAAATGATGGCTAACAGTGCCAGTAATAATAATTCTCAACATGTTAATTTCAACACAGAAATTATGCCGAATCCAGCTACAGCAGTTGGCCTTATACAAAGCACGTTGGACAAACGCATCATCGATCAGGCACTGCAGATGCTAACGCCCATACAACAGCATTTGGAACGACTTGCGCTTAACGGCGGTAATACCGGCACTACACTCAATATTAAGCATGAGACCGATCCGGATGAGGATATGGGCAACGATAGTTGTACCGAAGATGCCGAAGCCGATGTCGAACAGATGGAACTGGACGAATTATTCGGTCACAAGGAACCCAGTGAATTTATTGTGAATGAAAGCATCTTCGAGAATGATTTGCTGTCTGACAACCAAGTTGCCTTCAATATACAAGCTCCCGCCCTCGTGTCCTCGTACTTAAACAATCACTACGTGTGTGAAACAGCTTCACGCATACTCTTCCTGAGCGTGTACAACTTACGTAAAGTGCCTGCCTTTCAGTTATTGGATGAACGCATACAAATAAAGCTACTACGCGGCGCATGGCCGTCTTTGTTGGCTATAGCTTTGGCGCAATGTCGTCAATTGTCTACGGCGACAATAATTACGACACTAATCAGCAATATACAACAAATGGCGGACATTGACAAAATCGAACCGCAAAAAATAACCAAACTGTCAAATACTACGCGTGTGCTGCATGAATTCATACAGGAGATGCACACGCTGGATGTCAATGATATGGAATATGGTCTGACACGTCTAATAATCATATTTAATCCGCACGCATTGCATCAGCGACGTGAACGTAAACTAAAATTATATGTCAAGCGAGTGCAGCTCTATGCACTATCCGCGCTGCGCCAATTACAATATCCCAGCGGCGAGGAGCACGCCAACGCATTGTTTGCAAACTTGATGCCTTTAAGCAACTTCGAGTCGGATGTTATGGAAGATCTGTTTTTTTCCAGCTTAGTCGGTCAAGTGCAAATCGACAAAATATTACAGTATATCATAATGGTGTACAACACGACTGGCATTTAGAACTGCCTATCTGATCTATGGCAATTAACGTTTGTATTTAAGCCAAGCCGACTTAATTCATACGTACATATATAGACTGAGCGGACGGGCAACTGATAGAATCAACCGTCATGGCGTTATTTTGAAAGAAAAAAAAATTATATATATATATATATATACAATATATTAAGTGGTTTTTAGTGTAATTTTTACGAATTAAAAATTTTCGAAAAGGGATGCCCATCCAGGATGTGCTTCCACGAATTTATACTAAGTTTAATTAAAAAAAAGTCTATATAAATCAAATAAAAATAGTGCAATGCAAAACTACGCCAGCGCTTCATTTAAGACTTTAAATATTATCCAGCGTTTCATGACAACGTTTTTGTCTACAGCACCAAAAGCCTTATGGAATGCAGTAAATCATTGCTTTACGTTCGTCTGTGCATCCTTTTCCTCCGTTTTCGTCTTCGGCGAAGGTTTGTATTCGTTGTGCACCGCATCGTTGAATCCTTCGCGGTTACGTGCGATTTCGATTGCCAAAAACTGCACACGCACCACTAGTAACGAGTTTTCCGGCGTGAATTGTTTATTAGCGTCCGCACGCATCAGTGTACCAAAGGAGTAATCTTCCAGTTTGTTGAATTTTTCAGCAAATATACGCCATTTAGCTTTTTCCATGGCAGATTTGAGCTTCTCGTCTGAGACTACGTCTACTTTGAGGTCGGGAAAATCTTGGCGAAAAACTTCGTAGATTTGATCATCGTACGGTGTCAATCGAAGGCAGGAAGGATGCACACTTGAGAGAAGCTGTGTTTATTGTAAAGATTCGCGTTAGTTAAAATGTGTGCCCACATTTTTGTTGTTGACTTTCTTACATTGAAATGCACTTCGGCATGTTCCATCGCTTTGACCGCCCACAATTCCTCTACTAGGCCATCGTTACCGAATTCCTCGGCAGGTCTTGAAAGCAGAGATGCTCCATGCATTAGCTCCATTACGAAGTTTGTAGAATTTCAGTAAACCCAACTATTTAATTTAATTTTTTATTAAATTTAGCGTTGCCGCACGTGGATAATAGTGGTGGAAAACTGTCGATAGTATCGATACATATTTTGTTTGGCCACAATCGAATATTTACTAGCACTATCGATCATTTTATTTATTTTGAAGAAATCGACCAATTTAACAATGTGTAAAGGCCTGTCTGACAAAATTGGATTGCTAAATGAGATGACAAGATGCCGTTTACACGATCAATTTTGATCGGCAAGACGAAGTAGAACATTTTTATTAACCATTCTCATATTGCATTCATAGGAAGTGCTGCCACTTGTTTCATTTGTGGTCATTTTTGTTTTGCATTAAGTTGGTTTTAGATTCTTTTTTTTTATTTTAGGCAGTAACGTAATCGAAACTTTGATAAAGCGTCGCATTATCATAAGCAGGTGTTTATACTTATTATATAGATGTAACACCTGTAATAGGAAATTAGAGATTGAATGTTATATGGTGATTTTTTTCTATTTTTCATACCTTCACTTTTAAACTTGGTTTATATATACATACTACACAAAAAATTTAAGACGCGGTTTTGAAAAATTCAACTGCTAAGGGGTGAAAAGGTGTGATCAAAAGTTTTATGGAGCAAAATTTTGTTTAATTTAATCAGTTTTAAACTCAGGTTTCTTTATTATTTATTTATTTTAATTCAACTGAGTAGTTTACCACAGAGTTCATTACGTCAGAGTAGTTCGATTTGTTATTTTTTCATTGTTCTCCATTACCTTTATCTATTTTTCTAATTTATCAGTATTTACAATACAATAAAAATGTTTTTTTTTTAATTAAAAAAAAAAATGTCTCGTAGACGATCAAATGTAGGTCGTTGTACTCGAGGAGCAAAATATATGTGGCGAATTGACAGCAAAATTGGCGGGTTGAATGCTGAGTTTACAAACGGAGCGTATTTTATTTTATTTTCTCGTTCGTCGTTATGATTGTGACTGAAAATAGTTCGTCTTGAGCGTAAAACAATGTCACGTTCATTGTTTTGCGGAGAAAAATAAAGTGTGCCGAATTTTTTTTCATGTTCTTCTCTTTTTACGGCATAAAAATCGTTTATTGATTTTATTCTACAAATTTGCTTATATTATGAATACAAACATTGATAGTTCAACAAACCCAACATACAGCATATAATACTCTGGAGATTTGAAATAGCCAAAAATTAACTTTAATCGACTTTAGGAACACCTTATAATAAAATGATTGGTACTATGAGACAAAAGTGAATTCAGATATTGAAGAGTACAACTGGATTTTGGGAAATAAATAAAAAAGTATACATAAAGAAAGTGGCAAAAGTCATTTGGATGATACGGCGAGGTAGAGCCAGATTTAGATTTGTGGGGGCCCTACACCAATGATAATGGTGTAGGCCCATTTTCAAACGTTAAGCGACAAGTGATAAAACATATAAACATGCTTATAGTGATGAGAAGTTTGAGCGCAATACTCTTAATACTCGTATTAATTCATAATAAATTCATAATAATAATAAATTAATAAATAATTAAGCATAAGGAAACAAGAAATTTTATTAAAACTCAAATATAAGGTTAGTCTACCCTCTATAATGCGGTGATTGTTGTAACAGATTTTAAAGGTTGCACACAGTTTATTATGTAAAATTATGCACATAGCACGTAAATGAAAAAGATAGATAATACCGAAAGTCGTGTCATGCGATGACTGAAGACACTCAGTGCACCCCATTTGCTTCCTGCAGAACTCAATATTATTCACAACCATTTATATGTAAAGCGTCTATAAGAACCCATCATGCTAAATTTTAAATTGAAATTGACTGCTATAAAAACGTTGTTCATACAAAAAGGGCTTTTCCCTTTATTTCCGAACTATTTGGAAAGAAAAAAAAAAAAAAAACTATCATGCAGCTGAAAAATAAGCTATTCCAAAGTTTAAACATTTTAAAAATGTCTATTGGTAGCACTGGGGGTTCTTTCATTATATATTTTCCAAACAATAAATGACGACGTAACTATAGCATTAGTTTTTTTCTTTCTAATAAATGTTGAATATAAACGATAAATGCAAAAATGGAAGCATCTTATTGCACTATTGCGGGTATATTTCATACTCTGAACGAGAGGTCTACCAAAAGAAACCGCTAAGACAATTCCAAACGAAAAAAGTCAGTTTTTCAGCACATTTCCCGACCCAATACTGCAAAGCCATATAAAATCAAGTTAGAAACACTCAAATGGAAAGTCCTACCCCACCTGCTGTATTTACCAGACATTGCTCCTTCCGATTACCATTTTTTGGCCTGGCTCTGCACCACTCTCGTAATTACGAGTATATCAAATATTGGGTTGATTCTTGGATTGCTTTTAAAACGAGTATTTCTTCCGACGCGGAATCCGTATGCTGCCGGAAAGGCGTGAGAAAGTAGTAGCGACAATAATTCGCATCGAATATGTATGCTCATTTTTTATAATAAAGCATTGAATTTTGAAAACAAAACGGTGGGACCAAAGTTATTTACCCAATAATATGAAACAAATTTCCTTTCTTTTACAGTAACTACATTTGTAAAATATTGCAATTTGTTATACCAAATATAAATCGTTCTATGACAATTTGAACATGCGTTTTAAAGTGAACCTTTTTTCCATATTCTGCAATTTATGTATTAGTATGAGTGGGACACTGTTTTGTGTGGCTCGGTAATCGGTTCTGTAGCCCTGTTAACGTACAGTGTGAATGTCAAAATCACTTTTCCGTATTATAGTCAAATCAATTTTTTGTTGTGTAGCGACGACAATCTATTTCGGTCGACAACGACGACGTCTGTGCTTTCTCCAGTGCCAAAATCTGTGTACACCGGGCGGTTAACTTTGCAGCGGTTAATTCAATTAACAATTTAATTCCACTTAAAGCGCCTCCTACACAAGTCAGCAAAGTGTTTAATCTACCGCAACTTTATTCGCAAGTGAACGCAGAGCCGAGTCGAAGCAGTAGCGGCAAGATGCCTGTAATAATTTATTATTTAAATTAAATAAAAAATTTCAAGTTTTAACGGAACTAATCTCGTCTATTTTTCGAATTAATCGAACAGGTGCACGAATTTAAAGTGGAGATGACTTGCGGCGGATGTGCAAGTGCCGTGGAGCGTGTTCTGGCCAAACTGGGCGGTAAGTTGATGACATTTAAATAACAATGGAATTTTAGTCGATATGACGCCTCGTCCCCTCAAACTCCCACCGCGTAAACACTTTCGACGAAATGAGGTCAAGTGTCGTACTAGTAAAATACTGAAAAACTCAACTAATTTAAACTAAAATCTTATGAGTAATTGGACAAAAATAACAACAAAAAATTGCAATTTAAATATATCCTATTAATAGTTGAATGATCGGACAGTATTTTTCGCTATCTTATCTATCATTTCTCCGATTGCAGATAAGGTCGAAAAAGTAAGTGTTAATCTCGACGAGAAAACTGTGACAGTCACTTCGAATCTATCCAGCGACGAATTACTGGCACAGATACGCAAAACTGGAAAGACGTCATCCTACGTGGGTGTGAAGGCATGAGATGAGGAGGTCTTCGGCAAGTTTCGAAAGATCGGCAAATTAAAACTTGAAGTATAACTGCTGCGCTATGTTTCCGGGTGAAAGCATGTCGAGCATTTTTCAGAAATATGGAGAGATGCGCACGCACGAAGCGTCTATTTTAAATTGCAAGTACGTAATAAGCGAAATGATGAACGCGATTTTAATCCAACACTTAAATTTAGTAGTGAACAAATTTTGAAGTTAATTCTTACTCTTATCAATTTTTGAACGCCAAGCATGAATTCTTACAAATTATTAGTGTAATAGAGTTTAATTAAAAAATTATACGTAACTTTTAAAGGTTAAAATAATAGTTCTGCAATTCTTAATAAATAAATCAAAATAATAAGTCAGTTCTTATGACTATAAGTATAAAAATAACAAAGTTATTTAATAGCAATACATGTGATCTTGTCGCGCAAACAAAGCCAATTAATTCAATGATATAACAAAAGTAGTTTTCTTTTTTCTGAATAAAGTTAATTGAAACGTTAAATGCTAATGTGTTTCATTCCAATAGTTTTGTATTTTAGAAATATCCTAAGCAAATTAAATATAGCAAAGTCGCTCTATGCGACATATCCGCTCATCCAAACGACGCAGTTCAGTGATAATCTCCTCCAGCTGTGCTTGTACCGGGCAATAACAATCAAGAGGAGCGTTGAGTACCTGTATAAAGTGTTAAAAAGAATAGATTGTAAGACATATTAGTTCGAATCATGAAAGCTACAATATGCATATAGAATTAATAAAACCAAAGATGCACTTTTATGTCTAAATGTGATATTTAAGGTTATCACAGAATTTTTTTGCAGCTTTTTTATGAAAAGAGCCACAAACAAAGGTTTTTTTAAGTAAGTATCGTTGTATTTACATTCCCTGTAAACTAGGAGTTCCCTACATGAAGAATGTAACAAATGGTTGAAACTATTTTGTTCGATTTGATTCTCGTTTTAAAGTAGTCTCTGTTAAATTAAAAGAACTTTTCTATAAGTTTCGATTCATTTTAGATGTTTAAAATTTTTAGGTCGTAAGTGTCATACAAAAAGATTTCCAAACCATATTTCTGGAGTCAATAATTCAAGTAAATTTCTTTTTTATGAAGGTCATGGAAATAAAAGTAAAAAATCTTCAGATATACGAAATTTAAAGGGACCATTCTGTTCATATGGCACTTACGACTTAAAAACTTTACACATTTAAAATGAATAATGGTTTTTTATCCATTTTGGACCTTTTTGAAGGATTTAATGTACATTTCAGCATGATAACGCATCTATCCACACTGTCATGAAGATAAATACTTGGGTAGCAATCTAAAACGTACGCTTGCTGAAATGTCTATCATTCGCACCAGACCAAAATATAAAATAATATATTTGGTGATGGCTAGTACAGCAGATTTACGGGTCAGAAAATTCATACTTATGAAAATCACAGAAAATAGTAGCCCTTAATCGAACAAGAGTATCTATTTCAGTTGGGAAATGTATTAAACATATCACTAATAATAATCACATTAATGAATTCGCTTTTGCAAAACATATCCGAATGTGGAAATGGAGTAGTTTTTATAATCAAATAATTGTAGAATTCCTTTCAAAAAACGGCTTCAGGTGAGTATTCTAAACAGGTATTGTCAACCGACTATTCAAAATTCTAAAAATTACGTTCATATATTCCTGATCACTATCAAAAGAAGATTCAATCTATGACCGTCTTTCGTATATATGAACATCTGGATCTCTGAGACTATAAAAGTTAGTAAGACAAAACTTGAATATATAGACTAGTCTGATCCAAACGAAGTTAAATTTATTGACATTTTGTGGACGCCGCTCTCAAAACCATATGACTATTACATTTGTTTCTTAAGTATACTATATTCCTGATCAGCACGACGAACTAGCCTTGTCCGTCAGTCGTAAAGAAAAGTTCTTTGACTAGAGAAGTCTTCGGAGAAACTAAACTCGCGGTATTGATTCTCTAGATGTCGCATTGTTACAAATTTTCCTTAAAATTTCATAACTCATAACCACACCGAAAAAAAGATAGAGGCGTCGTGGAACATCCGGATGGAAGGAAGCTCCTTACGCTATATATTATGTATTAAATAACAGGCGCAATGAAATAAATTAACGTTTGAGTGTAAATAAATAAGAGAATAAAAAAAAAAATGAAGGAATGGTTATAAAGTGTTTTTTTTTTTTCAATATGTAAATATACATTTTTTCCTTCCCTCTTCTCCTCCTGCCCCCTTAGTAGGGTTCATTGTAGTTTATACGTGATGATAAAAGTTATGAAAATAAATATTTTACATCTACATGGACCCCTGTTGCTCCAAATATCACTCCATATGAACCTCTAAATGTGTCCACAAATGTCATCCAAATATTCCCTCAAATGCCTTTTAAAGCGACCCCCCAAATGTTTCCCAAACGTTCAACCAAATGACGCCTCAGGAACCCCACCGGACATTCCCTTCAAAACGCTTCAAGAGATCTGAACCTAGCCCCCTTTCAACACTTTCCACTGTCTCTTCTCCCTCCAAATGGCACCCAGCCCCTTCCATTCGCTTTGCTACCATGGGTTCAATGTACTTTATATATGAAGAAGGATGATATTTCGCATAGTCCAAAAACATATTCAGTTTGCAATTTTTTTTTCGTCCTGTTTCAAATTTCAATGCCAGGAATGAAGACACTAGAGTAACCAAATACATCTACTTGAAATTCAAATGCAGTCTTAGCGCGTCTAATCCCACTGTGTAAAATATTCAAGAATTGCGTCCCTTGCGACAGTGGACCATATAATCACCACATAATCCCTGCCATAAAAATAAGAAGAGCCATTGTAGATTGTCACTCTGTCCGACAATTTTTACTTGGAGTAGCTTACACCATTATACAAAGGCAGCATTGGTTAAAATTGTGCTAATCATCGTGGTATTCATATGCCTGGAAGACCATCTTCGGGAAAAGACCCCATGACCTTTCAAAGAGATGTCTAAACGTACAGAGGACACTAGAAGCCTTATTTAGACCAATTTAGATGTGAATTACAACTTAGTCTTTTATCTGTTTAAAGGTGACTTATCCTCGATTTTTCCCAATATTTGGTAACTAAGAAACATACTGAAAATGTATAAATATTATAAAATTAATATTTATTAATTTCCTACAAAAAAGTTCATTATCATTTATCTTGTAGGAGTGATACCATCAAAGTTGGTATTTTTTGGCTATATCTTCATCGAAGTCTTATTCCGATGGAATGCTATTCGTGCAGCTTTTCTCGCATAGCACTTCACAACCAAATGTACTTTTGCAAAATATAGTTATCATAATTTAGTCTGGAGCTGTTAGATCATTGAGTCATGATAAGTTCGATAGTTCCATTCACGCCTCGTTGTCATCCACAGACCTCGTGCTAGGAGATTTCTCAACCATAACGACATTTAGAGAGACATGTATGTAGAAGATCTTAAGAAAGTTGTGGTTGTTCAAGCCTGTTTGACAAACTTTGTACATTTTAAAAACCTCTGATCACCCGCTTTTGAAACCAACTTATGTGTTGTTGATCAGTGGTTATAAAGAAAATCTCCACAGCTGTGAGATTTCTATCTATGTTAAACAATTTTGACGCACGCACTGTACTCATGTATTAAGAGAATACTCTCAGTTTCTATAACTTCAAGAAGGAATATAGTTCAGTCTCCACTTTACCTGTTCCTGATCTAATGAAGAATTTATATTAGATTTCACCAATCATTTCTATATTATTCTCATATAATACTTTTTGAAGTCCATATCGCTTAATGGTTGTATCAGAACCCCTTCAGCTGTTGACAGCATTTTAATGAACTTTGTCTAGGTTCTCTTATTAGCCAGGGTGTTCTTGCTGAAAGTCTAGCTTAAATCAATGCCAGCTGAGGTCTTTGTCGTATATCTATGTTTTTGCTTAGCACGTTGTGAGCTGTTAATCCATCAAACACAACAGTGCATTAATTAACATAGTATGTTTAAACCAAGCCACGTATTGGTTTAATATAAAGAAGAAAGTGGAGCTTATATTCCACTTAACGACATATAAGGATATCAATATATTTTTGGGTCAATATATTGGCTTACTTATCGATATATATTGACATGTTTTAACGATTTACATCACTAACTCCCTCATTAAAGGCCCAATAATAAATGATTTTATTTTTATAATTCCTACATCTTTCCTACCCTACAATTTTGAAAAAATCATTCATACGAGAAAAAATGATAATTTTGTTGTTTGGTTTGATACCATCTAGTCATCTTTCCATTTCATTTTCAAAACTCTTGGATTTTTCTTTCGATTTGTTTTATTTTACTGGGCTAGGCTAATTCGTTTAACTAAATTATTTATATAAGACTTAATACATAAATCAAACATATAATATTATATAGAGAAAAGAGAATTTCTTTATATATTATGATTTATATTTACGATTTTGCCAAAATATTGGAATGAAGTAATTTAAAATATGCACAGCATGCAAGTTTTTTTTTTTTTTTTTCAAAATATGTTTTACTTACAGATTGGAAAAATTGTGTCATTGCAGTTAATGTAGTAGATGATGATGGTGTGTGGAATTTCCGTTTGTGGTTGAAAGGTGTTCTTTTGTATTGTATATGATGTATTGATGATATTGATTGATTATTCATTGTTAAAACACATTGTTGTAAGCATGTTTTTAACCGCGAAATATCTCACTAATCCAAGAATTTACAAGTGTTTTTTGTGCTGAAAGCTTAGACTATTGGATCTGTTTTCTGCGTGGTTCGCTTCAGTGTCCTCCTCACTCTCTTTATTTTGTTGTGTTTCTTGTTTAGTGTACTGACTATCAAGCACCTGAAAGTTTTCGTCGAAGGCATCGTATGCATCTGATTTGCGCGGATCAATGAAAATGCTGTTATCTTGCTCGCTGGAACCGACTGAAGCGCAAACACTTTGTGCTTTTGATTCACTGCTTTCCGATTTGGCTTGAAATTGTGTTGCATCATAGGTGTGCAGATTAGAGCGCCAAATAAGTAGCTGAATAATATACAAAATTTAATATGTAATTTCAACTTGAATTGAAACGTCATTTCCTCACCTGACGATCGCTTCCTGCAGTGGCAAATTTAGTGCCATCATTTGAAAAGGCTACCGCGTTTACTTTGCCCATGTGACCAGTGAGCGTATATATGGGACGCCCCTCTAGCAGATCCAACACCTTCATAGTTTCATCTTCGCTGCCGGAAAGTAGAAAATTGCCACTCGGATGAAATGCAACATCGTTCACAGGTGCCGAATGCACTAAATAAAGCTGTATCAATTTGTTCTCGCCAATATCGAAAATTTTAATGCGATTGCAGCTGAGTCCGACGGCAATCATAGTGCCTTCCGGATGCCAAGCGAGCTGCCTACCCATGCCCTGCTCTTCAGTGAAGCTGCGTACGCACTCACCGCTACTGACATCGAAGACGCGCAGCGTTTTATCATCGCTGCAGGATGCAATGAGTTGTCCATTCGGGCTGAATTTGGCGGAGCGTACCCAGTTTGTGTGATACGCAAAAGATGTTAGGAACATGTGACGCGACACCTTCCAAAGTTTAAGTGACTTATCATCGGAACCGGTAACAACCATTGTGCCAGTGGGATCAAAGTCAACACTGCGTACGGGTTTACCGTGAGCCAAGAACTCGCCGGATACACCGCGTATTTTTGGCTCCCAAATCTTTACGGTACGATCCTTGCTGCAAGATGCAATCAAATTGCCTTTGGGCGACCAACTTAGACCAAACACTGGCTCCGAATGTGCAGCAAATCGCATGCAACGCGCTGCCTGTTCCAAGTCCCAAACAATGACGGAAGCGTCCAAAGCGCTAGTTGCAAGTTGATTACCGGCAGAATTGAAACGCAATTGTGTAATCGGTGCGCCATGACCGCTGAAATGACGTTCCAAGCTAGGATCGGTGAACTCCATTTTCTTTTATATTTTACAAACTAATAATAAATTTGACAGCAAGTGTTTTTTTTTTTTTTGTCTTTCAAAGCGTCGGCGTCCGTCGCCAAGCGGGCTAAATTCAAATCAATTTAACAATCACAGGCAAATATAGACATTATCATGCAGCAGCGTTGTGAGTGCCATCAGATCAGCTGTTTCATTTACGCGAGGAATAAAGTTTAGTAATAAATTTTTTTTCATTTTTCACAGAAAATGTTTCTAGCGCGTGGGCTGCTTGCAGCAGTGCGTCAACCTGCTATTGTCAGCAATTTAACAAGTATATCATATTTTAAATTGTTTTAATAATGCCTAACAATCGAATTTTTCTGTTCAGCATCTTTTCGCGCATTAAGTGTTACGCCATGCCTTCTACAGAAGCAGAAACTTGCACCAGAAGCGCCGAAACCACCAAGCACCACAGCCATTTCTCCAGACGAGCAAAAACAGTGCCAGGAGGTGTTCGATAAAGTCAATAAACAACTTAATGCAGCTGAGCAGGGTAGAATGTTTGCAGTGGTGCATCTGTGTGGCAAACAATTTAAAATCACAGCCGGCGACATTATACTGGTCGAGGGATACTGGCCGCCTAACATTGGCGATGAGATTAGTCTGGATAAGGTACTACTGGCTGGTGCACGTGACTTCACGTTAATAGGGCGCCCCATACTCGAACCGGGTTTGGTCAATATAAAAGCTACTATCATAGAGAAGACGCTGACACACACAAAGACACACTTCAAGAAGAAACGCAGGAAGCAATATATGCGCATCAACTTTCAGAGGTCACCCAATACCATGATACGCATTAATACCATAGAAGTCGGTCGGTCGGTTGATGCTCCTGCAGAAAATATCAATGATAAACGCTTGTTCTAATTAAGTTTAAATTTTGTTAAAATTACATTAAATAAAATTAACTACACCCCAAAGCCGTTGCTAAATTTAGTTCATATAGAGAAAAAATCCGGACCCAAAACTATAAAATTATTGACCCTTATATTTTACATGGTTATATCAAAAGCATTTCAAAATAATGTTCCTTTTTTTAAGAAATATTGATGCGTATATTAGTCTATTTTTTAGAACCATATTTAAATACTACTACAAGGTGAGGGATGCCAAAAAAATTTAGAGAAAATATTCTTGGTTAATTCTATGATAAAAACCTGCAGAAAGATCATTTTCTATCATTTTTATGTATTTCTAAAGATTAAATTTATCGAGACTGTTTCTTACATATAGCAAAAGCTCTCCCATTCTCAAGAACTTAAACGGGTAACTTTATTTCGCGCATAAGAATCGCCTGAACTTCCAATTGAATGGAATGGTCTGAAGAGTGTTGAACTTCTTGTTTTCCAATTGAATGGAAAGGTCTGAAGAGTGTTGAAGCTCCGGTTCTACCGATGTTAACATTTTCTCGCTTATTCTGTTGCAGTTGGTGGCGATTTAAAAACTTTAAATCAGTGATGTCAACATTGTATGTATACACCAGAAGTTTTTTTTATTGTGAAATATAAGAGTATAACTTTAAAGTACTTGTTACGGATGGCTTTTTAGAAATTAAGTGAAACTGATGACATTTTCGTTAATTTCTTTAACAATCAAAGGTTCATCGTGTAGAGCTATGTATATTGAATTAAAAGATAAAATGTATATATTTTTTTTTAATTTGCTGCGGCATTTCTTATTTTTGTTTCTTTCAATGTTTCAAATTTCCATAAAAAATAGTTGTTTTTTTTCATGGCGTCGAATAGTTTTGAAATTCCTGCCATAACTGAATCGACGATCACTAAAAAAGTTGGTTTTTGAAATCGCATTCTTCACCTTAATTTTTAGATTTATTAAACGATGATCCCCTAAAAATGCGATCCCATTGATCCCGAATCAGCTGCAAATTAGTCAGTAAACTTTTAAGATTTTGAATATAAATATTGCAGTCAAAATCTTATACCAAATGGAAGACATCTTTTTTGCTCTGTTCGATTTTCTGCAGTAAACGTAATGTCGGTCAAGCCTTTCATATTTTAGCGAGAAAAAATGTATTCAGGGCCCTAAAAAAGTAATTTATCCCCTTTACCCCCCACCCCTTTCGACGGGCCTGTTCCTATGTAAATGCTTATCATTTGTAAATGCCAACGCACAAAAATAAATTTAATTACAAATAACTAATTTTAAATACCACTGATTTTATTCAATTCAAATATATATATATATATATATATATATATACATATATGTATATATTTATATCCATGAAGTGCAACTATTTTATAGTAATTTATTTATCAATATATTGTAATAAGTGACTAAATACTTAGGTGATTAACACAGTTGAACGTTAATACATAAAATTCATACACGACATTGATGAAGGTATTTCATACTCTCATTTCTATTGTAGCTTACCAATTTTGATTTCATATTTCAGTATATTCATGTATTTATTTATTTTTTTTTTTTATCGTAATTTAATATAAATTTAGTTTATTTAAGTACTATTGAGCCTATTCCGAGTGACTTGACTGACTAACATAGACGTCGAATGAGACCACTGCGCATATACGCTTAGAATGTATATGCTAAATTTGTATGTATGTTCGAGCGGGTGTAATTGTGGAAGCAGTGGTGCCTGTAAACCGAACACTATTCCTTTGGGCCTCCATCATCGTGCTCGATTTCCGACCGTTTTTCAGTGGTATCCTCATTCTCCGACAACACATGCTCACTACTGTTTGTTTTTGGGGCGGTGGGCTGTGTCGGACTAGTAAGTGGTGGCGTCTTCAAATCAGATTCGAATTCATCATCGATGTCAACGCTTAACGACTGCCAATTATCCAGTATGGCATCATCGAAATTTGGAGCAAAAGGTTCACCCGTAACATCAACCAGACGTGTACGTAGACGTTCTGAAATTTGCTCAAGCTCGTTGAATTTACGTTTAATAGCCTGACCGAGATTCAAATGTGCTAAATCAAGCGTCTGTTCGAAATTATCAATGACTGCATCTACAGTGCCGGAGGAGCTGTTGGAAGGAGTTGCTGGTGTAGCTGCGGCGGAGCTTACTGCCGAACTGGATGGCTGTTGCACGAAACGTTGCAAATCTTCGAGCGGTTGTATATAAATCTCTAGCCCACCAGTGATACGTCCATTAAAGTCGACTATATTATACCAGCCGCCTGGATAAAGACTACCATCGGTGCGAACATTCAAATTTAATGCAGCAAACCCAATTATAGCATCTTCCAGCGGTGTGGGCTGCTGTTGTTCTTGAGTCGCATCTGCTGTTGTAGCTGCTTTCTTCCAGATTTTCAAAATAAATAGCTTTTGTGGCTGCAATTTAAAAAAAAAAAATAATTAAAGAAAAAAAAAAGTTAGTTGAATTGTCCAGCATAGCAATGAGTTCAATGAAAATTAATGAGACCTAGTATCTTAATCTACTAGCTAAATCAGTTTGTTTACAATTTAAAAAAGCTAATAACTCTTGGCCATTTTATTTAAAATTTCTACAGTGTGTTACCTATGAACGTGGCCAGGATATAGGCTTTATAAAGTATATATGAATTTTAGCTGGCTCAACAAAGCTATTTCTACATTGATCAATATTTTTGACAAATGTTTTTTAATGCGAAGAGAGAATAATAACTATTTGTTACACAAAAAAATGTATAACTGCGCAGATACACTTGTTTCTAACACAGCTACAAGCTCTCATTAGTAGCTAAGTTGAGTTTGAAAAACTTTATCTGGGGCTAAAACATTTTTCTGTGTAACAAAAACAGTTTCGTCGCTTTGAGAAAAATATTTGTCAACGTAAAAATGACCTTGAGCCAGTTATAATTCATATTTGTATATATAATGTAGGTCTTTGAGTTAAATTTACTTGTTTTATAAATTGGTAAGCATTTTCTGAGGCGTCGCAGAAATCGGAACTTGAAGAGCCTCCGTTTTGAATAGTTTTAGTTCAAGCGATCGTGATAGGAATTGAATTTATGTAAATAGTAATATGATCAAAAGTAATAAAATCAAAAGGTTCGGCATTACACACACATAGGATAAATAAATATTGTATAGAAAATTATATAGAAAAGTTGGTTTTTACTCAGATTTTATAGCAGTAAAGCAGTGCTGTCAAAAAAAAATGTTTAAGCATACAACACAAATAAATGAAAAACCGAACCCTCGAGATTAAATTAAACTTGAACATTTAGAATATCATTTTACGATCTTCAGACAGAATATATAGAATCGTAGTGTCATAGTGAAACTATGAGGCGTAGTTCCCATTCAAACCCAACCAGTAGTGCGGTATAAGAAATTCTATACTGCAAGTTTCGTATCACTAACTGTTGAACATACATCGCTAGATCCACTTCTCTCGTCATGCTGAACATGACGCTATGTTATATATGTACGCTATGTTATATATGTACGCTATGTTATATATGTACAATGTAGAATATCATCAAAATCAATCGATATACTTTTCCTAGAACATATTTATGTGCGGCGTATGAAAAACAAACAATTTATTTTGTGTACAAATCTAGCATGAAGTAATGTGTGGTAAGCGCTTACATTGGTCAAATAATCTAAGCTGGCGGTCACACGGAACTTGCACTGCCACTGCGGCGCAATCGATTTTTCGATTATTTGCGTGGCATAAACCAAGCCCTCGTGAGATTTAAAAGTGCTGCCGTTACTCTCATCAGCTTGGAAGGTAACATAGGTGCTCGGAGGTTCATTAGGCGTAAAACGTTTTCCAGATTGACGTTTATTTGATCTCTTGCCCTTGGCTATGCCAGGATTAAGCGGTAAACCAGCCGCAGCGACAATATTCAAAACGAACTTGAATGTTTGTAATTTGTTGGTTTGGTGCGGTTTAAGTGGCACAGCGGTTGCTGCTGGTGCTGCTGCTGCTACGCTTTGTGGCACAGAAGTGGCACGTGGAGCATTCAATGCGCTCTGCAACATATCTAGCAGATCTACAGTGCTACGCAGCGTTTGATTTCCTGACGGCGACTGAAGCGTGCGGTTGCCAAAATTTCGTATTTCTTTAAGATGTGAAATTTGCGCATCGCTACCAATAGCCAGCAAACACTTCAGCTCACCAAGCTTAGCGCCTGTTTCACTATGAAAAATTGGCGCCCAATCGTCGATAGAAATAACAGGAAGCTGTAAAGGAATTATATGAGTGTTCTTACAATATATTGTTAGATATACATATATTCGTGCACCGGTTTTTGAATCCGAATAAATTGTTCCGATTTCGTTTCGTTAAAATGGTCCGTATTTCACTTTCATAAGAATTTCTCTTGGAATTGGCACATATTCTCAAGGTCTGGTAAATTCATATACTTAAGTTCTTCTGAAAGTGAAATACTGACCAATTTAACGAAACCCGATAAATTTATTCGAATTCGAAAACCGAAGCACGTGGGAGAAACTAAGTTTTTAATACCTTAGCTTTGCATAGATGATTTGTAATAGTTGCATCTCTATAGGCAATGAAGAACTGATGCAATGGCAAACGAACAATGCCGCACAGCGGTCGCAGCTCAAGTTGTAGTTGCTGTCTTTCGACGCTCTTCAGAAACTTATCATCATTTATAATTGAAAATTGCTAAAAACAAAAAAAATATATATATTATAAATAATTATGATATGCAATATAAACTAAATGAATACTCATTTTAGGTACCTCCTGATAGTTGAATGAATTACTTGCATCGGCTTGAGCAACAAACTCCTTTTGTCGCCAAAATGGTTGACAAACCAAAGAACAGACCACATTGCCCTCAACGTCTGGTTGTAGTTGACGTGTTTCACATGCATAGATAAAACCTTTCAATAAACGCACCTTCGATGTTTCTGCTCTGAAGTGAATACTATCCAATTCGGGATTATTGTTGCTACCTGGCGATGATGATGATGATGATGCTGCACAGAAAATGTATAAATACAACAATAATGCCAGAAGTACTTCTATAGTGTTATGTATATTTTGTATAAATAATGATAGTTCAGCGTACGCATGCGGACCTTGACCCAACGAGAAAACTTTTAGTGCTTAAGTACGTCTGGTTTGATTTTATATTGAATAAATGATTACGGAAACAGACCACATAGCGACAGATTGCAAAATCGAAAAAGTTTTCTGTACCGGGTTTAATCGAATACAGACGTTTGTACTGATACGAAAATAACTGAAACGTGGAACGAGCGCTACATATTGTGATTTACAGCGTGCCTCAGTATGACATCAATTGAAAAAATTCCGTATGGGTAATCATTAAATGCAAAGATCACCAAAGTTTAAAAATGTGCAACCATGAAAAATGATTATTGCTATCTGTCTCATTTAAATGAACGCAATAAATGTAACGATTATGAAAGAAATTTTGTTTATAAAAATGAAACTAAGGAAAGACGATGTAATCAAACTTAAGAACTAAAATGAGTAAATGAAATATAAACGTTTTGTAATAATAATGTATGTAACAGAGAGCTGTAAAAGTATGTTTAATTTTTAATCACGCCTTTTGCAAAAAAAAAAAAAATGTTTATTGATATTTGCCAGCAAATATTGCAAAGCAAATTGTACATTTTGAATCATTCTTTTTTGTTAAAACTAAAGCTAATTCGGCAAGATTACAAATTTTCATTCAATTCACTTTTTGTCGCAAAAGGTTCCCAGAAAGAATGATTCAAAAAATGTACTATTCATTTTGAATGAGGTAAATACAATTCATTTTTCATTTTTTTTTTTCTTTTCAAAAGGAATGATTCAAAAATGTTTAATTCAATGCCTGAATGATTCCCAGATTCATTCAAATTTGAATCATTCCATTACAGCTCTGGTATGTAAACATAAATGTGTAGTGCAAAAAATTAAAAATCAAATTCAGTTTTGTTTTCGGATTTTGTGTTAACGAAGAATTTTATTATTGTTTCTGTTGTATTCATTACGACATACGACAAAATCAGTAGAAAAATGTTTTCCATTAATTTTCTCAGAACTAGTATCAATGGATATGTCGAGATTTGGGGTTCAACCGTTGTGGTTGTGGTCGTGGTCGAATTCGCAGAAATATAGGTGGTTGTGCATGCGCAGCACTGTGTCGGTTTTAGTCATTGAATTTTTGTATCTTGCGGATACAAGCAACGCGCAAAATATTCACCTGCATTGCCATCATTGGCACTATTGTTATTATTATTAGCAGCATTAGCAGCAGTGGACGGTGCGCTTTTTTCAGCTGCTCCTGTCTTATCGCCAGTATCGCTATAGGTCACAATGCCAACACCAGCACCATTTATAATATTTACTTCACCAGTGCGCAGACTAATCTTCAGATACAGACTAGCAAGATGAGCACCACGTCGCATTATACCAATGCACTTACACTGCTCCAGCAGTGAAACTTGGTATAATTCGGCCAAATCCAATGAGCCCATGCCCAACATTTCGTTTAGGCAAGTGCCAGGTTCACGCCACCAAACAGTAAAGTGTATGCGACCCAATGTAGGGGCTACCGTTGCCGCCGCTGCAGCGGCAACACTTTCATCCGCATCATCATTCAACTGCAAACGCACTGCGCGCTCTGCCTCCTGACCAAAGCGTGTACACTGGGTGAGACTCTGGAATTTTTCCGACTCGAATTGCATGATGTTAAACATCTCGTAACGCGGTAATGATTTGATCAGCTCATTCGATAATTGACATTCAACTGTGAAAATTGGACGAATTTCACTCTGCAAAAGCTCCATACGTTTGGTACCCTCCGGCTGCAGCGTCAAAGCCTCCAATTGCAATTGCACACTGGTCACACGCTTAAACAGTGCCAGCTGCTGTACTGCATCGTTACACTTCGATATCGGCGATGGAACGTGGTTATCATCAGCACCAGTGTCAACCACAAGATCGCTTAAGAGTGATTCATGCGCATGTTGCAAATGCTTCAAATGCTCCAACGATTTGGACGGTCCAAGATCAAGATCTGCATCAGCTAACAGTGCAGCCAGATTGGCATCCAGTTTCTTCATGGCATCCATTATCTCCGCTGATTTACCAGCTGGCCGTACAGTTGTAACGTTCGACTTGCCTATGGAGAATGCAATAAAAGAAGGAACAAAAATTAGATAACAGACACAAAGCGGAGGAAAAAGCGATTCTAATTACAATGTGGTATGTGAAGAAATCGCCCAACAGAAATATGCAGTGGACAGCAAAAAAGTAAATTTTTCAATTCGCTCCGTTGATTCACGTCAGACGAGACAAAACACGTCCACACCGCACGATGTCTGCTATGCAATTGGTGGAATCAATTAAAGCAGTCGCAGCAATTTCTATTCACGGCAAAGCTTTTTTTTTTTGAAGAGAGTGCGCGACCACCGATTGCTCCGTATCCGAGCGGCGAGAGAGCGATAACACCACAGAGACTGTCTGACTAGACTCTCTCCCATATTTGCCTCTGCACGCGTTTCTTCGCAAGAATCTATGACAAGTAAAGTTTCGAAATCGTCCACGAAAGATTGTATAAAAACAGAAAAAAATCGTTTGAGGAAAACAATTTTTAAACATACTTTACTCTATATAAATGAGTATGTATCTATTTATATGTACGAGTATACTATTAGAATTTAGCATAAAACTTGACCTTGCAAAAGTTCGTTTATACTTGAAAGTTTAGGTTCCTACATATGTACATATATAGAAGAAGTATATTCAGTTAAGTTGGAATTGGACTTAGCTCGATTATTAATCTCTTTAAGTTTGGTCAAGTTTCTTCTTGAAATGCATAGACTGGAAAACATTTGCTTCTCAATTACTTTAGTGTTTTGTTTTGGAAGTATTTATAGTTGTGTCTACAGCTATCACACCTGTAACATTCGATATGGTAGATACATTTGATTTGTTTCACCATTTTGTTTGCACAAGCGAATAGAAAAGAACACATGTGCTAGCTAAACCCACTTTATCAAGTTTGCTTCAAAAATTTCTTATCGATTTCTTTTTTGTATACCCTACACATACATTTGTAGCAGAGTATGTAACTTATGTCCGGAGAAGGTATAGAATCTACACTAATAATAATATTATAAAGACGTAAAGTTTGTATGTTTGGTTGTAGGCGGTAATCTCTGGAACTAATGAACCGATTCCAACAACTCTTTCACTAATAAGAGGCAAAACTATTCCTGAGTGACATAGTACATCATTTGGAAAAAATGGGCGGTGCCACGCCCTAATATAAGAGAAATCATCAAATCATCATATTTCAGCAACTATTTGACCGATAGTTATGACTTATGTATATTGAGAGTTTAGTGTCTATTAAGAGAAGATTTGTGTTTTTAAGGAAAAAAAAATAGGCGGTATAATACCCCTCATATAAAAGAAAAACAAATTTCGTCATGTCTAAGCAACTATTTGATACAGAGCAACGAGATGTAGTACATAAGCAAAGGGCATCGGAAAGAATAAGCGCCACTGGAAAAATGGGGTTTGCCACGCTCTAAAAGTAAAGTCGTCGTATCTCGGAAACTATTTGAGACAGAATGATGACAATTAGTACACATATGTATAAAGGGCACAAAAAAACTAAAAAAAGAAGCTCAAATACCAGCTTTCAGCCAGATATGTAAAAATATTTCTTTAAAAAAAAATGCGCAGCATGGCTAGATCGGCTTGTCTCGTCGAACTTTCTGGGGTTCACGAAGCCCATTTTAATGCGCTATAAACTTTCAAACTCACCATTTCACACTCCGTGTAAAGATTATAAAAAGTATATAAATTTTGTGACGAAAGAATTTTAATTTACATTTGTACAATTGTAATTTTTAATTTTACAGAATGTGTTTTTCTTTAAATTTGGTTACATATGAGGCGTTTATTTTGAAAGTGGCATTTTTCAAAAGAATCGAGTTAATGGTAAAAATCGAGTTAAGTAATGGTTAATGTTTATACGAAATTTCTTATACTGAGAAAAATATCAGTATCTTGAGATAACAAATACAAGTAAATATTTTCGAAAGTTAGCATCCATATTTTTAAACGTGTTAAAACGCAAACCCTTAAATATATCGACTAAAAAAACGAAGTGACTTATGCCACTTTCAAAAAAAAACGGCTCATAAGTATGTGCTTATTTTATTAACATAATTAAAACCTCGTGAACATATGCTAACGAAAAAACTAACAAATGTAAGACGGACAAAGAAATGTATGGTAAAACAAAAAAATAATAACAATTTTGAAAAATTAAATTATTACTTTTTAGTTTTTTCGTGAGCATTGCATAGGTTCTCGAGGTTTTATTTATGCTAAAAACGAAACGGTATTCTAAAGAAATTAGCACATGTGCAACCAAATTTCAATAAAAATATTCTATATCAATATGCTAAATCTATCCAAAAATCCAAAATTTCTGCATTTGGAGCTAGGAAAATCCAAGGATGGTCCATCAGTTACGAATACACATAAAAACTTGTAAGGCTGATGAAATCATTGGACTAAATTTCTTCAATAACATAAAGCTGGTGTTGCCGCTGATCAAGCCGTCGCTGAATATGATGTTTGCACAGCCCTAAGGCACAAACCTATTACGGATTTTGACAGCGCCAATGCAGAATAGACGTTGGATAGAATGTGCAGTGCAAGTGTCCTTGCTGGCGGCAAACACAAAGCGAACAACATTTTCAGACAGTCGAGTAAATGTAACTTTATCATAAGAATCTATGAACGAGGGAAGCTAGAAACGATTGTAGTTTAACATAAAAATATCAAATTTCTTACTTTGTAGTTAGTAACGATCATCATTGATTGAAAATTTGAACTGGAGAAATGAAGATTTCAATGCTACGCGAAATGTTGTTACGCATACAGTCTCTTTCTGCTCTGATGCGATGATGCGTTTATTTAAATTTTAGGGTATATGTAGTTAAACATATATACACGTTTGCCTGGTTTTATGGACAATTAAGTTTAATCACAGTATATTAGATTTGATTTGCATATATCTTTTCCTAAGTTATGTGATATAAGTAGCAAAAACTGTTTCATACAATTAGTGACTGATGATGGGACTTGTTGCGGTGTCGTCTCCGAAGCACAGAGTCTCACCTCCAATCAATTTTTGCAAACTAAATGTTGTTATTCTTTTTTCTCGCACTAAGGAAATATTTTATCAGTGTTGACCTCGAGTTAGCCAGAAAAAACTCATAAATCAAATAGCTTAATATGCAATATTTTTCCTATCAAAATTTGTTTAGAAGAGGTTGATTTTCTTCGTTTTCCTAAAGCAGAAAATTACATACCACTGCCATTATTTAAGATTATTTTATTGCCTTTAATTTATACCTTTAAAATAAAAAAACAAATTTCCGTCGAATCACTTAATACAGAGTTACATATTCTCAAAATCATCGTAAAGGGTACACTTTTAAAATACCTACACAACTTTTAAGAGAAAATATTTTTGAAATATCAAAAATTTATTATTATAGCAAACCCTGGAAAAATTTTTAACTCAAAATTTTTTTTAAGTTAGTTTAAATTAACCCAATCCCACCATTTCACCTAGATTATATAGAAAAATGCATAGTTTCGCCTGTGTATATCTCGTTAACTACTCGTATTGAAGATATGTATTGAAATATTGTTCATTTTCTTTTTTGTATGTGGTTCCGTTTGCGAGAAATCGCGATTAATAGCTTGATTTTGTACCTTCACACAATAAGTCTAAAAGTTACCAGAGTTGTAGTATTTTTGAAGTTTTTATAGTCAATATAAATTTTACAATATTTTGTTGATATCTCCGTGAATTTTTACCAAATGTAAAGAAACAAAACCCAAATTCAAAGATTATTCAATGACTTTCATTACGATATATAAATAAAACCGGCCAAGTGCGAATCGGACTCGCGCACGAAGGGTTCCGTTCCATTATCTATAAAAAAAAAAATCATGTCTGCTGTATGGAAGCCCCACTTAAATATTTGTTTTATTTTAATTTAATTATTTATTTTTAAAGTGAATATATAAGTAAATATTCTGTGAATATTTCAAGCGTCTACCTGTTGCCGTTATCAATATCGAGCAAAAAAATCACGTTTGTTGTATGGGAGCCCCCTTAAATATTTATTTTATTCTGTTTTTTAGTATTTGTTGTTATAGCGGCAACATAAATACATCATCTATGAAAATTTCATTTAAGATACAGCCTGGGAACAGGCGGACAGACAGACGGACGGACAGCGGAGTTTTAGTAATAGGGTTCCGTTTTACCCTTTGGTACGGAACCTTAACCAAAATTATAGAAATTTTAAGGTTCAAACTATTTAAATAATTATATTTTAAAACAAGCATTGCAAATCGCTCACTTACTTCGGCTAATTTCTTTTCTGATACGTGTTTTTAGTATAGGAGTTTAAATTGCTAGTTGTAGCTTTAATTTGAGCCACAAAATGTTTAAAAATCGCAAAAATATGTTCGCTGTATGTATTTGAAGAAAAAAAAGTAAAAATGGCCGCTACATTCGTATTTTTAACGATTTCTTTTACTCAATTTCATTTCGTGGCCTCGTGTTGAAAGTAAAGTAAAGAGTAATATTATATAAACTTGGGAACATAATAAAATGTAACTTTAAGGACATTAGTTTTAAAATGAATAGTTGCTAAATAGCGAAAACTCTTAAATTTTACAAAAGCTTCGAATAAATTAAATGAAATCGTATGTGTTATTAGGCATCAATTCAAGAATTATCTTTCCACTAAATTAAAACCAAAGATGCGGCCATAATTAATCAATGCATTTCGAATAAACCTGTAAATAGTTGTATTAGTGCCCGCTTGACGAATTGTTTATATATGACTTCTAACAATTATTGAAAAAAATATTAGAGTTACAAATTTTGCATGGGTTTTTTCTTATAAGCATGTTAAAAAAAAACGGTACAAAAATATTTAACAATAATGTTACTAAAAGAAGAGTATTTTTAAGTCGGATAAATTCGACCAGTATAGTAATCTAACTGGTTTCGTTATGCTGTTTAACAACAGAAAAATACCTTCCCCGACAAGTAAAAGCATAAATTAAGTTATTGGAACCGTAGTCGGGGAGCTAGGGGAACAATAAAACTATCAGAAACAAAAAAAAAAAAATGGCAAAGTGAAGGCCAATGCAGAAAAGCCCAGCCGGTCGTTCTAGGCCAAACCGTGGAACGAACGAGAGAATAATCTTCGAAACTGGTTGCTTAAGAGAGTACTTAAGGTAGTAGTACTATTTATAAGAGCATTTAAGTAAATTATTAAGAGATTTCCAATTATAGTATTGAGAGTTAAAAAACCTTCAAACTCGTACTGAGCTTTATCGGTATCACCGGCAAAAATTACGCAAGTATTTGTGAGAATGTAATCGAAAAGTGGAATGAACTGGACAAACTGGAGGCTTGCACGTGTTTCTTACACTCTTTACAGTGTGGTATATAAATGCTGATCTGAAGTTTGTAACACTTTAACCTATTAATTACTGAAAATTTAAACGTTGACATTTTTTTAATTTCGAAGAAAATTTACGTGACCACTGACCACTGTAATGTTTTTTGAAATCTTTTGTTGGGTCAATTTTTTTAGTTGTTTTCGTTGTTTATGGTACATATGTATTTATATAAGTATGATAGCAAGTAATATTTGAATGTAGTGACAGGTAGAACAAGGTAAGTACATAAAAGTACTGCAGCAACTGGTACAAAAAAAAAAAACAAACAAATATTACTATCAGTACCAGAGTGTGTTGAAACACACGCCATTATTAACTATCACCTAGCGCTAGGTATAATTACCTTGTGGTAGGTTAAATAGGTTGAAACATATCTATAAAGTTTCATTTTCTGCATTGTAAATTGTCATTCTTCTCAGATCTAATCTCGGTCACCTCAGCAACGAATTGGGTTAATGATTCCACCAATGAATATCGACAATTGAAAAGAGCTTCAAAGAAAGGAGCCAAATCAGAATTCTAGCGAACAATGGTTGGCGATTCGTTTTATAAATATAAGAAATCATCAACCCTTACAAACGAGTTCTTGTTTATCCAATCAGCGTTTCCGTTTGCCAGAACCAAAATACATTGCTAAAGGAAAATTTTATTCATTTGAAAAAAGTTTAATAACTTTGCCAATGTTTGTACGATTTTGATAAATTAACAACCAATAGATTGAAATTGCACTGTTTATATTATACCGAAAAATTTCATGATAAACAACTGAACTGAATTTTAAATCACTTGTTAAACATAAACGTAGGTATTAGGTTTATATAGGTGCTAGCCCAAAAAGTGGAAGATTAGTACAAGTATATGAAGTGGCTGTCCATAAAAAGCCACCACATCGAATTTAAACTTAATTACAGACGTTTTTTTTTTAGCCAAATGGTACATATATGTATATTAATTAAAAACGTGTATATCGTATTTCAAGCCGATTTTAACTTAATATGGCTTTCGACTTTTATACAAAAACACAAACGATGACGGTCAGTTTGTATGGAGCTACCCCAAAAAGTATGCGATGAATATGGATACTCCATAAACTTGCGTCCAAAAGAAGAATAAAGAACGGCGTGCAGCCATATATCTAAAAAAAAATTTATTCATAAAAATGCGCAGCAACTATCAGACGAACATAGCTAGATCGATATGATCATGAATATAATGTATGTATCATAAATATCATGTATGAATGGTATGAAATAGGGAAAATATTCAGACTGTTCCAATTTCGTTCCAATTTCTACTAACTTTTAATTTCAAAAATATTTATAAAAATGAAAGATGTATTCTTCCTCTTTTCTTTTGAGAAGTCTAAAATCAATTAAAATGCACTAAATTATTCCCCGATAATTGGAGGAAGTGCTTAAAAAACAGTTTTTACCAATAACTTTAAAATTCGCAAGTGTTAGAAATTTTTAAAAAAATACAGAAATGTTTTACTCGACGAGACTAAGTCACTTAAAATGTCCATCACTTTTTTTTTTGGATATTACTGAACGTTGGCTGATCTGCTTTACATAGGACCAACAGATAACAGTCCTGCGACACTCAGACTTTTAGAAAGTTAATTTACTCTGGACAAGTGCTGGTTAATCTAAAGTCCGGTGGAGAGAATAAACTCTCTTAATTAAAATTCAATATGTCACTCCTCACACACGCTACTTTGGGCTAGTGACCCAACTGCAATAATATTGGTACTGACTCAAGCAACGGACCCCGACCTGTACTCCAACTTGTGACGATACTCTAATTCAAATGTACTTTTATATAGCCATAGACTTTAGGTATCAAAGAATAAAACATTTACTGAACCCACCCCTTCCACGGCCTAGATTAGCAAATAGAGAGCACCTGCTTTCATATACTTTAGTTCTACAAATCCGACGAACTTTTAGCAAATTAGCATTTGGTTTGCAAAAGAATGCCAGTTATAAATATCTCTTATAATTCATTTGGAAAACTCAAAAATGTAAAGTCAAGATGTAGCATATAGCAAAAGCACCCTGTCCCCCTGGTTACGCCTTTGGATATTATATACATATATAGATTTAACAGAGTACATGTAAATAGTATGAGAGCTTCGGCTCTACTACATGTTTACTATTTGTCCGTTTGGTGACGATTTCAATTTTCGACTGTATTGCGGCAGTGGAAAATTTTTTAGTTTCTGTCAAGTAAACAAAAAAAAAAAAAAATAAATAAATAAAAACAAAACAAAGCACTACTTAGCGTCCGTTTGCATTGGAATTGAGCACTTTGCCGGGTACTGAGAATTTGCTTTTTGTTTTTTTTTTGTTTCCAATTCTCAGCTTAATGCTTTTTTATTGCAAAAACAATAAACAAAAAAATGATTACATAATGACAGCTAATGTCTCCCCATCCAAGAAACAGAGAGCACGCCAACAATAAAAAGCGCAAAGCATAACTAAAAATCAACAAAATCAAGAGAAACAAAAACAAAGCATATGGAATACCGGCTCCCGGCAAACCAATTCGAATGAGTAGATGAGCGCTCAATAAACAGAAACTAAAGAGAGTCATCACTCAGCTGATAGAGAGAGGGTATGTTAATGGGAAAATTCCTTAATACCGATAGATAGAGAGAGTAAGAGAGAGAATGAGGGCTAAAAATAATACTTTTCACCCTAACCGATCATATCATATCTACTGCGTCTACATACCATCACACTCCTGCTTGCTGCGCTGCTGTTGCAGTTGCTGCTCCTCCACATGTTGCTGTTGCTGCTGCTGCTGCAGCGGTTGCTTCTGGTGGGTATGGTGAAATGCATTTGCCTGCCAAACGCCCGTAGTTGTGGTCATCTTGCTGGGTAATATAGGGGCTGAAGACAGACAGAGTGGAGCAGAGACGGCGGCGGCGCTGGTGGTTGTGAAGAGCATTTTAAAACGCAGCTGAATTTCCCCGGTCTTCAGCTGCTGTTGCTGTTGCATTTGACGAGTCTCGGCACCTCTCTCGACGTGACGATATAAAGCATAAATTTTTGTTTTATATTCGAAATTGCAACCGTTAACGTAATTGTCCGCGTATTTGCGTACAAGTAGCGCGGGCAGGGGCAAATGCGTCTGGCCAAGCGGCACCTGGTCTTTATCGTCGTCTTTGCCGTTGTCGTCACAACCGTTGGATTTGTTGTTGACACTTCCGGAGGCGGTGGTGTCGGCGACGGCGGACGAAGTCGCAACGACTATTTCAATAGGTGGGCACTCGCGTAAATAGTCTAAGAATAGCGCGAGGCTGCTACGTACACCGTAACGTAATTTTGCCGATTGCGGTTTTTTTTTATTACAAGACGTAGACGGCGACGTATATGCAGGAGATGATTCTTTATGAGGATGATGATGATTTGACCTTTGCTTCTGATGCTTATTATGTTGACGTTGAAATGCAGCAGCAGCGTCGACGGCTTTCGATGATTTTGTCTTCAATGTCGCCACCGACGTAGGCGTGACACTACTTTTTACTTTAGCACAAGTTTTTTCCTGCTCACCCCACCAACGTATTTTCACAGCGACACCGCCCGTAAGGATTTGCTTGCGCAGCGCTGACGATAGCACTAATTTATTGGTTTTTTGCGGATTCTTATACAGCGATGAATTTGTTAGAACGTATTTCGATTTTTCTGTTATGAAATTAATGCGGCTCACTTCGATTTCTAGATATCCCCTCACTTCAGTGGCTGCTGCTGCTCCGTCTGCCTTGTTTAATTTTCTATACACATTCGGTGGCAGAAAATACTCAGAAGCGTTGTTCATACTTATTCGCTAGCCATTTTGCACAAATCACACGCGTTTGCACCACTGAGACAAGAAAATTAAAACCCAAAAAAAAAAATTTTGAAAAAAGTCAAAACTAAAATTGTAATACACAACCAAAATTGATTTCCCCCAAAAATAAATGTTTCCGTATTTTCCGAAACTTTACTTGCACTAGCTTTTCCAACGGCTGCAAGTTGACGAATAACATGCAGTGCAAGCTTGATTTTTTTTCTGCCTCTTTCCTGCACAACTGGTAAGCTATCGGTTAAAGGTTAACCGATAGGTACTATCTCCTGCTCGCTCACACCATGTCAAAAGTAGGGCCGGTATTTTTCAGGTTTTTCAAGGTATTCCAGTCATTTGGTATTCCATCAATTGTCAGAGCTGCCAACCTGCTCACAATCTGCTGCAGGGCTGCAGCAACGTGGAGTGTGTCTAAAATGATGAATCTACACAACCGGTAAATTAAGTTTAATTTCGTTTATGCGATGACCCTTTTCATGAAAAGCCAAATAAATGTCAAGATAACATTTCAAGCAATTCTTACTTTTGCATGATGTTCTCTCGTGGTTATTAACTTGTAATTGTTGTGAAGTGAAAGGTCAGTGTTAGCACCAAATTTAATTTGTATTGCCACCTCGCTTCACTTATCTGGCTGAAGTGTCAGCTTTCAGTTGACTTCATGATATTGAAAATATCGCATTACCATGGACTTTAAGATTTCATGAAATTTGTAATTTCATTAAATATTTGCCAAATATTACTGTGGGTATTCCCTTATTTGATTAAACTTCGTCTACTCAATTGTTTTGGTCTGATTACCGATTAAATTTTCATATAAAATCAACTGTTAGCCTATTCACAATGTTGTTCTAACGTTTTAACATATGCATATTTTAAAACTGTATTACAAGCACACATTTTCACATATGTTCTGCTTACCGTAACTCGGAACAGAAACGAACATTCGAAAAGATTTCAAATCAATATAATTCGTAAAGAGTTCTAAAATGGTTTTCTATTTGTGAAATATGTGTAATTAAACTTAATAAAATATTTAACTTTCTACCAAGGTTGAGGAAAACAGTTCAACTGTGACAACCAATTTAATCGTCTTCTCCAATACTACGAAAGTTAAAAATTTTATACATTAAAACCCAATACTGAGATCGATGAAAATTTTGGATATCAAAAAAACTTCATATAAAAAAATGTTGTCCAATTTCGTCCCGAACTGTTTTTCATCGAGTACTCGGATAACAAAAAAGTTTGCTACCGAAAACACTTTATATACTCAAAAAACAAGTGGCAAACCGTGTGACCTTTTGCATCTCCGTCAGAAAACCCCAAAGAAAAATCAAAATGTGTGGACTTTTCACCTAATAAATATCTGATTTTAGTATTTCATGTTGATTTTGGAACACTGTTTTCCGTTTGTTTGACATAGCAGAAATAATTAACAATTTCATCATCAAAAATTTTCATCGTTTTCATTATTTTGTTGTTGGTTATTTTGAAATTTTCTTACGTTAAAACAACACTCCGCTTTATTTTAAAATTTATTCTTAATTTAGTTACTTATGATAAAATTTTAAATTTTGATTTGGCAAAATAATTTTGTGAAAAAAATTGGTATGTATTCAGGGGTTTTCTCAATTTCTCCGTATGGCTTATTTGAAAGAGCTTTCGAGTGCACGATGATTGATTTGGGTAATCATTTAGGGTGTTGGAATTTATTAAATGAGTAACCAAAGAAACTTGTAGTAGTAACATTCCCATTACAGCAATAAGATACTTTGTAGTATTTATTGTATTTACTCGTAAATCATTTGCATACTTTCGGATCGTTTGGTCAATAAAGTTTCTAAGTATATAGAAGAATGTGACGTCCATGTAGTTAGTCATTTGATCTGTGCCACGCTTTCCGCCCGATAATATGCCCAACAGAAAGTTTAGGCAAACCAGAGGACAACTTATATAACAGTGACTTGAAAACACACTAAACGGCGCATCATATGCGTAAATCGGCTGTCTTGTCAATTCGTATTAGTCCCACTGCACTGCTGCCAATTAAATTGTAATTTAATTCTTTCTTACAGGCGCAATAAAATTATTCACAGCCCTCTATCCCAACTAGAGCCCTGCATGAATGCGGCCAAAAACTGCAAATGGCACATTCACACTAAAATGAATTTGAATGAATGTGCACATTCTTCTAATGAACGTGAATTGAATCAATGAGTTTCCAAAGTTCACATTCATTCTAATTCATTCGAAGCTTGTGACTTTTTGATTTTTGAATGCTCATGAAGTTGAATGTCAGAATTGAATAAATGAATGCGATACATTCGAATGTTATGAATGCGATTCATGTTAGAGTGTTTGTTTCTCTCGTTTGCTTGTTTCTTGCAGTGGAAATGCAGAATTTTAAAATAAGTAGGCGTGTTGAAATTTTGTTATGCAGATTATGTCAAATTACATTTTAGAACATAATAAGTAATTGTATATTACTTTCAACTCAAGTGTGATTAGTAAAAAGTGTCAACAGCTTATTTGAAAATATGTTATCAGAGTTTAAAAACACTCGCTCACGGTCTGCCCATTTCACTTCATTTCGGTTCTTGCTCGTGAGCATAACCTCACATTGTTGGGAGCAGCTCATAAGCAGACTTATTTTATCTTTTTGTAGCCAATCCTTTCTAGTAAATAACATCATAACTCAACTCTTTTAGCAATGCATTGGGGTTTCCTCCAGTTTTGTTCAAGTCCCAAAGTTTCGTCGTAAATATATGTCACTTATTCAATCCTGGGAAGGACATTGTGCGAAAATGTTACTAGATATCGATTTGGTCGCACATGTGGCTATAACGCTTGGATACTAAGAAAACATTTAAAGAAAACACATGGTGTTGTCAGAATAGTGCTTTGTAATGCCAATTTCTGGAGAGGATTAGCTTAAAATGGTACAAGATACCATTCAAGAATGTTGGAGATAGTCGGAATCATTGGACTTCTGCAACAGGATATGGGATCCTTGCAAAGATCTTGGGAATTGAGGCGGGAACATGAAATTTTAAGTAGTCATCAGATTTGTATATATTCTAGTGCCAACCATTGCTGATCGCAGCGCCCATTCTAAAAACCCATTGGAACATGTATATTCCACATTATATTTCCCAGGATTGATCAAGTTACATATCTTCACTACAATTCTTTTGGACTAATTCCATACAACAGGAAACCGCAATCAGTTACTCGAATATCCTTAGTCTGGTGCCATTTTTTGGAGAGGATTGAGATCGACTCAAATTGCTAAAAAATACAATCGGAGAGAATCGGTAATAGTCCAAATCCAAGAGCTCCCGTAACAAAAAGGGACTTCCTTACAAAAATCTTGAGAATAGTGGCCGGAAGATGGTAATCCAGGTAGTCGTCAGTTTTGTATATATTCCATTCCATATTCCAATTCCAAAAATCCATTTGAACATGTATTTCCCTGTTGTGTATGTCAGTCAGTCTGCTTTGAGCTGTCGACTCGAACGCATCGCCTAGCTTGTTGATCCGCGAACATCAAACACACATTCATACTACTACATCTATATAGTAATTAAGTAACACGCACATACATAATAAATACAACCGTTATCATATATAGAGTACATATCGCATATCTAATACTGGCGACGAGGATGGGATATGAACACATACATGCACATACAGCGATGGTTCTATGGTTAGTGGTATTACATATATAGAGGGGAGAAAGAAAGAGGAGAGTGAAAAATTTACAGTTGCGATCGGATGCAGCTGCACGTGTACATGTATGTATGTATGCATGTATGTATGTGAGTGAACAAATTGCGCAATAGAAAATTCTAGAAGGAATTCGGTAAAATTTTTTGCACGAACGCACATGGCAGAGAGTGCAGAAAAAGAAAAGATTGGTAATCAGTAAGTTGAGGGTATTGTTGTAAAAAATAATCGAGTGAATATGGCTGGTCTGGGTAGCCTTGCACCATTTGATTTGAATCATCCAAATAAATGGTCAACATACATGGAGCGATTCAATTTATTCCTGTTGGCTAACGATGTGGAAGTGGAAGCGCGTCAAAAAGCTGCGTTCCTTACGTTGGCCGGAGCACCAGTTTACGATCTGCTAACATCGCTGGCGTCACCTAAACTGGTCAGTGAGTTAAAATTGGCAGAAATTACACAATTATTGGGCGATCATTAGTCACCGCGTCCGTCTGAGATCGCCGCGTTTTATCATTTTCATAAACGCGATCAACATCCAGCCGAGACTGTCAGCAATTACATCGCGGCGCTGCGTTCATTAGCAGTGAACTGCAAATTCGGTACAGCACTTGACCGCATGTTGCGCGACAGGTTTGTGTGTGGTATGCGAGACGAAGGACTATGTAGTGAAGCAGCAGCAATCAGTGCTCAATCTATCAGAAACCCAAGTGAACCAGTTCATAGCGTTAAAGCGAATAATTCTTATGCACGGCAGCATAAGTTCGTCAACTACAACAATGAGAAAATGTGTGAAGGCTGCGGTGGTCAACATTCCAGGAAGCAGTGCCCACATGGAGAAACTGTGTGTAATTCGTGCGGTCGTAAAGGTCATCTACGGCGCGTCTGCCGCAGCGAGAATACACAGTTATACGCCAGCTCCCCGAGAGCGTCTACAATACCGTCAACCAAAACAGGTCAACCAAAAGAAGTCGGCGTCGATCACAATCAATGGTCGGTTGTGTTCATTCGAAGTCGATTCTGGATCACCTGTCACCATAATGGCAGAGCCAATATGCAACTACGTCTGGTCTAATGCGAAACCAGACCTGAGCAAATGTAACTTGGGCTTAAGTGATTACCAACACAACCAAATTCCAGTCAAGGGAATCGTTGATGTGTCAATTCAATACAACCGCCGTAAAATTGACAATCTTCCTCTGGTCATCGCCAACAGGGGCGGTTCAAATCTACTTGGTTGTAACTGGTTCCATGCACTGGGCATACGCATCGAGGGCGTAGATGCTGTCAACAGTGGCAACAGCATCAAAACCATTCTGAATAAGTTCGAACACTTATTTTCACCAGAACTTGGTCTTTACACTGGACCGCCAGTGTCCCTGCAAATCGACACTAAGGTGCCGCCGGTCAGGCTTCCACCTCGTCGAATTCCGTTAGCTATAAAAGGACCAGTAGTAAAAAAGGACGGGACTATCCGTATATGTGGCGACTACAAAGCATCATTGAACCAAGTAATCAAACCACACTGTCACCAAATTCCAGCGGCAAATTTGCTTTTGGCTGAGGTAGAAGGTGGATCGATCTATGCAAAAATCGATTTGGCTCAAGCATACCAACAGTTGGGGTCGACGAAAAATCGGCGCTGCTGCAGACAATTGCGACACATAAGGACGCGGTCAAAGTCACCAGACTACAGTTCGGAATATCTTCAGCACCTAGAATTTTCAAAGTTGTATTGAAAATATTTTCCAGAACATTCCTGGAGTACTGCCACATTTTGACGACATTGTGATAATGGGTAAGTCAAAAGAAGAGCTAGGTACAAGACTAGAAGAAGTATTGCAACGTTTCGACAAGGCTGGACTACGTCTGCGAATTCTTGGGTTTCAAGCTGGGTCCAGCTGGGACATACGTCCCTCATCGGCATACGTCCCTCATCTGAGAAAGTGAAAGCTATACATAGCGCTCCAGCACCAAAGGACAAAAAACAGCTGCAGGCGTTTTTGGGTCTACTCAATTTTTATCACGCATTCTTACCGCACAAAGCATCTGTGGCGGAACCATTGCACTGTTTATTAGACAAAAACGCTCTTTGGTCATGGGATCAACGTCACGAACAGGCTAAGCTAAAAAAGCTCTTAACGTCAGACAACGTGTTAGTACATTAGGATGCGAAGCAACCAATAGTACTAACCTGCGATGCATCACCGTATGGACTCGGAGCAGTCCTCAGTCATAAGTTACCTGACGGGTCAGAAAAACCTATCGCGTTCTATTCTAGAACGCTATCGAAAGCAGAAATAAACTACACACAAATAGATAGAGAAGCAGTGGCGCTCGTCTCAGGAGTCCAAAAATTCCACAACTATCTATATGGCCGTTCATTTACACTGGTAACTGATCATCGTCCACTTTTAGGAGTTTTTACAACTACAAAACCAGTCCCCAATGTAATTTCGAATACAATGCTACACCGATCAATATTTTGGAGAGCATACGAGTTTAATCTCATTCATCGCGCCGGCACAAAAATAGGCAACGCAGACTTTTTAAGCCGTTGTCCGGTATCATCTGAAGAAGAGTTCACATCAACCGAAGACATCCTGATGATTGAATTATCATGTAAGCCGGTCGTGTCCGCACAGCTGATAGCAGCACAAACTTCAATCCAGAACTCTCGAAAGTTTTAAACCGAGTATTAAGATGATGGCCCAGCAACAGAGTCGAACGTTCAAGCAAACTCTATCCGTATTACTGCCGTCGAACGGAGCTATCAGCTACTAGAGGATGTCTAGTCTGGGGAAACCGCGTCGTGATTCCTCCGAAGCTACGAGAATCCATTCTTAAGGCTTTACATGCACCGCATCCAGGTATTTGAAAAATGAAGGCACTTGCGCGCAGCTACGTTTGGTGGCCATATATCGATGCAGATATAGAATTGGTTGTAAAAAAGTGCACTCCATGTCAGCAGAATCGCAACGACCAACCTAAAGCTGCGACAAATCATTGGGAGTCAGCTAAAAGGCCATGGTCACGCCTGCATGTCGACTTCGCCGGACCGTTTCAAGGTAAACTATCCTTCCTGGCAGTCGACTCGTACACCAAATGGCTCGAAGTTGCTGTGGTCAGCTCAACATCCACAGCAGCTGCCGTTAAAACGCTACGTCGTCACACGGACTTCCAGATGAGCTCGTATCAGATAATGGATCAGCATTTACGTCCGAAGATTTCAACGAATTCATGAAAAACAACATAATCAGACACATCCGCTCTGCGCTGTTTCATCCAGCTACAAACGGTCAAGCAGAACGCATGGTACAGAGTACGAAGAACTTTATGAAAAAGTTGGATCGAAACACAGATATCGACCTAAGTCTGGCACGGTACTTGTTCAATCAACATATCACGCCACATGCAATGACCAATCGCACCCCAGCAGAGCTGCTGCTTGCTCAATCGTGAGCTGAAATCCTATTTCGACAAAATCCAGCCAAATGAAATAACCTATGGTAAGGTCGCCGACCCGGTCATTACTAAGCCTTTCGTTACAGATAGTCCAGTATGGGTCCGGAATTATGGACCTGGGTCCAAATGGGTTTAGGGGAAAATTTCCAACCAAACCGGACCCATTTCCTACGAGGTTCAATTAAGCGACTCTAGAGTGGTCAGACGTCATCACGATCAATTCCGTAATCGCGTAGCATCCAATGATGCTACAACCGAAAATGCAAGCACCGATGACGCAGAAGACAACGCACTAGGGCAACCTCTTCGAACTGAGTCAATTACTTATGAAAGCGACACACAAACTCAGTTGGCTGTCAGTACTCAACAATCAGCATCACAGGCTCCACAAAACACACGCCGGTCTAATCGTATCCGTAGACCTCCAAGACGTTTCTCTCCATCTGGGTGTTAAGGGGTGTTGTGTATGTCGGTCAGTCTGCTTTGAGCTGTCGACCCGAACGCATCGCCTAGCTTGTTGATCCGCGAACATCAAACACACATTCATACTACTACATCTATATAGTAATTAAGTAACACGCACATACATAATAAATACAACCGTTATCATATATAGAGTACATATCGCATATCTAATATTCCCACAACGTTCTCACTCCACACATACAACGCAAATGACTTTATTGTCGCGCAAATTTTTTGAAAGGTTGTTTTAGCAATTAGCTACGTGGCGCTTCACTTCAAAACCTCATTGTTGTTGTTGTTGTAGCAGCTCCTTCTTCTTGTGAGCTGTATCAGAAAATCATATGTATACAATTCATTATATATAAAATAAAATGTAATAGTGCAAGCAATGTTTGTGAAAGAGAAAGAAAAACCGAAATGCAAACCTCAGGTGTCAAGGTCTAGGAAACAGGCACATCCTCTGGTCGTAACCGGAGGTCTAAAGGGCTCAATTGTGTTGGATGGGACGGGCAATTGAACAGGTGAAAAGTGTCATGCGGTGATTGACCGCAATCAGGGCAGCAATTTGTATTACTTATCCCAATTCTTTCCCTGTAGCACTAGAGCATAACGCTCCATCCGGATCTTAACTGTGCAAGTTTAGTCCTGGTGCTACGAGGGAGATGTTTTTCGCTCTCATGAATAGGTGGAGGTCTTCCACCTAATATTATGTTGTCCCTAAACGAGCGAATTGCATGCTCAGTTGCATCTTTATGCAATTGAGCCCTTCAGGAAGTATACTCCCCAATGTTGCTATCAGTGATAAAGCGATTTATGTTCGACTTATATATCCTGATATCCGATCTTATTCGGGTAGGCGCTGATGTAGTGAGGGTGCCATGGTTCGGATGATCAACTCTGTACGCACCCAACAAGAACTGCTTCGAAAGCAGCTCATTCTGTTGATGAACAGGAAGTATCATCGTTGCACTGTGCAAATGATCCTCATGGGTCATTTGCATACAACCAGTGGCAGTCCTCAGCGCACTGTTCTGACTTCTTTGCAGGCTTTGCCATTGAGTCTTACTTAGGAAAGGAGTGCATACAGCAGCATAATTTAGGACAGAACGTCCAATAGCTTTATAAGTTGTTAATATAGTCTCCTTATCCTTACCCCAAGAAGATCCGGCAAGCGCTTTCAACACTTTGTTTCTCGACTTAAGACGGTTATTTGTCTTGGTGACATGAGCCGAGAATCTGAGCAATGGGTCAAATGTAGTTCCCAATATCATCGGGTACAGGACAGTAGGAACCCTTAGACCTCCAACAAAGACATCTAGTTCCATTCTCACCTCCTTAGTCCAGGAAGTGAAAATGGAAGCAGATGACTTATGAGTTGAAAGTCCAAGGTTGCGAGCATTGAAAAAATTCAATAAATTATCCAAATAAGTGTTAATTCTCGCACATATGTCATCTACATTCACACCCGATGATAAAACAGAACAATCATCAGCATAGGTCACTAGTTTTATATGGGGAGGGGGAAGGGGCATCTTAGCCAAATAAAGGTTGAACAGAAGAGGAGAGGTGTCCCTGCGGAACACCCATCTTTAACTTACGATAACCCGACCTCACGCCCCTGAACTCAACATATGCCCTTCTACCATTAAGATAGTTCAATAGCCAGCGTTTCGTTTTATCGGGTAGTGAAGTGGAGTCTAGGTCTTGAAACAAGATTGCATGATCAACAGTGTCAAATGCCTTGTTCAAGTCTAGAGCCACCATCACTGTACGTTCGCATGGCCTCGGCTTATTAAGTCCATCAGCTATAAAAGTAGTGATTTCGCTCAATGCTGAAGTCGTACCACGACCTTTCCTAAACACGTGCTGATGATTTGCTAGAAGGCAGTGTTCTGTCATTGAAGGAAGTAATAATGACTCAAGAACTTTCACTACAGGTGAAAGAAGCGATATGGGCCTATAAGAGGAACCAAGATCAGCTTCACTGCCAGGTTTTAAGAGAGGTACAATCCTAGCTACCTTCCATACATCAGGGACAATTAACTGAAAAATGGAAAGATTTAACACGTGTGTGAGGTATGTTACCGCTATAGGCCCAAGGTGCTTCAGCATCAGCATAGAAATGCCGTCTCGGCCGAGTGCCTTGGATGATTTTGCTTTCCCTACAGCAGCAAGAACCTCCTCACATGTAAAATCTACCAAATCTTCATGTCCTTTTTTCCTTCTGATATGACGTATGGATTTACGCTTCAACCTATTCTGCTGAGAAGGGTGTTGCACGAATTGTCTGCAGAAATAGGTGGCACACTTTTTTGACGATCCTATTTGCACTCCATCAAATGTGACAGATGAAAGAGCCCTATTCTGCGGTACACCAGATATTTTTTTAATGGTGTTCCACAGACTTTGCGAACCCGAGTCGCAATTATCCAAGTGCTCTAGCCATTTTGCCTTCCTGTGTTCCGCAACGAGATTGTTCACATTGCGAGACAACAAGGCAATACGACTATCACCCGGATCATTGGCACGAATTTGATCACGCAAGGTCGCTAAGCGTGCAGCTTCCGCTGGAAAGCCTGGCCTAATATTAGGAAACCTACCAGCAGGAATATGCCTCTTTGCAGCCTTAGTGATCGCGTCTCTAAGAATTCTTTCACCTACCTTAACATCATTAGGAGGCAAAAGACCGCTGATTGATTGATCAATACAGCGTGTAAACCCAGTCCAGTCAGCCCTATTGTAGTTCACAAAGACTCGTCTATCCGATTCAACAAAATCTTCCGGACGAGTAATGTTAATCACAATAGGGATATGGTCCGAGCCCAACGCTATATCAATCGACCACTCAGAATATGCAATAAGCGATTCACTGACGACAGTTAAATCAGGGGAGCTGGATGTGGTAGTGCTCATCCTGGTTGCACAATCCTCATTGATCGTACAAAAAGGAGAGCTATATATCTGGTCCGCTATACTAATACCCCTAAGGTCATTACCTAATTCTGAAAACCACATCTCATGGTGTGCACTGAAATCACCGAGAATAACTCTGTGATCCCCTTGCTAGACATGGCTCCAAATCGGATTATACCCAGGGTCGCAGCTGTTGACTGGTGGAAGATATAAGTTCACAAACTCAATCTCGACATCTCCGGACTTTATAGCCAGACATTGCGTCTCCAGAAGTGAATTCTGTTGACCAACAGAAGGCAGTGAAAAAAGTCTGAAATTCACCGTTCGATGAACGATGAATGCCAGTCCTCCTCCACTGTTTCTGTCTCTGTCCTGCCTGACTATATTAAAGTCAGCAACAGATGCCAGCCGACATGAGTCTGTGAGCTTGTCATGTCATGACGCACCATGTAGTCCACAATCTCAGCCACCTTCCCACGCAGACCATTACAGTTGAGTTGCATAACTCTAAAAGAGTTAAATCGCTGCTCAACCAATGGACTGCGACCACGTATAATTTGTTGACGGGGCGGCGGAAGAATTGGCCAAGACTGTGTAGAACTACTGGAGCTACATGACGTCCGCATGGGTGACCGGGACACAGATGGGACAAGCATATTACTATGCGCAAATAGACAACACGACGCAAAGAAATCAGTACTCCAATCTCTATGAGATCTAAGAACAGTGCACCTCCTCATATGACACCAATTGTGACAGCCAGATAAAACATTGCGATGTATCTGATTGCCACAAACGGAGCATATCCAGCTAGCAACTGCAGTTGCTTGCGAGGAGGAGGTTGTTGCAGTTGCATTGGAGGTAGGTACAACAGCTGTGCTATCATTGGTAACAGAATTAGAGTTACCTAAGCAACAGCTAGCAACAAATTGCTCTGTCCAGTCTCTATGAGATTGGAGGCCCGAACAAGATCTAAGGTGGCACCATCTGCCACATCTAGAACACTGAACCGAGGTTGCACTTCTGAAGATCTTCCTCTCACAAACAGAGCAGAACCAGGGACCAGGTCCCGGGTTCCTCTCAATGCCGGCGCGGCACAGGAGTATCTTCAATAGTTGCGCCGACAGAACTGTTGACTCCATATAAAAAATTGTACACATAGATACCTGATACAGCCACTTGGGCTGAGTTGGACAACCTTTGACTGCACAAAACTTCTTGTGCAGATCGGTCCGGGGCGTAAACCCAGTCGTCCTTGGGAGCGTCAAAACCTCGTCGTTTACTCTACTTATAAACAACTAGCTACCTGTTGCCAGGTTCCATCAGAACATAAGTTCAGGAGCAGAAAGCCTTCGGCTGCTGAAAGTGTTCGTGTTAATATCGTAACCGACCGACAACTGAATTTGTTCGAACCTTCAACGCATTCGAATGAATGAAATAATGTTTCGGAAAAACTTGAATTCATAGTAAAATGAATTGTCATTTCATTCAGTCATTCGAAGTGAATGTTAGTGAAGTTGAATTTATTCTGCATTGAATGAAGTGAATGTTGAATGTTTAGAATATTTTGAATTCATGAATTGAATTTAAATGAATGAATATTCATAAAGCAGCTTCAATGAATTAAGTCATGCAGGACTCTAACTACAACCATCTAAAAGCAAAATACATCCAAATTATAGGTATCTACGATATATGATTAAAATTTAATATTGCATATTAAAAAATGTTAAATCTAAATTTAAAAACTGAGTTAAAACCCCTGCGTTGCCGAGCAAAAAGCAAGTTTGAAGAGTATTAAGGCTTATGTTCCACCGAAGTTCACGTTTGTTATTGTTTTACTTAGTGTTGACTAGGCTGCATTTTATGTTCAGAAATAGTAGATTAAAATGAAAACATGCTTTTGAACAAAATATTTTGCACGATCCTAACACGAACATGGTGCAGTCCCTATCAAAACACACGCAATCAAATTGATCATTGTGTGATCAACGGAAGTTACGCATGTAGCGTGTTGGATGTGCGAGCGACACGAGGTGCCAACATCGACTCCGACCAATACCTTGTGGCAGCCAAGGTACGCACCAGGCTCTGCCTCACGTCTCAACACTCGACGAAAGCTAGACGTCAGAAGGTGCAATCACAACAGACCCCGAAGCCTTTTCAGCCAGACTCTCCCAACTGTTCTGCGAGTCCTCTTCGGCTTCTGAAATAATAGGTAAGCAGTGGAGACACTTCATGGAAACGGCTACCAAGGAGGTCATTTGGTACACCAGACCTGTGACGAACCCTTGGTATGACGACGAGTGTCGCCGAGCTACTGCAGAGAAAGACGCTGCTTACAAAAGAGCTCTGCAGTGGGGATCAACGCGAGCAGTTAGAGAGCAATATCGCGAGAAACGGGGAGAGGAGAAACGTTTTTTCAGACGCAAAAAAAGGAACAAGAAAAGTGTGAACTTGAGGATTTTGGGGTGTTATGTGATAGAAATAAAGTTCGAAAGTTTTATCAAAAAGTTAAAGTGTCTGACCGAATGTTTTAAGCCTGGAGTTTCTGTCTGGAAGGACAATAATGGAAGTATGGTTACAGATACATGGGAATCACTAAGATTATGGAGAAGTAACTTCTCTAACCTACTTGGGGGCGATGAAGAGATCAATACAGCCGATAGAGAAGCACTTCTAGAAACACTAATCGATGATGGGTCTCTTGCAATTAAAGTGATGGTCGACTCAGTAATTAAAACGGGGAAGAATAAGAAAGCGACAGGCTCCGATGAGCTGCCAGCTGAGTTATTCAAGACCGATGGCGAAGGCGTATGCACCAATTCTTATGACACCAACAAATAGAAGCTCCGTGTTCTTTATCCTATCTTCAAGAAAGGGCCATTTCACGACTTGCTCACATCTTTATAGTTAATTTTTTTCACACTATATCCTAGTTTTCAATGTCACATCTGTAATTAAGCCTATAAACGTATTGCCTACTTCGACGAAATATATATATTGTGAAGTCAAGTCTTCGAAATGTATATATTGGTTCATCGAAGAAGGCAATACGTTTATAGGCTTATTACAGATATGACATTGACAACTAGGATATAGTGTGAAAAAAATTAGCTATAAAAATATGGGCAAGTCGTGAAAATGGCCTTAAGTCTCCTCTCAATTGGATACAAATTTCAGTCCCGTGGCTGGAGCCATACACAGATGCACTTACAGGCCAGTATCCGTGTTGCTTCAGACCAAAGAGGTAGACCAGTGACACCGTAAAGACCCGTGAGTATAATAAAAACTATCACCGTCGATTTTCGGCTTTCGACAAGCCGATAAGAACAAAGTCCTTCAACGCCCTATTTGAACTTGGCATTCTAGCAAAGATCGTTCGTCATTGCATGATGACACTATAATATACCCAAAGCGTCGTCAGCTTAGGAAAGAGCCTCTCCGAATCCTTTGATACAAAAATACGTTTCAAACAGGGTGATGCTTTATAGTGCGTCTTTTTTAATCTGTTGATGAGTACATCCTACGCCAATTCCATACGTAGAACGGTCAGGCGCGATCTTCCTTAAGGAAGTGATGCTACTTGCGTATGCTGATGACATTAACATCATCGGCATGAACGAATAGCAAGTTAGCTGGGTGTTCTCGGAGTTTGAGAAACAGTCACGTCTCATGGGCCTAGCGGTGAACGAGGACGAAACGAATATTTGGTGTCCACTGGCGGACCATCAACGCGTCTTGGGCGGTCTGTGATTATGGAGGATTTCAATTTCAATGTTGTAGAAAACTTTGTCTATCTGGGAACAGGAATTACGAGTGACAACAACATCAGATATCAGACGAAGAATCACGCTTGATAACCACCGCTGCTTTGGGCTCAGCAAGCAAGTTAAAGGAAAAGGCAAAATACCCTCTTTATTTAAAAATTGGAAAAGCTGAGGAAATCTTGCGGATAAATATTGCACAGTCTCGACCGCGGTTTAATTTCAGTTCTCATTTGTTTTATTTAGTCACGCCTTTAAACGAAGTAAGCGTAGTTTGACGCGTTTATTCTGTCTCATGCTTAAAATGCCCAATTCCATCTTGTTCCGTTTTTGTTAGAGCATTCTTTGTTTACATCTTGAAGTGCGCGGACGTTTCGATTTGAGCTTAATTCACTCGTACGACACAAAAATGAGTAAGTGGTAAGTGTCAAATTCAAATAAACAAAGCGCAGAAAGAAAACAATAAAATGAATAAATGTTTGGTTTAATATTATTTTTAGGCTTAAAGTTGTACTGGAAAACCTACAAAAAATTGACACTTTTTCCGATTGTCGTTTTGTGATCGAAAGCGGTGGCGAAAGACGAACATTCGAATGTCACCGCTTAATATTTGGCTGCGCTTCTGAAGTTTTTGGGCGCATGCTCTTCGGGCAGTTTCAAGAGTCAAAAGCATGTGACATCGTTCTTAACAATGTGAAGCCGGACATTTTTGAGAAGTTTCGCAACTATATCTACCAATACGACCAGGCTGTTCTTAACACTTACGATACCTCTGTTCTGATAGATTTGGCGCTGTTTGCTAATCAATACCTGGTCGATTCCATTGTCAGTGAATGCGTTGATATTATAATAAAGCGAATAAACACCATGGATATATCCGTTCTAATACCGGTTTACGAGTGTGCGCACACACTTCTGCGTTCGGATCTAATTTCCAATATCGGAAGTGTAAGCTTAGTTTAAATTGTTTACATATGTAAATCAAAAGTTAATATCAAACTCTTCTACATTAATAGATAATCTGTTCGAAATTTGCCAAATCAATGAGCCATTTTGCAGTCTTTGAACTCAGTTCGGATGTTTTTTACAAGTACATTCAACTGACTAATGAGCGTGTAGGAGAAGCCGAACGATTTAACATGATTCAATCGTATTTAAAAATAAATGGAATATATGAAGAGGAAGAAAAAGCATCTACTTCGGTAAAAGAAAATGCAACGCCGGAAAATGTAAAGTCCGATGACGATCAGAATAAAGTATCTACATCTACAGCCAAGCTAGAGGATTTAAAATTCAATAATGTGAAAAACGAATACGTTCAAAGTCTTCTGGATCTTGTAAATTTCAAAAAAATGACAGCCAGTGAATTTTACAACGGACCTGGTAAAACAAACTATTTTACTATACACCAGAAATATGAAATAATATTTGAAATCTCTGCTAAGGAGTAATCAGTTTTATCGAAAGGGTAATCCAAATTATTTTATATATCGTAACTTAAAATGAAATAAAGCATAGGCTGTCATTGACATTACAAAATCGATGTATTCATGAGTCTGTAATCACATTTGTATGTATGTATCAAATCAATAATTTGATGAGCCCTACTTAAAATTTTACAAATAAAACCGTCTTGTGGAATGAAATACCAAAATATATTTATATATACATATATATATATATATATATATATATATATATATATATATATATATATATATATATATATACTAGATCCTTCCAGGAATCATTTCTGAAATTTGTCTGAGAATAAATATCTATTTATAGAATTTATTACATTTTTTCAATGCTCGCAACATCAAGATCTCAACCCACAAGCCGGCGGTTTCCATTTTCACCTCCTGGACTAGGGTGGTTAGGATGGAACTAGATGTTTTTGTATTTCTGCTACTATATGTTTTATCTAGATTTGTGTCTGGCCATATATTTTACCCTGCCGGGACATTGCTGGCCGGTAGGGTAAAAATAGGGGTCCATTATTGTATTTAGGATTTTGCTTGTTAGTCTCAGCGCGACAACAGATAAGCCAGCACTTCCAGTGATTTAATTTCGGAGAGCATGTTTCCAGCGGCCCCGCGGAGAACTGCAATCGGTGCACACAGTTACGGCACGTACACCGAAGTTTTACATGTTAGCCACCCATTCCCCCTTCCAGTGTACCTGATTGGCAGACGGCTACTATCATACAAAAACTTTTTGTTCCTATAATCGGAAATCGTCGACACATTAGCTCATAAAAAGATTTCTGTGACACGAACGATAGAATTTATCTTTTACCATACACATACCCATATTTTTGGTTTTTTTTACTTCTATATTTATGTAAATATCGATCGCACAAACAAATTTACTTCGATTTAAACGAATTGTAAGAAAATTTAACTAAATATCCAAAACAGTTCGCTTTCATTTAGTTCGAATTTGATTCTTAGGCGAATAAGCGCAACTCGTCGCGTGCCTCGATTGTCTTTGGAGGCTTAGGCGCTTCAAATTCACCCAAATCAGCATCATAGTACAATGCAGCACGGAATGGGCGCAGTTCCCATGGCACTTGATTTTCCATCTGTGTCAGCTGCACACCCAGATCCTCCAGTGTAGGCACACCGGGCAGAACTTTGTCCGTTATGCATTCACGTTCGACGCGTTCCGGATGCAGACCGCCTACAGGTGCACCAGGGCAAATCCATCTAGTAATCTTCGCCTTCATCATAAATGTAGGATCCCAACGCATATCATAGCGTTGATAACCCCAGTGTTTTTCATCCTTGCGCATCACTCGATGGAACCAATCGACCAATTCGCTCAACTGATAACGTTTGGGGCTGACAATAAAAATAAAAAAGAAGATATATTCAAAGACATGTACATTAAAATTTCAACAATTTACCCAACTGCCTGATACACACGACCTGCGGTATCAGGATCCTTGGCAATATTGACAATAGCCTGCGCAACATCAGATATATACACTGGCTGCTTGACTGTACGTTCTCCCTTATGCCACAATGGCATCGAACGGAACTGACGACGCCAAATGTGTGCATAGTAACGCAAAAATCTGTCCTCGGAGCCGTAAATATCAGATGGACGTAGAATGGTTGCATTTGGGAACGCATCACGTACAGCCAACTCGCCTTCGTATTTGCTCTTCAGAAACTGGCTGCCGCCTTTAAGAATATGACCCTTTGGGTTTGCTTCGGCATTAAGCGATGACAGATGTATGAATCGTTCAACGCCCTGTTCACGGCAAATGCTGCAATGGAAAATAATTCAATAGCCGCACTACTTCCTTCTTACGCTGCATAATACGCACCTTGCCAAACGCCGTGCACCCTCCACATGCACATCCTTGAACTTGAAATTTTTGGTCTCATAGTCCCGACCTACCAAATTGATAACAACATTTGAATGCTTCACAGCTTCACGTATAGACTTGGTATCCTCCAGATGATAAAAGTGGAAGAGCACTTGACCCAAATCACCGCACACCTTAAGGCGTATGATTTCCGAATCGTCACCACGATAGGGCAAAATCATCTGCGAACCAATCTTGCCAAGCTTATTGCACACGTAACGTCCGACAAAACCGGAGCAACCGAATACGGTGGCCACAATGCCGTTGAAACTGCTGCGACCGCCTGTACCGCGTTTCATGGCAGCCAAATTGGTCGATCTTAGCGGACGTGGTGCGTCGGTGTCTGTGGAGTAGCAATTTGCGCGCAGGCAAAGCACGCCAAGTGCACCGTTGGCATGTTGCTCTGCAAAATAAACGAAAATCTGTGTTTAACAATTTCCATACGTTACGGCCTTACTCCGCCATCGCCTTATGCCGTACACACAATTACATAATTTACTTTGGCGTTCGCGGCTAAGTTAACGCCGTGTGCATGTTAATACTTACTGGCTACCTGCATGTTCTTTGTAAGAATTATCGCAGCCATTTTCGTACTGGCGTTTCAAGCCACTAATTTCTATAAATATTTACAATTTTACGCTACTTTTCTGTGCAGAAAATTATTGGTTGCGATCGAATTAAAATGCACACACACACACACACGTAAATAAATGTCAGATTGGCTGTCAGGGCTGCAATACTTTGATAGAACAGCTGTTTGTACTAGCTGACATTAACATATGACCAATGGAAGTCAATTGACATTTCAAATATAACAAATAAAAAAAAACTTGACGAGTTAAAAAAACCAAGGGACGAAAGTCTAACTTCTGGGTACTTCTGAAAGAAATTTTGTGACGAAAGATTGTTGTTTTTTTTTTGCCTTTGTCAAGTTGCTTAATTTTTTATGTTTTAAAATAAAGTTTTTCATTTAGCACATCAAATTCGTAGAGAATACTTCATTGAAAGCATTTTCCCGAAATTTACATTGAAAAACAAAAAACTTTCGTCACAAAATTGTTATCAGAAGTTTTGTGAGTTACAAGTAGGCGTTCGTCACTTGGTTTTTACCTCGTCAAGCGGTTTTTTATTTGATATCAACCATTTTAATAGAAAAGATAAATAAAATTTGGGGCTGAAACTGTAAGTTAAACCTGTACCTTATATGAACCATAGATTTGTGTAGGGTTAAATTATTTTCATAAAAAATCTTAGTTTGAAAACAACCAAAATTCCTGGAAGACGGCAATTTAATCCCTGAGCACCAATTTGATTTTAGGAGTCAGCTCCTTTGAAGGCAGGAAGTACTGTTCTGCAGCTTTTATTGATATTGAACAGGCTTTTGACCGTGTTTGGCATTTAGGCTTGCTTTGCAAGCTTAAGACCATGTTACCAGCCCCATTCTACCTGCTACAAAGGTCCTATTTACATAGGCGTCTATTCTACGTGAGATGCGAATGGGCTGAATCCGAAGTCTACGAAGGAAACGCAGGCGGCCCTCAGGGAAGCGTGTTAGGTCCCTTTCTTAATACTCTTTACACTGCAGACATTCTTGTGCTTGAAAGCGAACACCTCCTCATCGCCACGTACGCAGATGACAGAGCGTTTCAATGAAGGCAAGTCTGCGCATATTACATTTGCTACCAGATCAAAAACTTGCCCAGAGGTTAGCCTGAATGGCACCACACTGCCTACCTTGGACTAACCCTCGACAGGAGACTAACCTGGAGAAAAAGAAAACTGCTTTGTCTGAAACTCCGGCAGATGAACTGGTTGCTCGGCTACAGATCTCAACTGAATCTGAGAAATAAAGTCCTGCTCTATAAGGCCTTACTCAAACCCTTGCCTCAACATCCAACATTGAAATACTACAACGGTTTCAAAACATTACTTTGCGAAGATTGGTCAAAGCACCAAATTACGTTAAGAATCAGGTGATCCATAAGGACCTTGGCATTCCAAGTGTCACTGACGAAGTGAAAAGATTCAGTCAGAAGCACCTTGACAGACTTGCTCGACACCACAACCCTTTGGCCGTAAACCTGCTCGACAATAGCCAGCACTGTCGTCTTTTGAAAAGACATCATCCACTCGATCTTCCTTTAGGCTACCTAAAGAGTGGTAGTTTATATGCCAACATGCAAAAATCCTCTGTAATTATCCTCGCTTATAAAATTTACTTATTATCCCCAGATAGATTGTAAATAAAATAAAAAAAAAAATAAATAAATAAAATAAAAATAAAAAAACTTAAAAATGGAGAAGTTTTGTATGAAGGAGTCATCTTCAGGGTGTAATAGAATAATATAACACAACAACTTTTAAGATGTAATCCTCTTAGTCTGTTGTGGAGTTTTCAACTGAAAAACATAAATTGTGTTTAATTTGGACCTCAATTCTGCTAAACTACATTTATAAAATACAAATGTCGCTAGCAAATAAATTATATTTTTGAAAAAGTTGTAGAATGAACAAGCAGACCATTTAATTACCTCGTCAAAAGTTTCATAATTTCGTAACTTCTGAACTTGTGAACCGAACTTCTTGATCTTGAGCTCGTTGGACTCGTCTCGGTATCAAGAATTTAGAATATATAAAAATATGTATATGGCTATAGGTCCCTCACGACTGAAGTAATCCAATTTTTATGTATCTAACATTATCTGAATGTACGTTTCAAGACCTTTTTAATGTTATACCTATTACACGTCTCGATTGGATTTATCAGTAGAAACCAGGGAATAAAACTGAAATGTATTTAGGTTTTGGTTCTGGTTTCCGGACGTGCCGAAACGTGTGTTTCGATATAAGGTTTTGACCATATATCAAATTAATAACATGTTGTTTGAATTTTTTTAAATAAACTATACGAAAACACAAACATACTAAAATTTTTATACATATCAGTGTGAATAGTATTATAATATTGTTACAGTTTTTATAACGCATTAAACGGAGTATCATTGATATCAAACCTATTTTCATTACAGTCAATATCAACTTGAAAGTCTATATGGAGGTCTATATTATGGAAGGAAGTACTGAAGTCAACATTTTTTCTTGTTTAATTGTAATTACATCTTAAAAGTTTTTGCGTCCAGCAGATCCCTAACCGAATTCTTAAAAAACTTGACGCCTGAAAACAAACGCTCTACGCTTAGGTGCGTAGCCGGAACTGCGAGAGTAACTTTTGATAATTCGTATAGTTCTGGAGATGTGTGGAATTTTTAACCACCAGAACCTTAATTGAGTTAATAGATTACTTTTCTTATCAAACAATTTCATGTATGCATCGAGTTCGTCTCCAGTTCAAGATAAATCATTTGAGCTAGCACTACTTTCTTCAAGTTGTTGCACTTTTTCTACAATGGATAGAAGTCTCGAATATAAATCTGTCACAGCAGTTATACAAATGCTCCCCTATTGTCGAATAGAGTAGACTCAAGTTTTTCTAATTCAGTGCCTAAATATTTAGCTAAAGCAGTAGCTTTTTTAACAATTTGAATTTTACAATGAATACAAATATCGTAAAATTCACCCAAATTAATTGCTCACTTTAAAGATTAGTCGTTGGAATTTTAGCTGGTTCAAGATCGCTAACAACTTCATTAATTGTATCCCAAACTTTTCGTTTTATAATAAAATCAGTATTTGCTACCGAAAATTTGGCGCAGAAGTCATACACGAATTCTTCTGCAGGAAATGCTGAAGCGAAAATAGGAAAAAAGAAAGAGGAATCAACTGAGCGAAATACTACTCCGAAGCCTCCGCCAATAATACTGGCTAATGTTAATGACATAAATGGTATGATAAATTATATTACCAAAACTCTTTCGAAAGAAGATTTTACCTATAAGTCCCAAACCCGAAACGGTCAAATACGCGTTATGGTTAAATTTGTGGATAGTTATTGAAAGTTTATAACAACACTTAAGAGAGATAAGGTTTTGTTTCACACTTACCAGTTAAAACAAGAGTGTTCTTTTAGAGTTGTAGTTAAAAATCTACATTTTTCTACACCAATTGACTCAATTAAAAATGAAATTGAAGAGTTAGGTCATTGCGTAAGGAATATAAGCAATGTTAGGAGTCGTATAACCAAGCATCCATTGAACATATTCTTTATTGATCTGGAACCGAACAACAACAATGCAGAAATTTATGACCTGAAATACCTAAGCAATGCAGTAATTAAAGTAGAGCCTCCCAGGAAAGTAACTGACATTGTACAATGCTTTCGATGCCAAGAGTTTGGACATACCAAGACGTATTGTACAAAAACATTTAGATGCGTTAAGTGTTCAATGTGCCATCCTACTTCAGAGTGTCAGAAAGACAAGGATTTGCCTGCCAAATGTATTAACTGCTTACAAGATCACGCTGCCAGCTACAAGGGATTCAAAATTTATCAAGAATTAGTTGCAAAGCAGAAGCCTAATATCCATTCTTCTCGTCAGCATTCAAGCAAACCACCTCAGGAGCATAGCTTTTCATCTTCGCACAGACCAAATGAGTTTAATACTAGCGGAAACCGCCCATCTTATGCGCAAGTACTGTGAGAAAACAGAAGTTCAAATGACGAAGACCCTTTCCAAAGAATCGAAGGTTTTTTAGCCAAACAGTTTGAATTAACAAACAACCTCCTCAACATGATATCTCTGTTAATATCAAAAATATTTAAGTAGATCTTCAAATTGCTATATGGAATGCAAATGGGCTTTCCAACCACACAGAATAAGTAAAACTTTTCCTTAAATCTAATTACATTGGTATCAGAAACTCATTTTACCAACAGGACACACTTTAAAATTCATGGATATGATCTAATAGTTGCAAATCATCCAGATAATAGAGCTCATGGCGGCTCTGCAATATTAATTAAAATAGGGCTTAAATATAATATCATGGAAATAGTTAAAGAAAATGCTATACAGGCTGCTTGCATTAATGTTGAATGCATGTCATTTGATATTCCAGTTTGTGCAGTGTATTTTCCACCACGATTTTGTTTTAAAGAACAAGATTACTGTAACTTTTTCAAAAAACTTGCTTGTAAATTTATTGTTGGTGGAGATTATAATGCCAAACACCCTTGGTGGGGATCAAGGTTAGCAAATCCCAAAGTAAAGGAGCTATATAAATGCATAAATACCAATAAGTTTTCAACACTGTCTACGGGAAAACCAACGTATTGGCCATCAGACCCCCGCAAAATACCGGATCTTTTGGATTTTGCAGTTTATTTTGGAATACCACGGCATCATCTGGAAATTTCAGACAACTACGACCTAAGTTCAGACCATTCGCAAATTATAATTACATATGGCACTGCTCTTCCAGCACTATCAAATAAATATAAAATTGTCACATCTAGGACAGATATTTTAGCATTTCAAGATTGGATAGATGCGAAACTAAATACTAATATATCTCAAAAAACTGGTTTAGAAGTGGATACGTCTGTGGAATCATTTACAAACATTATACATGAAGCAGGTCTGTTGTGTACTGCACCAGCCAAAAGTTCTATAGCGAATACTGTTTTTATATCAGCTGAGCTTAGGAACCTTATAAATAATAAGCGAAAGCTTCGGAAAAATTGGCAAACCAGTAGATGTCCAGCAGATAAAACTAGGTACAATACAGCATCATTCCAACTTAAAAAACGCTTGCACGAAGTAAGAAATGAAGCAACTGCAGAGCTTTTCAAAAGTCTGGATCCTAACACGAAAGACTATGAATACAGTCTTTGGAGAGCTACCAAATATTTAAAACGACCTGCAAAACGAAATGTTGCTATACGTAATCATAATGGAGAATGGTGTAAAACCGCCAAAGCTAAGGTTGATGCATTTGCACAACATTTACACTCAACATTTCAACCAAATTCAAATCTTGAGCTTGAAGATACTGCAATTATAGAGTTTCTGGATGTACCTTGTCAAATGTGCATGCCAATTCGTAGAATTACTGTGTCTGAAATCAAAGAAGAATTCGCAAAACTGAATCAAAAAAGGTCACCAGGCTATGATAAAATAGACGAAAGAGTTACGAAAATGCTCTCTCAAAAGTGTATTAAATTTTTAGCACTAATTCACAATGCGATTTTGAGGCTGGATCACTTTCCTACACAATGGAAATGTGCGGAGGTGATAATGATTCCAAAACCAAACAAGCCTGCAAATATTCTCTCGTCCTACCGTCCTATTAGCTTGCTGGTGACATTCTCCAAAGTATTCGAAAGAATACTTATGAGTAGATTGTTACCAATTTTGGATGAATACAATATAATACCGGAACATTAGTTTGGGTTTAGGAGAGGTCATGGGACTCCAGAGCAATGTCATCGTATAGTGGATATAATTACAAGTGGATTCGAGAAGAAACTGTATTCTGCGGCAGTATTTCTTGATATACAACAATCATTTGACCGAGTGTGGCATCCAGGCATGTTATATAAAATGAAAAAACTGCTTACTTCGCCATTTTTCCTCTTATTGAAATCGTATCTAAGCAATCGACACTTTTATGTTCAAATGGAAGGAAAAACATCGAAACTATATAGTATCCATGCTGGTGTACCACAGGGCAGTGTTCTGGGACCTGTCCTTTACACAATATTCACTGCCGATCTTCCTGTTGTCAGTGATGTTCAAGTAGCCACTTATGCTGATGATACAGCTATAATTGCATCTAAAGACACTGCGGCAGAAGTATCTCAAGATATTCAAAATGAAATAGTTGATATAGAGCGATGGCTTAAGAAATGGAAAATAAAGGTTAATACTGAGAAGTCGAAACATGTCACATTTGCTCTGAGAAGAGGAGCTTGTCCGTCAGTATTTTTAAATAATTCACAAATTCCTCATAATGATTCCGCAAATTATCTTGGACTCGATATAAATCGGAGAGTAACTTGGAAAAGTTATATTAAAGGCAAGACAAAGAAACTCAACATAAAAACCAAAAAAAAATGTATTGGCTGCTTGGGAGAAAATCGCAGCTTAGTTTGGAGAACAAAGTTCGGCTTTACAAGGCTATTTTAAAGCCTGTGTGGACATATGCTATCCAATTATGGGGAACTGCAAGCCAATCAAATATTGAAATTCTTCAACGATATCAGTCCAAAACGCTTAGACTTATTGTTGACGCCCCCTGGTATGTGGCTAATGACCAAATTCACAAAGATTTAAATATTCCATACATAAAAGATGAAATACGTAGAATAAGCACAAGGTATGTTGAGAGACTACATGATCATTTAAATTTTTTGGCAATAGGCCTACTAGATAATAGCGATACAACTCGAAGACTTAAAAGAAATCATGTGGTAGATTTACCTTTTAGAGATTAAATTTTGTATATATTGTAAATAAACTTTTAATTATAGAATTTTGAATATAATAGCTGTTCTCACTGGAGTACAGCTATTTCTGTTATATTATGAACTTTCAACTAACTTACTTATTGTCTTATTGATAGATTGTAAATTAATAATAATAATAAAAAAAAAAACTTGCGTGGTCTACCATTCACAGTGATCATTTAAAAAAGTGCTCCTAAAAACTAACTATACAAATTTTTTATATTGATAACACACAATACCAAACTGATATAGAAACCCTTATCTGTTAAAATCGGCATAAATCCATCCAAGGTTGCCTCTTATGCCGCCATATTTTATTACACTAATTTGGAACACACTTATTTATCTTATTTATTTTCTTGGTCTTTGGCAAACAAAAACTATAACTGTCAACCAAAAACTACACCATTTCAATTTTAAATCAGCTGCCAGTTCGCAGCAACTGCTAGTTTAAAATGATTTCAATTTCCGAAGTTTTGCCACCATCAACCCATCAACAGAACTTACTGCGAATTCCGTCGTAGAGAGACGCTCCAAAGCAACAGCAACTCGAATGAATTCAGCACACTAAATTAAAATAATATTTTTTCATTTGCAAATGCCATTTGCAACAGTTTCATTACAAAATCGCTAAAACAGCGAACAAACGTAGCAACACAAAGTAAGTAGTTAGTAGAAAATTGTAAGTTGAAGCGTTTGGACCAGACTCAGCAATCTTTTACCAGGAATATACGTATATACAATATAAAAAGTGATATAGAAAAACATACATATAAAGCGTGTCGAAATAGATAAAGTCCAAAGTGAAATTCAATCTTCAAACGGGCAAATTATTTGTAATAAAACAGATAAACCGAAAGAAAAAAAGAAACAAAGGAAAACGATCTTATCACAAGTTCAACGTGCGATTAGTTAATGAAAAACGCAACAAGAAAGTACTGGAAATTTTACAGGAAAAACAAGAGAAGGCATTACGTTCGATAGAACCGAAGTTTTAATACTCTTAAAATAAACTTTTTTTCTTTCTTTCAATGATGTAGTGATGTGATATAAACTAATAAAGTTGTGTCTTGAGTGTTGTTTTGATACTTTAAAGATTTTATACTCATCTAAATACACAAGACTTCAGTTCGACTTCAAAATTGTATGTTCAAGAAATACAAAATTGGTTCTATACAAAAAAAAAAAAAAAAAAAAATAAAGAAAATATATTTACTTCCTTGGAGCCGAAAATTTAATAGTATTTACACGTGCACTTGAACGATTAGTTCGACTTCAAAATTATATGTTGAAGAAATAAAAACTGTTTTAATATAAATAATACAAAAAAGAATCTTTAACTTTGGTTAAACCGAACTTCTAATACCATTCACACGAAATTTCAAATCGCTTCGTAAAACTAATATGTAGGTGGTGGCTTTGTATAGGGGCGGAACACGTCCATTAGTATATTTCTGCGAACGGACATCTATAAAAACCCACCATATCGAATTTCAAGCTGATATTCACTTAACTAAATAAGTTTTTTATACAACAGCACAAAGAAATCGATGTTTTTATGTTGGTGCTACCCCATAAAGTGAGCAGGACACGCCGATTAGTGTTTTTTTTTTGTTTGTTTATACACAATTGCTTTAATTCAAACATATTTGATACAACAAAATAAATACGAAGTGTTTTGTATGGCAGCTACACCATCTAGTGGGTAAATCGCGGTCATTTTGATACTTATATTGCTTACGGTTATAAAAAGTCTTTATACCAACTTTCTAAATAATATTTCAAAGATTGACGGCATAAGACGCAGCCAGACACACAGACAGACAGGGTCTGATCACGAATATATAAATATGTACTTTATGGGGTCTCCGTTGCTCTCTTTGATCCGCCCTTCTTCTTATGGGGTCGGGTTTGGCCTATTTCATTTCACTCAACAAATAATCAAAATTTCCATACAAAACTAGAAAAATCGACAGTGGTTTTGTATTAGTATTGGTATGAATGTACAAGGGAAAGAACAAGTTGTAAAACGGACCGAACAATCAAAATTGAATGAAGCAATAAAATTGAAGTAAGGGTTGCCATATTTTCTAGTGAGCTTAGTATTGTACTTTTTCTATATCGTCAGCATAAATAAAAGTCAATAACTAAGAGACTAATTTTCATCGAGGCAGGCACGAGACGGACAGACAGACTGATGAACATGGCTAGATGGACTTGTCAAATCAAAAATATAAATATGTATGTATATTTTTGCTGCTTTCTTTAATGCATTACAATCTTCATGGGAAAATTATAATACTTTTCGTTGGAAACCGTATCTATGTATGTATTTTTATGATTTTATAGTCATTACCTTACAGTATGCATGATGGCGATTCAACCTGACCTGGAGGGCCAAGGGTGTACGAAGTTTGTGCATTTAACAGTCAAAAGAAGGCGTGGCAGACCTCATAAAGTATATAAATTCATGATCAGCAAATTAAATCGAGTCGATTTAGTTATGTCCGACAGTCTGTCCGTCCGTCCTTCGTATGTTTGGAATACAACATCTTGAAGACTTAAATTCGCATGATATGTACGATGTGTACTTAATATAATGTTGGGCAGGTTATAAACATAAAATAGTTCAGAACAGGGCTTGGGCTTTGGGCTTCTGAAGTGGAGAGCCAGGTTTTGAAGGCGCTTCAAAGTATCCCCATGTGTAGGCTGTTGTCTAGCAATTTAGCCGCATGTTGTTTGTCAAGAGATTCTAGGCGTGTGCACACACACACACACACACACACACACACACACAATACTTATTGATAAACCTTACAATTACCTTCTTGATTCTTGGAACTGACTTTGTGACATAGTATAATTCACAAACCTACGCAGAAGCTTCGTTTAAAGCTTTGGGTGATATTCGAATCGGTTCCACGGAGCTGTTCCTCGAACACAGCTGCGATCCTAAGCTCACCTTGATGAGTTTGAACTGCCTTTTCTTTAGCTTTACGTAAGGTGGCCAAGATTGTCGAGTGCCAGGCCAAGATATTTTTTATGGTAGTGCTCATGGGAAGGCCATCGGAAAAACCATATAATCGTACATAAGCATATGTGCAAATAGCTCCCCACAATAATCAAGTGTTTTCTTTACCACTATATAGTGCATTATGACAAATCAAACAATAAAATTAATATACCCCCTTATGCAAATTTGCATGCAGAGTATAAAAAGGTGACGGAAACGACAATAACGTCGGTCGCTAATGAGTTTTCAAATGCAATAAACAGATGCATTCTTGAGTGTATATACAGCACCAATAAATCATAGATTGAATTCAGAGCGCTTCAGGATTGTAAACAGCTTACGAGTAGTAAGCATTACACATACTCATTACATTTTTCTGTCTCCTTCTCTTACTTTATTATGTACTTTCGGACTATTTTTATTTCTTTCGTTCTTACACACCCACACATTCTGATCTTATTTTTCATATTTACACACAGTTTCTGCACCGATTTGTATATGAGCATTTTGGGAAAGCGCTTTTTGTAGACTCTACACAGCATTGAGTTCATCATCCGAGACAAACTTTAATTGGGTGATTTTTGAAGCTATCTAATTTATTTTATACAACAATTTAGACCCTAGACACTATTCGTCATTAAGCAAAGAAATCGTAATTGGTGGGATTTCAACCCTAAGCATGACAGAGATTAACCGTAAATTTGGACTGATGTTTAATGTTTTCACTCGTCAACAATTAAATTATTTTTTCAATTTCATTCAATGGTTTGAATCAGTTTAAAAAACGATGTTCAGGTATTCTTAACAAAAAAAATGTATGTGAAAGAGTAGCTACAGAAACCACCTCTCTCTATCATTAGCCTTGGCAAAGATCATGTTTTGTTTTGGCCAGATCTAGCTGCATGTTACTATGCTGGACCGAATTTAGGTTTGTGGGGGTCTGGAGCCAGGGACGATGGTGGAGGTCCTTTTCAAACGTTAAGCTACAAGTGATAAAACATTGAAGAAAGTGTAATAATGCGTTTATATGTTATATACATATAGGTAAAGTTAAAGAAACTTTTCGTACATTTTTTGAAGCGAACACAACAATAAGGTAATCAGAACATAAATTGCAGAGAATGCCGCTTTCAATACTCAAAACCATCAGATTAGTCCCGAGTTCAGGAAGCTCACAGAAACTTCAATATTTTCCGCAAACAACGTATGCTGATATTCAATGCAATAGCGACGTGATTATGGAAAAAAACTTCAATGCGAAATGTATCTCCTGGTGACAGCTGGACAGTAGATGATTTTCCATAAGCAAGTGGCTTCAGTCGTACGTTTGGTTTTCGAAATGACGAACTTGTGTCGTACTATTCAGTTTTTGCCAATGTTTTCCACTTATTTTTGTAGATCTTTAAATAATTTTTATTTTTCGAAACAACATACGATTTTAAAGTCTTCGTGGAACTTTACAAATATATTGTAAAATAAAATCTTTGAAGAGAGTCATACCAGATTTCTATGTAAATGCAGTTTCCAGTCAATGCTTCTTGAATCTGATGATAACCTCGAGCAAGTGTTTTGACTGCTTCACAGTTACATTGCCAGCGTGTTGAATTCAAACTTTTATTGTATAGATTTTAATTTTGTAAGGTTAAGAATGACACGTTCTCATTATAAGGGCCGTTTTCATCAATTATAAAAAATTTGTTTTTTTTTTTTGTGTATACGGCAATGGATTGCGATTCTGCAACTTGACTTGTTGGTTATCTGTTAGTCAAGGTTGTTAAGATGATGCAACTTTGCAAGCCAGTGTCGTTGGATTGAACTGTCTTGTCGTGGATGCCAGCTGCCCCACCAGAGAATTCTCTAAGCAGGCAAAATAAAGGCGTGGGGCGAAGCTCCTACGCAAATAAATGCAAAAGTTGTATGTATGATTTTTTTAATGTTATATTAATATTAAAAACGATCATTTCGAGCATATCGATTTGATAACTCTAAGATTAACTCTTGTTTGATGAACAACAATGGCATTTTCACGATTGGTTTTGATGATTTTTGTCTGTGTATACGTTTAAACTAACTGGCTCCTGCAACGTTGCAGCGCTGCATACGTTTGTACTTTTGTTTTTCTCTTATATGGGACCGAGGCACCGCCTATTTTTCTAGTTGTTAGAAATTTTATCGGTTCAATTTACATACATATATACCAAATCTAATCCAGCAGCATTAAATAGGTATTGAGATGTAACGAATTTGGTTTTCTCTTATATTGAAGGCGAGACACAGCCCACTTTTCAAGTGGACCTTATTTCAACCGGTGCCCTTTATATACGAGTATGTACCAAATCTTATCCATTTGCGTCAAATAGTTCCTGAGGTACGACAAATTTGGACTTTCTCTTATATGGGAAAATAAGAACCACTTTTCCAGTGGTTCTTATTTCTCCCAGTGCCTTTTACATAAATAAAAAATCCCATGCATCTGCCTAAAGTAGTTATATGACGAATTTGCGTTTTCTCTTATATGGTGGGACATGGCACCGGCCAAAAAAAAAATATAAATAATTACGAAACAAAAAAAAAAACAAAAATTACAAATATCTATCGGTAGAGTTGTGAGTTAATGGTCTCTAGTTCATACAAAAATCCCATTGAAAAAAACCTAACTTTTCCAAATTTTCTTTCCCCAAAACCCTTATTTGGACTAATACTAAATTAAAAAAAAAAAAATTCTACAATCGGTCCATCCGTTCTCAAGTGATACGAACAGCATTTGCTTTTTATTTATATAGATTTTTTTTTCTTCAACATCATTATTTTCCTTCTATAACTGGATTCACAGCAATTTTTTTATATGGCAAATAATTCATGAAAACCTACAATGTACCGAGCAAAACAAGATTCCCTGTTTGTAGACGAAAAGTACGTATGGGACCTTACAAACGATTCAAGCGGGAAGACTATTTCCCATTTTCACTTTTACGTTTGCAATTACAGTAAATATTCAATCCAATTTTCTAGATTTCAATGAGTTTGCTGTCACTTTCTGTTGAAGTTTGTTTAATTTTGAAATAAGATTCGAAGGTAACATTTCATTGAATTTCTGTGTAAAATTGCAAAACGTAAAAGTAAGTGAAAATGGAAACATTTGTATATCTTTAATATTGTGGAAGATAAATAATTGTTAAAGTGTTACACCTAGAGAGTCCAAACCACAAGTTTTTATGATTCTCTGAAAAACAGTCTTGAGCTAATCACGAATAAACATATATGTATATATAATTCATGGTGTCTCCCATCCGATACTCGTATACTTAAAAATTTTAACAAGTAAAATACTCTCTGCTCGCACATACATATGTATTTGTATACGTGTACTGGGATGTAAATAAACATGGCAAAACTAGTGATTAGATCCAGAAATAATGGTTTCCAGAAATTACAGATTGAACATTAACAGCTCTCAACTCATTTCCACAGCTCAGTATATCCAACGCCATAGAACTGTGTAGGGGCTGTAAAATTGTCAACTAACTCAATTTTTATGATTGTGCGTTAGATTAGCGAACGTTGGTGAGACATAAAAAGAAAGAAAGTGAGGCCGGGTGCGAGAGAAATAGAGAGAGAGAGAGAGAGAGAGAGAGACAGAACAGAACAGAACAGAATACACATGCATCATAAACTGATGGCTATCAAACGCGAATCCGTGCGAAACTGATAAAGCATTACCGAACCAACGCACGATCTATAGGCTCGCGTAGCAGCCAAGAAAGAGAGAGTATAATGAAAGACCAATAAAAGAGTGAAAGAGAGAGATTGAGTGCTTATGTAGGCGGATGGATCAATTTGTTGCTGCTCGGCATTTTGCTATGAAATTTGTTTGCCGGTTGTAATTGTTGTTGTTATTGTTATTACTGTACATGTTGTTGCTTTGTTTATTCGTTTATTGAAGTAGTTGTTATTGTTCGTACAAAATTGTATCTGATACAGATACAGCTACAAATACTCTTCTCTCCTCCCGCACGATTGTTCACTTTCGTTAGCCGGTCTGTCCGTCCATCCGTGCATGCGTCCGTCGGTCGGTCGGTCGTCGCTCTACGTTTCCCATTTGAATTCATTTTTATTTGTCATTCGTGTTTGAAACGTTCAACGTCCGACAGGTGGGCAGCGGAGGCGCAGCGTACCCGCGAAATCAATTTCAAAATAACTTCTACCAAATGTATCTGTAATAAAATACAATACAATTTTTATAAGCATTTTAGTCATTCTAATAATAACAGAAATAATTGTGCTAAAACGAAAAACGAAATTATTTTTTCAACAAAACAAAAAGTTATGCGATAAAATAAACAAAAATATATTAAATTAAATTACTTAATCGAGCGCTTACTTATAACAACTTATCAGGAAAGAAATTTGTAAATTCTTGTGTATTGTGATTTTAATAATTTGTGCCGCTGAGTTATTTATAAATTCGTACATATAAATTTAGAAAGTGCTATAAAATCGTCAAACTTTCTGTTAAAAAACAAAAACAAAAAACTTGTACTACGGAGATTTTCCTTAATTTTTTGTGGGGGTGGTAAGTATCTGTAAGATAAAGTACTGCATAGATTTTTTTTTATTTTTTTTTTTATAAAAATGTGTTAACTTTGTGCAAAGTTCGATTTTATAAGATAAGCATACGATTTGCACTTGTAAGTACCTATACTCGCATGTCGAAGAACTGGCACGTACCATATTTAAAAGTCGTCTAGTTAAGACAAGAAAACATAAATTAATAAATGCAATTTAAATTGAAATTCGTCTTTGTGTTTAGTTATAAAATTCGGCTTTTATTATTTTCGCTCTTCTCGCTCTTGTTGTCTCGATCGGTTTTTGCAAATTATGCTAATTAAAGTTAATTTCATACAAATTGAAAAAATAAAATTAAAGAAAAAAAAAACCGTAAATAATTTTCATTCAATGCAAATCTCGCATCGAACAACGACAATAGAACAATTTAAAGTAATTTGAACATGAAAATTTGTTTAACTAAAAGAATATATTGAAAAGATGCAGTTGACTACTATTTATTTATTTAAATTCTATAAAATGATCATGGGAAAAAAGGAACAGTATAGAATTGAGAATTATATATGTATATAATCACATTACTAGTTAGATAAATGAAAATAAAATATCTTCACGTCAGCGTTAAGCATCATTAAACGATTTAAAAATAAAAAAAAAAACATTAAAAAAGAAAATCATTAACTTCAGCGTAACCGAATCTTTTGTACACTTCATAGGAAGAGATCATATGGGTCCAATAGAAATTCAATCTTGACCAGTGCTGAATATATTACGTTTACATATAAAGCACCAACAAAAAATTAGTCAGAAATTCGTCATACAAACATTACATGGAACAATGAGTTTTACACATCAGTGCAGAAGATAGTTGAAAATTGTGGTTACAGCTACAAATTCAGTTGTGTGTAATTTTGAATACCCTGCCCTCATGGGCAGAAGAAAGAGTACCAGATTCCATAAAGTAAATTCTTAGCATCAAAAGTCGAGTCGATATTTCTATGTCCGTCTGTCCTTCGTATATATTCGTATGTAACACCGATATGTCGGAGATTATGAAAGACAAAACTTGAATTTTTAGATTCTACTAATAAATAAGCAAATCAAAATTTAAATGTTTTTTTTTTCTTCATATAGTATTCTAATTTTAACACGAAGTTTGTAAAGCATTTAAGGAAGCATCGAAAAAAGTATATATATTCTGGATCATTTCAACTGTCTGTCTGTCTGTCCGTCTATTCCATGGCTGTGTGAATCAAACCTAGTCCCTCAGTTTTTAAGATATCGCTCTGAAATCGTGTATGGACACTTTCAAACATAGTTTTTATAAAAAGAAAAAAAAATTGAATAGTCCTAAAGTTCGATGCAACTAAAACTTTAATATCCTTTATACAAAATTTAAAAATCTATAGTAGCTGTGTATTTGATTTAATGATATGTGCAGGGAATATCTGTTATAGTTGTTCGATCGGGATAGTTGCTGAATATTTTTGGTTTGTTGATAGTATTAACAACCGTATAGAATTTGTTGTCATTCGCTTGGATATAAAAGTAACCCAAACTAGACTATTGCTATTAGGGTCCTATTTTGGATTAGAATTATTTATTTTGTGGGATTTATATTAATAATTTTTGAATTTTCTAACGTTAAAGAAGTTGCCTGTACCGGTACCACAATCTGATCTATAGATTTGTATGGGGCTATATTATGCGAGTTATTGTTGGATATTTAATGGAGGTAGATACAAATAAAATCTGGTACAACTTAACAGTCAAGCCTGCGCGAAAGTTTAATACCCTGCACCATTTAAAAAAAAAATGACGTCTGGAATTCGCTTTCGATTTATGATAGACTAGCTGGTTCCCTTTTAAGTGGTCTTTATTTTTCACGGTGCTCTTTATATATATGTATGGTACGCGGTGCGCTGCTGCCCTTCCCCTTGCCTCCCCTTCCCCTTGCCTCCCCTTCCCCTTGCCTCCCCTTCCCATTGCCTCCCCTTCCCCTTGCCTCCCCTTTCCCCTGCCACTTCTCCCCCTTCCCCACCTTCCACATGCTCCATTACTCTACCTTCAATTCTCCTACACCTATTCTTGTCCCTTCCACCCGTTCTCCAACCACCACTTGCGCTGCCCCCTTCCTCTGCCCCTTTCCCCTATCTCTCCTTATTTACCCTTTTTCCCTGCCCCTGTACCAAAGCGCCAATTGTTATTTATCTCGATAACTGCTCCATCAGAAAATCACGCAAAATGTCTTTTTTTCTCAACGAATTTTACGATTTTTCGTGTATTTCTAAGCATCGCAAAGATTTTTCTTCATTTACATCGTCCAAAATCATGAAATCATCTCATATATGTTAAATTTTTCGAATTTTCCGACTTTTCCGGAGGGTTTTCCGAAAATATTCTTTCGTAGAAACCTCGTGGTGTTCCCTGGGTACCGATTTAACTTATCCTACTAATATTATAAATTAGAAAGTTTGTATGGATGTGTGGATGTAAGGATGTATGGATGTGTCTTTGTATTTAATTATTTATTTTATTATTTATTCTCGATCGGTTACCATCTTATCGGTTTTATTAACCCTAATACAATATTCATGCTTAACCCTAATACAATATATGACTCTACATACTAACATTTATGTTAGACATATGAGAATAGGTATTTTCACCCTCCTACCGAGGGAACACCACGTGGAGGCCACTGCAAGTACAATGGAGTCATATATATTTCAGTAACCTACGAGTCGAATTGAGATACCTAAATAATAGAAGATGCGTCTCCATGTTCCCCCAAAAAAAATCAAACAAATTCACGAGGTGAATTAATAGGAACTATCAAAAGACGTGGGAAAAAATGTTTATTCACTTTCTTTTCTATTGGTCATTGAGAGCGGTGCAATTACTCTCATATTTTGTTTAGCTCTCTACAATGCGACGCTTCACATTAATCCACTATGGGCGAGGTATTCCTTCTATTGTCTGTTTCTTTAACGATGGAGGCATTAAAGCGCGACAGACACTAAGAAACTGCAACTGAAAACATAGGAACATATAAGAGAGCAGTCAAGCGAATTGCGGCACCTGTTGTTACATGTTTGTGTATAAATCAGTCGGTTCACAAGATATTCTCCGAGACAATAATGCATACCAATAACAATGGTGTAAATTTACCACATTAAGTTGAATTTAAAATGCAGGTTAATATACTTATAAATATATATGAATATACATATAACTATATATGTAAATATGTATATATAAATTCATAATACATACTGTATGTATGTATATAGAAAAACTTTGTGCTCATCTGAAGCGCTTTGTAATCATTTAAAATTAATAAACTTAGGAAGAATGTTAAAAAAAAACCAAAAACTTATATAAGACATCTGCATATGCTCAAGGAAAATCTAAATGTTCAAGTTTGCAGTATCTAGCTCTTATAGTTCGTGAGATCTGTTGTCTCACACATCCAGACGGACGGACTTAGTTTCTGATGCTGGTCAAGAATATATATACTTAATGGTGTCTACAACGCCTCCTTCTTCGTGTAACATACATTCGCACAAACTTTATAAGTATATACTTGTCCCTATGGGTGCAGGGTATAAAAAGTTGTTCAAGCAAATACTCAAAAATGGGTGGTGGATTAGTATGCGAGCTATGCTTCATAGTGGGACAAAAATAAGCGGGAACTATAACTGACTTCAGTCAGATATTAAAAAAATATGTACACGAAAAATGAGCAACAACATCGACTCGCCTGATGTGTCTCCTATGGCTCAATCCATGCGTTACAAACTTTGTGACAAACAGATAATACCTATTTCAAACTGTCGAGAAAAGTATGTACAAAAAATGGTCGAAATGGAGAAGAGTAAACCGAAATATGTTCCAACTTTAAGCTGTTTAAGCGTCGCATTGCAGCTGTACGATTGAGTTGCACACTTTTAACTTTCAACATATAAATATAAAAGTTTATTGTTTAAAGAACGAGAAATAAACAGTCAGTAATGCGTGTATACCGTCTATTTTGTGACTGGTACATTATTTATATATATTATGAATAGCAATATCGAAAAATATAACTTTTTTTAAATCAATAACAAATTGTGAACCATTGAAAACTCTAGATCCTTTGACGAAACGTTACAAACTTCTAATTAAAATTTGTGTAGTATTCTCATAATATGTAATGGGTATAAATATATTACATTATTATTTATTATGAGTATTAGAATGTAGTAGGCTCTTACTATCAGCTAGTAATACCCCAGATACTTTGAAGAAAATAGTGTTTTTTCGAAGATTTCACGTTTCTAAGCAAATATTGTCACTTTCAATACCTTTGTTGTACAGTTTTTATAAAGTTTCCGATTAGAAATTCTGATAAAATTTGTAGTGCTTTATTTTCTGCAGTTTAATGTATAAATATACATATATGAAATATCAACACTTTATCCTTTTAAAATTAACTAAAAAGGTTTCAAAAACGTAGTTTCATCGATCGAAATATAAATGAAAGTTCCTTTTAGCATTGGTACAATCAAAACTATCTGTTCATTGTTGTAAAATAGTACATTACATCATCATGAAAATCCTTGACTGAATTCTAATGCAGTGAACGGCATACAGTACAAGCAAAATCATTATATCCGATTCGCAGTGCCAAACCTTTAATTCGATTCACTCACAAAGACCCAACTCAATCAAAAATTCCAAACGCGATTTCCCATCGACGATGACGACGACCTTGCGAACGTGTAATACTGGCGCAGACTGTAATTAAAGTTAACTAAACTGAACACCGCGCGCTATACTAACTCACTGATTAAAACAGGCCAGGGACCCGCTAAAGGAAAACGTTTTAAATATAAATAATTCAAATAAAAAAAAAAACATTTTAATTTTATTTTATATATTTTCACAATTTGTATGCAAAGCATACCGTTCTGCCTTTTTCCATTTGATCGCGCCAAGGAGAATCAAATCGAATCACATCGTCATCGACAATTGCAGATACTTGACAAATAAACAAGTCGTCAAAATATCTATGGAATAAAACGCATTTAACTAACATAATAAAGGTGACAGAGAGAAGGAAGATACTCTTTTGATTAGCTATTCAAACAAAGCTGGACTTTGATGTTTATTTATTTGGATTTTTCATTTTTTTGACAATTGAACCTTTTTGCGTTTTTCGTTTTTATACGAATTTATCACGATTTTTACACACTGCACACATATGTGAAGATGGTATATTAGTTTTATAGAACTTGGAGCGTGTTAGTTATATAGTGAAGCAATATTGAAACTTGACCATCTCAATGAGACGAATCGATCTAGCTATGTCCATCCATCCATCTGTCTTTTTGAGTGACAATTTCTTAATATATATATGGCGACTCGCAACCTTCGTATCAAAATGGAAAATGATACAAATGGTACAATATTCTGAATATTGAAGATCATGCTTTTGTATTTGAATCGATGGTTAGTTCTCTTTAATGCCTTTCAAAAAGCCGTTGTAAGCATCCCAATTTTGAAACATATGGTGACGCTTTCTTCTTCAATATGTAATCATTAATTACTTCAACACTATTTTCGTTTCATCCAACATACATTCCATCGTTGTGTAGGGTATATCGGCTACAACATTTCAACAACAGCTCTTACTTTTTTATTTATTTTATTTTTTCGCCAAGTTTCCAAATGATTGACGAACTTTTGCATTGATTTAATTGATAGCACAGCTTTCGACCAGACGTACTGAATTTACGCCAGAATTAGCATTTCGATTAAACATAAATCAAGTTCATGAAAAGCCGGATCTTGAAGTGTTCCAAAATGCATACGTGACCCAAATATAATGATGAGTACGAAAATATTATCATCTGAATATTAGTTTCTTCTTTTTGTCAAATACCAAATACGTTATACTCGAACTCGTACAGATCAAACTTCACCTACACCATTCTTAAAGTGGTTTGCGTCAGCAACTAGAGTGGGAGAAGCCCACACATTATTATCACAGAGAAAGCATTTTGCTTAATCTACAAAATTATACAATTAATTTAATTATTGCAGAAATGAATGCAATATATAAAATTGTCATATATCTCATGTGTTGAAACATCAGGTTTTCTTGTGAGCTTATTTTAAAAAATTGCAATAAGAATTTTTTTGAAAAAATGGAAAAATGTTTTTTTTATGATGGGATGCGCCCATTATATAAATGTGAGGAGAGAGATTACTTCTTCTACAGCCATTGGGACGATTTAGTAATTTAGAAAGTACTCCCACATATGCATGAATCTCCTTCGACTTATGACCGGGCAGCTACACAACAAGTGTTCTTCGCTGCTCTGACAGCTTCTGCATAGGTCGGATTGATTGACTCTTAGCCAGATGACATATCTGCCTATCAGGCAATGTCCGGCTAGGAAACCTATTAAAATCGAGATATCGGTTCTTAATAACCTTAAAGTTCATCGGGTTCGTATTTTGCCGTATTCTGGCCAAGTGTGTTTGGTGGAGATACTGCATGAGCCTAGACGGTGTAGATGGTTTAATCTTTGATGACCAGTAAGGACCCAATCGGGTCCTTACTGCGAAGGATGTGGGCAATGGTATCCTGCCTCTCAAGCTCGTCTGGTCTGCAGTTTTCCTCGATTTCACTGTGCTCTTGCACCCAAACGAGGTGTATACTGACGTATTCGTAATGATTTTTGATTTTATTGTGTAAGAGTTTATAGCTTTTAGCACTGCTTGACTATCTGAGTATAGGACAGTGCTTTGTACCATAAAATGAAATCTTAGGCCATGTATTGCTTATTGAATGGCTGCAACCTCAGCTTAATAGACGTTGCAATAGTTTGTATAATCGGTGTGATGTTATAGCAGTTAAGATTTGTCCATGAGTTTCTTTCTCCTAGTCTTATAGCAACAATATAGGTGATTTCCTTCACTACCAGATCTAGTGGGGGTTTAACCTGAGGCTGTCCCTAAATTGTCATTTTACTACATGATTAAATGTGTTTCCATATATTCCATTTGATCTTGGGGATTTGCAAAGTTGGAATGAGTTAAAAGCCCAACCCATTTTTTCTTCTCTTACTATTTCGTTTATAAGATGGTTTGGCATCCCCCGTCTTTAGAAATGTAATGTCTTTCGGATGCATATGCTGGAAAATGAGTTTTCATTAACAAGTTCAAATGTTCCTCACTTGAATTTTTCCAGTTTTTTTGATAACTTATTGGGTTATCTGATTTTGCCAGAGTTTTTCTTTAATATTACTTAAGAACTTCTGTCACGAGTTTCTTTTAGCTCTTCTTATTGTCTGCTTGTACTGGGACCAGTCTGATTCTAAGTTCCTCTTTGCTTTGTTGGAAGTGTTCCTACCGTTATTTCGAGTTTATCTATTTCTATGGTCCACCATGGTGGCTTGTTAGTTTCGATAACCGTTCTTTTCGAACATACTCTATTATGCGCCGTTTAAAAGTATATTCAGCTCGTCTGTATTCTTAGGCACAGCGGGATGTTTTGCTGGTATTGATTATGAAGTAAGTTTCGTGAAGTATCCCATGTTGTTTTTTTTCATATTTACAATTTTCTTGGGTTTATGACATCTCTTAGGAATTGAAATTCTATGTAACTTACAGGGGCGTATCCAAAAGCATCTCGTGGCGGATCTCTACTAAATTGATGGAGAAGAGTTGTTAACTGCACTATAGGTAAACTGAGAAGTCAATAAACTTAGCTACTGATTTTAATCGTCAAGCGTAAAATAGATGGGTGAGCCGCCTTCAACTGTAACAGATGCACTCCCAGTGAATACATATACTAAATCAATTTACTATATAATAAATCAGTTTAAATTACACCATGTGATGTAGCGTCCCTGTAATTAATATGCACAGCATGTGCCAACAAACCCTAATTTAAAATTGTTATTTGCATACCATGTACATGGCTTGGCTTTCATGTACACACGATTCAGAATCTTTTATGTGCATTGAAAAATTATTCGTGTGAAGAGTGGGACAGTCTTGAACTTGACATAATTCCGTAGAAGGTTTCTGTTATATCTATTTAAACACATATTTTGTATCTGGAACATATTTATTTAGACAGTATTTTGAGAACCTTTTTTTTTGGATAATTATGCTATAAGTATAATCAAGAACTCATCGATAACTATTTATAAACAAGTAGCATTGGAATCGATATTGATGACGTATAATCTGACATGATAATTAATCTGAGCGAGCAAATAGTAGACGCCGATAACGAGCTGTAAATTAATAGTATAAATACTTTATGTGATATACGAGTATTTATAAATCGCAGCTTCTATTATCCATACATGTAGTACAGCATACATTGAAATTGGAGTTCGTTGACAAATGAAAAGCTTCTGTTTGCCTTCACAATATATTCGCGCGTGCACGGACAGGCACTACTTCCTGTCAAACAATATTAAATGCAACCATATGTATGAATTTAAAATCGACAAATTTATATGAACAAAAAAAAAAAATTGTTATTACTCAATTACAGGTGAAGTTTGGAAGCAAAATACATATCCAGCCGTTTTGACCGTGGAGTCAATTGCATCATAAGCAAACGTAAACATGCCGATTAAAGACATTCTACAACGCTTCCAGCCAATACCGCTGTACACTGTGCTGGTGATATCCATTTGTTACTTCTTAGTTCAACTGGTACTTAGTCACATTACGCACGCATTAACTCTACTCATGTCTTCGTATCATATGTTGTGCAATATTTTTGCGCTTGCTGGCTGCATTATTACGATTAAGGTAAGTTCGAGCGTGTAGTTAGTTGCCAAGAGAACCGGCAACAGCTGCCGTACAAAATTTAAATCGAATATTTTTTTTTGTACCCTTCACACATAGCGTGAAAAGGGCATAATCAGTTTACCTGAACGTTTGTAACGTATCAAGGAATCATCGAACATTAGTTCAACGATACGACTCGATCTATATAGATATGTGCGTGTGTCTGTCTGTCCGTCTCGCTCGCAATCTGTCTTTTATTATTTGTTTGTGTGCGTTTGTATTTCATGTAAAGCCTAGCTTATTAATATAGCCTATTGATCACCATCAGAAATTGAGTCCCTTCGTCCAGCTGAATGTATGAGACAAGAGATCCCAAGAACTTTAAGAGCTAGAGACTTTAAACTTGGTCATTTAACTGCTTCGTTACCACACGCAGATCGAGTTTATTAAATTTTGTGGATGCCACTCTCACAACGCCCATAGTACAGCTATTTGACCCGTATATCCATACTTTCCAAACAAAAAGTTTGTTTTATTTCCTTATTTCATTTTTTGAATTAATTTAAAAATTTTTTTATTTGCTTTATTTATAATTTTTTTTTTTTTAATTTAAGCTCCATACTGAGATCGATGAAATTTTTGATATCAAAAAAACTTCATATAAAAAAAACGTTGTCAAACAACAATCAAAAAATTTTTCATCGATTACTCGGATAACAAAAACGTTTGCTACCGAAAACACTTTATATACTCTAAAAACAGGTGACAAACAGTGTGACCGTTTGCATCCCCGTCAGAAAAACCCAAAGAAAAATTAAAATCTGTGGATTTTTCACCTAATAATTATCTGATTTTAGTATTTCATTTTGATTTGGGAACACTGTTTTCCGTTTGTTTGACATAGCAGAAATAATTAACAATTTCATCATCAAAAATTTTCATCGATCTCACTATTGGGCTTTAAACAAAAAAAAACATTTTTTTGTGATTTAAAATTTTTAAGTCTGCATAGGTCTACATAAGCAAGGGTGTAGGGTATTTTGTAGTCGCAAAAACACGACTGCTCAATTCTTATTTGTTTTTTTGTATACATTTTTGCGATAATTTTTTTTTTGTCCTAACCCTATAGAATTACTTATCAACATATTACGCCTACTTTTAGAAATAGCCCCCACACAAACATACCGCCTACTTTTGGGTTTTTGTATGAAAAATGTATTTATTAAACTTATTAGTTAATATCATATCCCGCTTACTTTTAAGAATCATCCATACAAACGCAGCTTTTACAAATAACTATTTTAATTCTTGGTTAGAATATACATACTACAGCTACAGGATATTAAATGTTCGGTTCCACCGAAGTTAACGATTTTTCTTGTTTTTTTCTTTTTGAAAACTTGTTTCTATATAAGTAATAATTTGATGCAGACTTCAGGTCGCTGATAAGCCATTGAAGTGCAATGAACTGTAAATGGACTTGGGTTTGGAATTGGTATTGGTATTTCGGTAAACCAGTTTAATTAACCCATCAATTTCTGTCGCACCGTCGGCCAAATTGCTACAGAACAGATTTGCACTTGATCAAAAAAAAAAAAAAAAAAAAAAAAAAACAAAAAGGACTTTGCACTGTCATTTGCTTGTTTAGCGGTTATACAAGGTGTTTCCCACAGAAAAAATGACCAACTGTATGCGTATACTCGTATAAACCAGTTGTTATGATAAAAATAAATGCTATGGCAGAGCCGTGGGTATTCTGAATTTAACCTGCGACCTCTATCAGCCCCACATACAATTCAAAAATTGTTTCTTTTATACTTTTTTCCTGTTTCATAAATGCGGGTTCTTTAAAATCATCTCCTTCAAAGTAATTCACATTAGATGAAACACACATGTTCCAACGCATCTTCCAATCATCAAAACATTATTCATAGTAATAACTTTTTGAAATAACTTTCAGAGTCCTCCGCGAATTTTCTTTTTGTGACCCGTTCGGGTCAAAACAAATGCCGCGGAGTGGAACTTGAGTCATGATAGCAGAAAAAAGTCACACGTAACTATGCCAGATCAATTCGGAGTTGTTTTTGGTCAAATAGTCATATACAAAATGAGCGTATCTATCAACAAATTAAAAAATCTCGGGACAAGTCGCGTCAAAATTCGTCTCTTTCCAACATATCGTACATAACGCTCTGCATCAATCCAAACGAGACCCCAATGTGGACCTCTATCTTTCTTACGATTTGTTCAGTCGAAGAGGTGAATAAACAAGCCAAATCCTCAACCATATTGTGTCCCGATTTTGTACCACTCGTATGCCTGTTTTGGCCTTGTCGATCCTCCAGGAAATAAAATCTTCTTGGCAACACACAATTTTAGACAAAAAAAAATAGGCAAAAAAAAAAATAAAAAATTCTCAAAACGCACCAAACGCTAACTTCTTTACAAAGTTGTACCATTACTTATACATGACAATTGTATCAACGCTGATCAAAGTGTATATCACAATAACTTTTCAATTAAATCACATAACAACACACACAGAACAAGGTTGGACTGGACTCGTCTTGTCCAACTGACTTTTCGAACTATCTTATCTAGTAACTAACCAAAGTAGATTTGTGCTGAGTGGCTGGCTGAGTGGCATATTAAGCAACTCGCATAGGCCAAAAATTGCAAATGGAGATATAGCGCTTTAGAAATTTCATCGAGGTAACTGGCGTACTCTGTCCCATATTTTATTTAGCACGTTTTCGATTATACGAATTTTAATTCAAGGTTAATAAACCAATAAAAATGCATATATACATCATTTTTTATGTAGTAATCAAAATCTAAAGAGTTGAACCCAACGAAATTTTTGCATATTATCATGCAAGCAATAAAATTTAATTGTCGTTAAAAAATAAACAAAATAAAAATTCAAATATTTAAATATGGGTGAGCTCACGATTTAGCGAAGTGAAGAAAAACAGTCCAATTGATCAGTGATTTATTGTTAGTAACATCGCTAGCATCTCATTTTGTTGAACAGTGGCATGAAACAAAAGCGAAAGTGGTTCGGCGGGAGTGGATGGATACGGATAATTACGCTACTAAAACATACAATGAGTAAAACTACAAATTATCAAAAAAAAAAAAAGTGTGCTATACTGATTTATAAACAAATTATGCATCGTTGGTTACTTTGGCACACGTTCCAAACACGTTTCGCGCCATAAAAACAACATCTACGAGTAGAGGAGCGATCGGCAATTTGCCAGATTGAATTTGTATTGCGGTCTTTTAAAATTTACGCATGCGCTGCGTTAAACAAAGCTAAGGTAAACACGGTAGTATTATATAAACATCAATAGTAATCAGATGCGTACCACCCTCTTGAATTTGGAGTTGTTCAGATTGGGCCCTAGTTCCAACTAAATACAAAAATCTAAAAGTGGATACTGGGAGGAGCTATCTCTAAAAATGGGCGGGACATGCCCATTGATACACATCTGAATATTAACTGTTATTTTTTATGCAAAAAACCAATAGTAGAAGGATGGTTTGTGTGGGGCCTACTTCTCAAAGTTTCGCTTCAGTTTTTAAATTTTTGAAAATATGCAAAAATATGAAAAAATTTAGGAATAGAATAGAGGTTTGTTGATAATTTTTTTGCGCACAAAATGACTCGATGGAATTAGAAAGAATTAAATTAAAATTTTAAAGAATATTTGAATTGAGCGATGGTGGAATCCAGTTCGTCTGGATTGTTATTCACCACGCTATACAGTTGAGTTTTCGAGTCCGCAAATATTAACTGGTACAAATGTACAATTTATACAAAACCAATATTAATAAATGGATTCACCTTTTGTTTGTAGTTGACTAATTTCAAATGATTTAGTATTTTAAAAGTTTAAAAATGTTCTATACAAAAAAATAAATTCGAAGTGTATTTGTATGAGAGCGGCACCTTCCAGTCGTTACATCACCATTTTCATAAGTATGTTGCGTATGTTTCTCAAAAGTCTTTCAATCTAATATATCGAGGATTGAGGTAATATGGCGCATACAAACACACATAGAGACGAATGGACCTGGCTATATCGACTTGCCTTGCAGTGCTGGTCACAAAAATATATACTTAACTTTGTTTCCGATGCTTCCTTTAAAGCGTTGCAAACATTGTGAGTAAATGATAATTATATTCATACTCTGTGTAAAGCGTATAAATATGAGCAACAACACTCAGAGAGACGGACAGACAGGGCCTATCTAGATCGATTCGTCTCGTCTGTCTTGACACTATAAAAATTAATATTCAACTAATACATACATATATCTTACTAATACATATTTGAATGCTATTTTGTGTTTTTTGGGCTTTTCATCTAAAGCTTCGCCACGGCTTGACGGATTTGAATGCAAAATTTCATAGTGTGGTGGAGGGGAAGGTCATAATACGAGTATATACTCGTATATCATTTGATAAAAATGGATGGTACCAAAGACCATATCGTACCATAAGACCATATACATTTTTAAAACATCAACTTATCAAATAAATTTTTGCCAGCCATTTTAAATAGCATAGAAACTATAGAAGCGTACCAAAATACCAAAAAATATTAACAGATATCTGTATTCGAATGAGATAAGGAAAATTTTATTCAGTGTTAGTCAACTCTACTCCAGTTGAAGAAAACATACATCAATTGACAGTGGTTATCAGATATGTGAAACACATCAGTCGACTTGCACGTTTTTTGACTTTGATACCCAATTTTGGACATACCAGTAAAGAGATGGATGGTAGCAGCTTTTGTTAAGTAATTAAAATACTTGGGCATTGACATTCAAAACTTTCGAGCTTAATTGTACGACAATGTACTTAATATATCAGGAAAGTATAAAGACATGCAAGCTTTGAGAATCCTTACTCTATTTTTGTTCCTTGCTGTGGACATTCTTAAAATTTGGTTGGAAAAGTAGCAGTTTGTACATGTCCTGCTGTTGTCCATTATTTCGAGTTTGCACAACAACTTCTCGTTTTTTGTCACTACATCCACGGCCCTATATCAGATTTTTAATGAAGTTTACACGCTGAGTTCAATTCGATGGTTATAAAACTATAGGTATAACAGTCAAAGCACTTGATCTCGGCTATCATCAGATTCAAGAGACATTGACTTCTTTAAAAAATATAGCTTATCTGGAAACTGAGGTTTACACAGAAATCTGTCACGACATTCTTTAAAGAGTCGATGTCATCGGCACATACTACTGTTAAATTATTAAATTTTTAAAAATCTTTTGTTGAATCGAAAATTAATTATTTCAAAACATATGAAAATAAGCGAAAACAAGTCAAAATGTTAACTTCGGTGGTACTGAAGTTTTAATACCATTCACATGAAGTTTCAAGCTGTAAAGTTTAACAAACTGTGAAGCCACCATATCAAATATCAACTTCGATTTCGATTTTTTGTATAAAAATTTGAATTATTGCTGTCAATATCACTTTAAAAATTGACATGGTGACTTCTTAAGAAGGGACTCTTTACATATATATCAATGGGAGTGATTCCCTCACTTTTTATTGCAGTCAATATGGAAGAATGCTTTAGAAAAAAAATGACGTTCGCACCTACTCATCTTCACAAAAAAAAAAAAAAAAAATCAAGCAAATATGTTGGGTTTAAGAGGGTTAAAAAAGCTGTATACGTTTTGCACTTGCCTATTTATATATAAATAAAAACTTTTTATATTTTAGCTAAAATACTTCTGGTTATAAAAGTCTCCATACTAACTTTCAAACCAATATTTCAAGGACAGTAACGCACAGACAGACATACATGGCTAGATGGACTCCTCTTGTCATACAGATAACGAATATATGTATATAAATACTTTAAAGATTCAACGATGCTTCCTTTAAGGCGTTGCAAACATTTTGACTAAATTATAATACTATTCACACTCTGCGTATGATTTTATTCGTAAAAATTAATAACTAAACAGACTTTATTGTGATATTTACCAGCTCAACGTTGTTAGGCAAAATTTCTGATAAAGTTGATAAAGGCCGTTCAATTTTCCAACAGACTCTCACATTGTTTCACAAAATGTCCGTCTAAAACTACTTAATATGAAAATTTTTCTACTAAGACCACTTTTCTGAAAAAATAAAATTGTGAAGCCGCTATTATTTGACAGTTTTAACGGCTAAACTATTACACTCGATAAATTTTCCCACTAAAGCGATATCGATCGGTAAACTTTTGAACAAAAAAATAAGATATATTATTCGGGAAAAGTAGCGAGATCTCCATTATCTTGCTGAATTACTAGAATTACAGACCCCGCGCGTTAAGCTATACGCCACTGATAGTTTTAAATAGAAAAAATTAAAAGTTTTTTTTACGAACAATTGATGCCGTAGCATTAGGCATATGTCGAAGAGCACCGGACTCCATTGTTTCTGTCTCAGATTAAAATGTCAATGTGTAGTTAAATTTCACTGTTGCTTACTTACCTTGTATTTTTCTTTTTTCACTTTCAGCATAGCAAACGTCAAAATGATGTGGCGGATCACCGTACACCTAAGAAAAGCTCCGCCGGTAGTAACAACAAATTTGGCTGCACAGATGGCGATGATAAAGTTGTTGTGGTCAGCATGGGAGACGAGGATCAAACGTTGGCAAGGCGCGAACGCCGCGAACAGAAACTTCGTAATACATTTGGCTGGGCGCGCATTGATATATTGACTATGTTGATTGTATTTATTATACTCGCTTCGCTGTCCTTCTCCTTGGTGGTAGAAGCGCTGCAGACATTGATTCACATCGATCACCAAGATACAATGCATCTGCCTATACCTGTCATGATACTTGGATTTGCTGGCTTGGTACTGAACGGATTGACCTATTTGCTTATCGGTGGTTATACTTTGCATCAGGGTAGTTTTCTACACTTAACACCAGGCGGTAATGTTGTACTCGATCGCTCCATGTCCCAAAGCGGAGATCTTGCATTGAAACCTATGCAACGACAGCTTTCAAAGTCACAAAATGATCAACAGTTAAAGGAGGAACTCGAAACTGAGCTGGGAAATGTATATTTCGCCACAAAGCGGCAGGGCGCCGTCGAAATGTTGCGCGACGTTTCCAGCACCGTCTTTGTAATACTGTGTGCGGCGATTGTTTACGTTGCGGAAGATGAAGAACATACGGCCAAATTCATTGATCCGGTACTATCGATATTCTCGTGTGTGTTGCTGGTATCACTAAGCTATCCCTACAGTAAGTTCGCAAAAACTTAGTTTACAATTAATTTTATATTTAATTAATTAAATAACTCTACTTACAGTGAAGGAATCTTGTCTTATATTGCTGCAAACTATACCCGGTTCAATTGATATAGAAATCTTCGAGCGCACATTGTCCACCAAATTTCCAGAAATTGTAAACTATCACGATCTGCACATCTGGCAATTGGCAGCGCACAGTTATGTTGCGACCATACACATACGCTTCAAGAATCCAAAACTCTATTCGAAAATAATTGAGGATGTACGCAACTATTTCCACGAACAGGGCATCAGACAAGTAACCATACAACCCGAATTTCACTCGACCAACACATCTTCATTTGAGTGTCTGATGCAATGCAATGCACCCGAATGCATCGAAAAGGTTTGCTGCAAGGATTCGCGTACGGATCTTCGTGACATAAGCATATGTCCTAGCGGCGGCAATGGCAGTGCCAGCCATTGTCACAATGACAGCCATAGCACACAAATGACCAGTGTACATGATAATTCCAATTGCTCCAGTGCTAGGAGCCACAACAACGATAGTCAACTGAAGCAGCTAAACGCCACACAATTGTTGAACACTTGCGCTACGGGTAAAGATGAAAATGTTACGGAAATCACACCAACTTCAACTCAAGAAGCAAGCTCAACCAAAGCAGGCAGCACTAAGATTGTTTCAGAAATTAGCACAACAACTGATATAGCACCAGATGAAGTACAAACATTAGAAACGGAGCTGGAGTCAGTCGAAAAACCGGCAATGGTAAATGCAAATGCCTCCGTTGATAAATAGAAACATAGAAAATAAAGTTTGTATTTTAGTATTAAAAATAGTTTGTTACTTAGCTACTAAGTATGCAGAAAATTTCGATTTTAGCCAGTACGATAAGGATGCCATATCATTCTAGCAGAAGAACTCATTCACTTTCCAAAACACGCACTTACATTTAAGGCAGTGCTGCATTGCCCTAGTCTCTTTCATATAAAGAGACTAAGGCTGCGCAGTACTGAAATACGGCGTACACTTTTGCTTGTAAATAAGCTTTTAGTCGCTTTTATTGAAAACTACAATAATTTAAATGATTGTAAACTATTTCGTATATGTACAATTCCCATTTATTTACAAAAAATATATAATATCGTATATATAATAGTTATAAAAAATAGTGAAACAAGCCTATTAGTTAACAATTTTATTACTACACAAACAACAACGATTGAAGCTGTTAATATCTTTTAAAAAAAATACATATGTATGTACATACATAAATATTTATCTCTTTCTATTTTACAATTTAACTTTTCTAGAATAAGTATATGCGCCATGTGTTTGGCTGCACTATCAGTTTGACTGATAAGGCTTTTAATATTATTATTTATTACTTTCGCCACTGTTCGGCCCCAGTAAGTATTCCAGCGTAAAAACCCGCAAAATGCGAGACAGGTTCTCTGTTGTTGTGTAGTCTATCACGGATTCGTTGTCATCCTTTGTATGCCATACGGAGGGAAACGGCACAGGTATCACATGCAAAACAGGTACATTACGTTCTAAAAACGGTATATGATCATCTTCAATGTAAGAGGAACGCAGTGCATTAGCTTGGAAGTAGCGATTAGGTTCATGTCGAGTTACACCGCTGCTGACGTAACGCTCGAACAGACCGGCACTGCTTAAACGGTCTTCTATATCAATGAAACGTGAGTACCAGTTCTCAGTTTTGCTAAAAAAGCTGTAGAACTGTGGATCAGGTGCGCCCAGCAAATCCAGTAATACAAGCATATCAATGCGATCCAATAGACCTTGCTCTTCCCAATGTTTAGCCAAATGGCGTGCGCCGTATATAGAGTCTGTTGGGCCCCATTTATCAAATGCCTCTTCGCCATCAAAGAACAACAGCATCAGGCTGAGCTTAGAGTCACGTAACTTTTTCAGTTCGTTGTTCAGCACATGTGCCAGGTTCAATAGCATTGCACACGGTACGGCGGAGTCTGTTGCACCAAGAAATTCTACATCGGGCATATATTTGCTGTCATAATGACAGGAAAGCACCAGATAACGTTCCGCATTTGGATTAAGCGTGGCAATGATATTTTGAAATTGTAAACGTCCCACTATGGGCGCAGTATCATGGAATTTGTGCAAATGTACGTGCCAGTCTAGATCACGCAAGCTCTTCACAATATAGTCCCTAACGATGCGATGATTATCCGAGCCAACAACACGTGTGACTAATATGTTGCGTACTGCTTCACGTAAATGTAGTTCATCTGATAGAATGCCATACTGCACAAAATGCTCATCGGAAAGCTCTGCCGGTTTGTGTTTTTGCTGCAATATTAAAATACTTATTTAGTAAAACTTTTCAAAGAATAACAGCAAATTTTTGTTGTTGACTACTGCAAAACTATTGTGTTATGTGGCTAACTGATGTGAAAGGTAAGGGCATGAGTCGGCATTGAGTCTAACCTGAGTAAGTTGGTGCAAAGACAATATTCTGGATCCTAACTGCGTTGTGTAGAATGTGTCAAATCTGTGACTCAAGTTATGAGTAGAAAGGGCTGGTCAAGTGTTTTTAAATTCTGACATTATTCTGGATGCATGCACGGATGGATTTAGCACTGGTCTCCTGGCCACATCTGAGTAGAGTATTGGAGGAGCACTGTATTGGATGGAGCTGTACTTATTTCTTACGTTACTGCTTCACGAGGCAGGCAGTTGCATTATGGTGGCTATAGCACGTACTACAAATAGCACCTCCAACGACATTGGTGTTGCTTGTTTCGACCAACATAAAGAAGCCACTTTGTTGGCATGACTGCCAGGCGCACTGATTTGTCATTGAAACACAAACAGTTGCGATACCTAATACATTATTTTGCTAAGTTTGGAGTTGACGTCACTGGCTGTTGCTAATGCTGGATTGCAGATTACGGAAGGCATTGTTCAAAGACGACCTATCGATAGCCTTGTAGTTGGTGAGACTGATTTTATTTGTCATTGCACAAAAATTGCCTACCAATACTTTCATGGCTTTATTTCTGCTATTCAACGGTTTGATGATGCATCAGGAAGCGAAGAATCCAGGAACTGTGTTCTAAATTGATTTCACTTCTCTGATTCATGTGATGAATAGTATTTCTGTTGATTTTAAAAGATGCAATGATGAGTTCTCTTTCTTTGTGTTAACTTTTTTATTTCACAGGTAATGTTCGCAATGTACAGTGAGCCAAAAAGTATTGGCACACGCAAACATTTGTGAAAAAATGCGCGCTAAAGTTGCTATTAATAAAATTTTTTACAAATTTATCAATTATTATTATTAATAAAGCGCACTAAGAAATTTCTCGTTACTTCATACCAATCTCAAAATACAAGTAAAAGGAATGTTATCGCTAGTATATCGTTCAATTTCAAATTTTATTGTCCTTTTTAGTTACTCTATACTTAAGTATTCCAATTTAGAAAGATACCAAAGATACAAAGGATTAAACATTTCGCTAGAATTCCGTCTATTGAAATTAAATCTTTATGATGCGATGAGATACTCTGAAATAAGTCTTTTCTTGTCTTTCATATAACATAAATCGAGGTACAACTGTTAGACTTTCTGTCAGATGGTTCATTGAAGAAGTTATTGTTTGGTGCGTTTTTGCGAATTTTAAAGTTTTTTTTTTTTCGAAGTTTGTCTAAAATTTTGTGTTGCCAAGAAAATTTCATGTTTTGTGTTGTTTAAATAAAGCCCGTGTTGATATTTTTGTGCTACCACTACCCAAGTTACAGATCCGCGGAAAGTGTTTTGGTCCGATTGGGGTCTATGAATAGATTGTACTTCATCTAATGGGAATTACTTTAAAAACGACAAAATAATTATCAAAGAATAATTAAAGCGTTTTCGTTTTATTGACAATTTAATTGTACGTTTTGAAGCTATGTAAGCATGTGAAGCGTCCGTCTATTAGAAACTGCCATGTCAATTTATGTTGATTTTGTCTGTAATAAAGAAAGTTTTGGTACAAAATCTTATAACTGGCAATTAGCTAGTTCGACTAGTCTCGACAAGCTAATGCGTTACAAGATTATAATAGTGTTCACACTCTGTGTGAAGAATGTAATAATAGATTTGGACGACCAACAAAAAATAGTCAATGCTGGGGAGGGATTGTGACAAGAACAGAACAGTCTTAGTTTAAAAAGGTCAAAGAGTATAGGTGATATTACTACTTCTACCAATTTTTAGTTTACGAAGAGATGGCAAAATATTTCTGAATTCAAAGGAAACGTTTCTACCTTTGGGATAGGTACAGGACTAAGGCTTCGTTTGGGAACTAAGTGTTGATTGAAAAATGTTGCTAATCAGAATGGTATGATCAAGAATATCGAAAGCCTTGCATAGGTAGCGCGCAATTATTGGGTGTACAACTTTGCTCCCGCCGTTTTGTTTCCTGGCGTTAGCTGTGTGTAGTATTTGAAATAAATAAATTATATACAGCCTGTAGTACTATTGGGCATCTTGTAAACGTAACCCTATATCACCAGTAGTTGATTTGCTTTTACATCATTAAGTTATTAGCTATTAAAAAACTCAGTTTATGAGCCAAATTCTCCAAATTCTTACCTACAACAATAACATTCATTCAAATGAAAAGTCCTATCCCACACGCTGTTGGGATCAGTTTTTTTAAATAAAGCCTTGAATTTTTAAAACAAAGCGGCGGGATCAAAGTTGTATACCCAATAAAATTTAGCTTTTACAGGACCATTTGCTATATAGAATTATATCTTTTTTTAATGTGCTTGATGTTGATGTTATACATATGTACCTGCTGTTTCCGTCCTACTAAATAGTCGGAGTCCTTAAATGCTGCCGATGTCGAAATATATAAGCAGCTGATAAAAAAAAGCTGCAATGTGATTGATTTTTCACTGCTCAAATACATTTCGATGCTGCTGATGAATAACTAACGCCAAAGCCACTTGTCTTAGACAGCGTACAAAATTTATTAACAGGTGGTTTGAATTAATGCCACATAATAACTCAAAGCACTCAAGAACAACGAAAACGAAAGGTGCGCGACGTATGACGACGTTTAGTCGCCGTTCTGCCGCGTTATAAAGTGGGGGAAAACCAAGCAAAATAGATTTTTATTATTTTTTTTTTTGTTTTAAATAAATGCTTTATAAACAAAAAAGTCTAAATACTACAAGAGCTCGGGATAAAATAAAAAACAAATACGTGTTGCATGTGTATAAACACAGAAACTGAAACAGCTGATTCCAATTACGAGTTGCAACTCTGCTTTAACACAAATACAAACATAACGACAATTGGTGTATGCAGAGGCGGACACATTACGCTATTGGGGACCTCATACAAATGGAAAAAAATTATAATAAAGAAAAAACAAAACAAAAAAAAAATGAGAAAAAAAGAATAATCGATTACTATACTTTTACCTTATTTCAAATTAATAATCAAAAAAGAAAAAGGCGACTTTAGTTACTAACAGCTTAACATTAGAGTCGATTCTAAATCCATTTCGTATGAGAGATCTGCAGCGGTGTTTGCAACTTAAGTAATTGTTCCCAATATGGCTCTAATTCTTAAAATTGACGATTTTCATGGCCAAAAAATTTTGTTTTTGAATTTTTTTATAAGGAGAACCGTTAACCGAAATTAACCGATTACAATTGAGAACCGAAAGCAGAACCGATATTTTACTTTTTTTTTATCCGGAACCTCTTACCGAAATAAATACAGATGAATTATTACTTATTTTTTTATTTTACTTAAACAAAAACGGTTTGAAGTAGAGTAATTATTTGAATTCACCTTTTGTTTATAGTTTACCAATTTAAAAACAACATAATTGTTTTAATTGAAACATGTTCGATACAATAAAATAAATATAGAGGTTTTGTATGATACATCTTCTATTTATTAAATCGCTGTAATTTTGGTTATAAAATCTCTAGTTTGAACCAATTTTACAAAGCTTCGCGGAAAGAGGCTCTCACAAACGTGAAGGCATGACTCGATCGACTTGTCTTGTGCTGATCACGAATATATTCTACTTTACATGGTCTACGACCTTTTAAGACATAAGCTTTGTATCTGGTGGGGGGAACGTTCCCCAGTTTCCCCCATGAGTCCACCATTGGTATATAAGGGTAACGGCAAATGCCGGCATTATGTGCCGTTATCACTACTCAGCCTTCCTGTTCGCTGTACACCACAAAAAGATGGATTTGTTGTAATTAGGACAATTGGAGTTTTCCGGTCACAATACAAACAAAAATATTCGATAACACACCCCTTACATACATATGTTTGTACGCACACGTGTTTACTTACCAAACAATCAACTTCGAAACAAGCACCCAGATTATAGATTTTCTTGCGCTGCGTTGGAAGCAGCTTCTTAACAGCGTCAGTCCATGCAGAACGCTTCAACAGTTTTGTACCAAATCTTAATATGTTTCGCATGGCTTTTTTAAAAATGCATTTATTATAAACGACACAAATTTAACAAAATTGTTGCTTATAACAAACCTTTTTTGTGAGCACTGTTAATAAATTACGCAAGCGTCTAAACTCAACAGGGCTGCATTCATACATACATTGTAACAGCACAGGCAGTACCCATGTAAAATTTCTGTACATACTTTACATTCTGTTATGTATTTTGTATTTCTTTACAACTATGCCTTAAAGAGTAAACACACATTAAAACGAATGTACACAGTCAAATTTGTTTTTCTTGTTTTACGTTAATCGAGCTTGGCTTGTGTCTTGTGACCGGTGCCACCACCACCAAAGTAGGCGCGGTAGATGTAAAGACCCAAAGCGCCGTGTAGCGCAATAATTGCGCCGACCGCTGCATAAATGTTAGTTTTCACTTCGCCTAATGTGAAAAAACTGTCGAGCACAAATAGTTTCAATGCGAAAAATGTGACCACCGGAAAAAATACTATCAAGGAGCAGTAGAACAGCACTGTAATGAATGAACTGTAGTCCTGTGAATCCTGCAAATACAAAAAATAGTTCACGCCGGTGCAGTGCGGGTGCAGCGGATGCCAAAATACATAAGTTGACTGTTTAATATACTTTTATAGACTTTACATACTTCTGACTGCTGAGTTCGAAGTGCGCCATGATTGTTCTTATTTTTGCTCGCCATTTTCGTTAGATTTTTACTTTCCTTCGTATTGATTTAAGCAGATGTGAATTAAAAATACAAGTAAATAAAATTTAGTGCTGTTTTTCGCGTCTGCTTCTTTTTGTTGGAGTTGATACGTCAATTTTGACAGAAATCACATGATCGAGGGTTGTCGCGTACACACTACTTACACTTTTATGTGTCAGCCCTGGTAGCGTCGCGCCATTTTCTGTTGTTGTTGTTTTATTGGTAAATTGTAATTAATATTAGTCCTTATTGTTGAAACGTTTTAATAATAATTCAACATGAGGCGGCCATGTCCATATGCTCAGAAATGCTACCGTAAGAATCCCTCACATTTTGAGCAGTACTCACACGTTCACTGTAAGCATATCATAAAATAAAAAGTAGGTCATCATTTTTATTTAAATAAAATTCCATTACTTTTTTCAGTGGACAGAATCTACATGGCAGGACGTAATGCAATTACTAATGTCTATGACATTCCAGAGCATTATTCACACCAGCTACTTATGATACAATTAAAATTAATGGAAGAGATTTTTCCAAGGCGGCGGCGTGCTCCACCACGACCACAGCCAAGACCGGAACCTCCACAGGAACCGGCTAAGCCCGAGGCGGCCGCAGAACGCAGTCCGTCGCCAAGCAAACCCAGTGGATCATCTAATTTAGCAAAAAAGCAAGATCTCGATTCAAATAAGAGCGACAATGTGCCTGATGTCGTCGAGTCGCCAAGCAAACCCAGTTCTAGTTCTACTAGTGCCGCACGCGCAGCCTTGGCTGAAAATGAGGAATGCAGTGGCTCATCTAATTTAGCGAAAAAGCAAAAAATCGATTCAGAAATACGCGACGATGTGCCTGATGTCGTCGAGTCAAGAAGCAAACCCAGTTCTAGTTCTATTGCCGCACGTGCATCTGCGTCTTCAAAGGCTTCTGCTGCGCAGGGCAGTGGCTCATCTAATTTAGCAAAAAAGCAAAAACTCAATCCAAATATACGCGACTATGTACCTGTTGTCGTCGAGAAGGGACGCATGGCGCTCAAGTTGGAAAAAGCTGCTCCCTACAATATGTTTCTGACCGCTATTACAGATTGCAAAAACACACATCATGAACCATTGACGGTCACGTTGCAAGGTAACTCCAATAAATTAAACTTCTTACTCTATATTGAGCTTTCAGTTTGTCAAAACATTTATAACATATTAAAATAGGCAACATAGACCCCATAAAGTATATAAATTCTTAAACAGCTAGACGAGACCAGTCGATCTTGCCGTGTCCGTCTATCTGTCTTGTATTTATTGCGCATTCTTTAGGGATTAATTTTAGAGATATCCATCTGACACCGAGGCTTATTTTTTTGCAGCCAATTAGAGTATTCCTATTGACAAGCCATGTCCACTGTTTAGGGTACCCTCAAGCCTACCGTTCGCGCACTTTTACTTTTTGTATGGAAAACTGTTTCATTCCAGACAATATTAACTTAAAAATGGCTTCTTCTTTAGTTGAGTCAATATCTGCTTGATATTGAATATAGTAACCCCATTCAAAACCACTGCTCACTTTTGTGCTTTTGTATAAAAAATCAGTAGTTAAGTCAATCTGCTTGAAATTTGATATGATGGGTTCACGCACATATACTAATATTGTATGTATACTTTATATATTACTACTCGTACACACGCTTATGTTGTACAATACGATTTGAAAATTTGAATGTTTTTTCTTGTTCAACTCTTCACATGTAGTGTGAATAGTATAATAATTTTGCCACGTTAGAACGATCGGAGACCCCAGTTTTTAAGACGTCTATCTGTAATCGGGTATGGAGACTTCTTATGGTCATGCCGCGCCCACTTTACAAACCCACCGTCTACTTTTCGGTTTTTGTAAGAAAACGTTTTTATTTCCGTCAAAACCAACTTGAATTTCGTTATGGTGACTTCTTATGGACGGAAGATTCACATGTATGTTAATCAGCGTGTGCCGCATACTTTAAAACCCACTTTTCAGATTTTGCATGAAAAGCTTTTATATTACAGTCTGTATCAACTTGAAATTCGATATGATGATTTTTATTGGACGGAAATTTTTCATGGTTATTAATGGGCGTGACATGCCAAGTTTTAGATGTAGTTCCCGTTAAAGAACAACCGCCCACTTCGTAGTTTTTATTGGTTAAATTGTATCGTTTTTCTAGCTAACCACCATAAAAGCGACTAGATCACTACATGACCTGAAAGTAATTTTTTATATGCTTGTGAAGAGTATTGAAGATTCTGTTCTCTTGTTTAAACTAAATTATCATATGAATTTTGTACTTCTAGAGATATTAGACGAAAGTCTTGGAAAGATTGAATGTTCCGCTCAAATCAATTTCATGGTCGATATTGGTTGGCTGCTTGGACACTATTATTTTGCAGGCATACTGTAAGTTGTTTCGTTTAAATATAAGGCATCTCTTTTTACATATACATATACTTCGTTTCGTTCCAATAGTGGTACTCCTTTACTTGTACTATACGGTGATGAAACTCCTGAATTACTATCAATCAGCAAGCATAAGCCACAGGTAACTGCAGTTAAAGTGAGGATGCCCACACCGTTTGCTACGTCACATTCAAAAATGATGCTGCTTGGCTATAGTGATGGTTCGATGCGTGTGGTTATATCCACTGCAAATCTGTATGAAGATGATTGGCACAACCGCACACAAGGCGTCTGGATCAGTCCAAAGCTGCCGCCATTGTCCGACGAAGCAGACACTGCTGCTGGTGAAAGCCCAACAAGATTCAAACAAGACTTAATGTTGTATTTAGTAGAGTACAAGATAGCAAAGCTACAGCCGTGGATTGCACGTATACGCAAGACAGACTTTGGTGCTATAAAGTAAACATAATCAACATGAGTTGCTTCAAAAAAATGTTTAATACTAAATTTTTCCAGTGTATTCTTTATTGGTTCGGTACCCGGCGGTTTTCGCGAAAGCAGCACGCGAGGTCATCCATGGGGCCATGCGCGACTTGGTGGCCTACTGAACAAACATGTTACTCCTATCGATCAAAGTATACCAATTGTATGCCAGAGCTCCAGTATCGGCAGTTTGGGTCAAAATGTTCAAGCATGGATAGAACACGATTTTCTAAATAGTTTGCGCAAGGACTCTCAGCCCCTAGGCATACGTCAAATTCCACAATTCAAAATGATATACCCTAGTTTTGGTAATGTAAGTCGCAGCCACGATGGCATGCTGGGCGGAGGCTGTCTTCCTTACAGCAAGAATACCAATGACAAGCAGCCTTGGCTGAAAGATTATCTGCATCAATGGAAATCTAGTGATAGACATCGCTCACAAGCAATGCCACATATTAAGTGCTATACACGTTTCAACGTGGAACAGCAGTCGGTATACTGGTTTGTACTTACATCCGCAAACCTTTCGAAGGCTGCCTGGGGTTCTTTTAATAAAAATACAAATATACAGCCGTGTTTACGCATTGCTAACTATGAGGCCGGTGTGCTCTTCGTGCCCAGATTTGTGGTAAATATTGTTACAATATATTATTTTAGTTCAACTAGAATCGTTTTTATTTTGTTTGTTTTACAGATTGGTGAGGAAACATTTCCTATGTGCAACGCCCGTGATGGTATTCCACCGTTTCCAATGCCCTACGATGTACCGATCACTCCTTATGGTCCAGATGATAAACCATTCTTAATGGACTACTTGGGTTAGCTGTGATTAAAAAAAAAGAAGAATAACGTTTACTCTTTAATATTTTTGTTGTTTTTGTCGGCTTCACAAATAATACATCCATATAACGAATTTGTTTTCATTTAGATACAAATGTCTCATTCTAATCGAATAAAAATGTAGTTCTAAAATTAACAAACTGTTATCTACTTACATCCAAGATTTTAAATGGCTCACTCAACAAATTAGTTTTGTTGGTCAACTGGCAAAAAAACCCCGGTTTTGTCCACAAGCTTCGTAATTTTATTCGACTTAAATACAATGAATATTATTAATAATTAAAATTTTTGTTTCTCGCCGGCAGAGAGCAGAAGACTTCGTTTCATATGTGCGTGAAAACCCGAAAGTATTCGGTCGCACATGCTATTTCTGAACCAGTGTCGGATCCACGGGGGCGGTATTGCAAAGCTTGGATCATTATTATGAAATATTAGCATATATTCCCCTCATTGAAGCTGTTATGGAAGATTTTAAAATAGGGTTTCCTTACCAAGACCTGAAGAGCTTTAATTTACGCGTGTGTTCCCCGCTTCTCACGAGATATAGTTTGTCATTCAAGTTATATACTTATAAGATTTTAATATTTTAGATAAATGTACGATTATATTGAACTAAAATTTTTAAATGGCGGTCTACGTTTCGTCTAAGTCATGGCTGTATTCCTCAAATCTCTTGCTAATGGATTAGGATGAATCAAAAAGTTAGCTCGCATATTTAGGTTTAAAGCGTTCAACTTCATCTTTAACAAGAGGAACTTGTAGATCGTCATGTATATTTCATTTCTAATATACTAAGAAGCCCCAGTTAGGGTTCTTAGGCTTTTAGATTGTGCCCGTTGTATGACTTCGATGTTCCGGGCACTGACATTTCCCCATAATATAATACCACGAGTCCAAGAAGGCTTAATGACACTGTTGTACAACAGTAACTTGCAATCGTTGCAATCAATGATAATTTCGGGCTTTAATATTCATTATTTTCTTTTTTTATTGATATGGGTACACCATGTCTGTTGAGTTTGAAGCCAATGTATAAGACTGTAGATGTTTAAATATAGCATTTAAATGTTGAATAACAGCAAGCGACAATTCTTTCATTATTCTTTATGTAATATCAATGCCTGGAGCTTTTTTCGATTTAATCTTGTATTTTATTGTACCACCAATATCTTCGGTGGCTATAATAATTGATTCTGTATTTGGCGAAGTGCCACTGATTTCGCTGAGCTGAAACATATTTAAAGCAGGATTTGGACGAAAAAGTTTAGCTGGTAAAAATCCTTTTCGCATTTTGAGCAGTCTTCATAGTCCTTTCAGCCTCTTTTAGCTTCAGTTTTGAGGCTGGAGATCTGTGTAGCCTTTCAATATATGAGTTGGTCACATATTTAATGTATCGAGAGAAGGATTTTGTGGCGAGAACACCACTGCGGACATATTCATAATTGTTCTTAAAATATTCACATGATTATCAATGCCTCTCTTACATGTAATCGAAGCATTAATCTTGATGTGACTACTAATATACTTTTTAAATTTTAGACAATTTGTTCTTGGAGAGGTTAGTTTAAAGGGTAGAATAGATTCTATTGGTGATTCAAAAATATGGAACATTATGGGGGAATTAATTGTTATACCCCCAATCAAATTCCTGTTAAAATTTTTAGTAATCCCAAAGTCGATTAGATACGTTATTTTAAACCTAACTATGTGCCAGGTGGTGGTCAATAATTAGGAATATCTATAATTGCCTGCCTCTTGAAGTTGCAAGCCTTGATCCCCAGCGTGGGTTTTTTGCATTGTAGTGAACAGATGCCGAATATCTTTGGCCTAAAGAGTTGAAGAATTACATAAATTGGTTCTCAGATATTAAAAAACGTGTTGAAAAACTGAACACTGACACTCATCTTGGTTGTTGGTGCTTGTAAATACATTTCTGATAGTGCATCCCTAGCATCATTTTTCATTTAATTTCTAATTAAAATGCCTGTTCCACCGTGTCCTTTACCATCAGGGTGATTAGTGAAGTAAAATTTTAATCCAGGAATAGAAAAATTATATACGAGTGCTACATATATTTCTAGCCTAACAATGAAAAAACGGTAATTTATGATTGGTCTTATTAATTGGTCAAGTATTAATTGAAATACGTGTCCAAGGAATATTTTCGGCGCTAACAGGCTGGTGAGATGAGGTTATAATATTTTCTGTATTTAATTTTTTTAAAACAAAATTTTAGCTAACTTGTTCTTTTCCGCAGATAGTAATGTGAAGTCAAATCTGAGCACAAGGGTTTGTTGAAGATGGAGCGTGCCGTCACCCCGCTTTTTGGTGTACGCAAGTATGAGCTCGACATAATGGCAATGTCAGATCAATTCGGAGTTTGCGGAATGTAATTAACGTTGTCTTTGGTCAAATACCCGTAGTCATATATAAAATGAGCGTATCTATCAACAAATTAAAAAATCTCGGGACAAATCGCGTCAAAATTCGTCTCTTTCTAACGTATCGTACATAACGCTCTGCATCAATCCAAACGAGATCCCAATGTTGGAAAAGTAGCAGGTTGTACATGTCCTGCTGTTGTCCATTATTTCGAGTTTGTACAACAACTCGTTTTTTGTCACTACATCCACGGCCCTATACCAGATTTTCAATGAAGTGTACACCCTGAGTTCAACTCGCTGGTCATGCAACTACAAAACAGTCGGTTATCATCAGATAAGATATATTGACTTCTTAAAAATCTGGAAACTGAATTTTACACAGAAATCTGGCACGGCATTTTTGAAAGATTCGATGTCATCGGCAGATACTATTGTTAAATTATTAAATTTTTAAAAATCTTTTGTTGAATCGAAAATAAATTATTTTAAAACATATGAAAATAAGGGAAAAACAAGAAAAATCGTTAACTTCGGTGATAATTAAACAGACTTTAATGTGATATTTCAAAAATTTCTAATAAAGTTGATAAAGACCATTAAATTTACCAACAGATCCCCACATTGTTTCACAAAATTTCCAACTAAAACTACTTAAATATAAACATTTTTCTACTAAGACCACTTTACTGAGCAAATGTGGTATTATACTTTTTACACAGAGTATGAAAAGTATTATAATTTACTCACAATGTTTGTATACGCCTTAAAGGAAGCAGAGACCCCACAAAGTATATATATATTCGTGATCAGCATGACGAGGTGTCTGTCTGTCCTTGTAGTTTGTATTCCATCAAAATTTTGAAAATATTGGTTTAAAACTTGGTATGGCCGTGCTGTGGCCACTGGAAGACATAGCAACCATACAAATATATTTTGCCTGCAACTCCTTCCCCCTGCCCGACTTGCCCAATGCCCCTTGACTCTATCTTCAATTCGCCTAACCCTTTTCTCCTGACACTTCTACCCCTTCTCCAATCAACCCTTACGCTGCCCCCATTCCCCTACATCACATTCTAATTCCCCTGCCCCTCTTCCTCTTCTACACCTTTCCCTTTCCATTCCCCTACCTCCCCTTTCATACCACCTCTTCTCAATGCATCCTTTCCCCTGCCCATTCAATCAAATAAACATGTATAGAACATTTCATCCCTCTATCTTCAGAGGAACCGGGCGCATTCCTGCCCTTTCCCTACCTATCCTACCCCATCCTTCTCCATGTCCCTTTCCCTACCACCTCTTCCCCTTCCACAAAGTCTCATACCACTTCTTCCCCTATTTAACCTAGATTACCTAGATTAATTTTCTATAATTTTTTTTCTGTACATTATTCCCATATTTTATTCTGCTATTGGGTTATTTATGTATTTGTTATTCTTAAGTATTCTAAAGCATTCTTTATAATAAATAGCTGGAACCCGGCGCGTTGCTGCCCTTCCCCTTGCTTCTTCTTTCCCCTGCCACTCTTCTTCACTTCTTCCCCTACCTCCTTTCCTTTGACTCCAACTTCTCCCTGCTCCCCCCCCCCCCCATGCGGGATAGAGTTAAGTTAAGTTTAAAGCTTTGAGATGATTTAATTAAAAACATTGCTAATTATAAAACTGCAAACTGTGAATATAAATTTTACGAAATAAAATTAAAAAAATCAATACAAAAAAGCCATTTTAGATTTTTCGAATTTTCCGCATACCACTTTTACATATATAAAGATTTCTAAATATTTCATACGTAACAAAATCATTAATAACCATCGATCCTATCCCCACGGATAGTTCAAATTGTAAGGAATTTTTAACGATTTTCAGGCATTTATTTCACTTGCGTAAATTTATACAACAACAAATTACTTAATTACAGTTACAAACATTTCAAACACAAATAAAAAATTGAAATGTTATGGAAGAAGAAAAAATTAGCTTGAACTATGTTAAGGAAATGAGCCCTTGACTTGAACTTAAAAGTTTCGATCGGATGAAAACTAGTTGATTGAAATTTCCTATGGTTTCCGTTGTAGAAACATGTCGATTTTAACATATGAATTACATTTGAAAATTTGAAGTGCTGGAATATCTGAAAAATAAATGTTCGTGATTTTTTACATGCACAACTGATGTTTCATTTAGGATACACCACGAAGATCCGATCGTCTAAAAACATACAAGTTCAAATCGAAGCTAATTTCTTTCACATACATTAAACGAATAAATGATGCAGGGACTATCATAACATTTTGAGAAACTCACGAAAATTGAGTACTATTGTCTCAAAAATTAAAAATGAATTTTCTTGTGATTCGTAATTGCTTCAATCACTGTACAAGCGTGATTTTCTGAAATTTCTTGAATTAATAATTGCAATTATCTCTCTCGCATAAACTTCATATTAGTTTTTGTAATGAACAAACTACTGATAAAAAATACAAGACTTGGGATATTAAAATGAATTCTTGTTGTAAAAAAATATTGAAAGCTAAAAATGCCTGAAAATCCTCAGAAATGGCTTGGAATGTGAACTTTCCTCGACTGTAACTCATCCATTTTTTACATTAATTATGATTATCTCAGACTGATATCTTTTGTAGTCGTGACTATTAAAGGCTTTATAGTCTTTCAGATTTTCAAAATCTGTAACTGAATGCAAATCAGACATTACAGGTTCGGATTCAGACACGAACCTTCACTTTTTAATTTGTTTAAAAAAAATTTTTGAAATTGTAGAAAATTAATTAATTTTTTATTGAAAGCTTCCATCCCTGCTAAGTGAGGCAGCTGAGTTAAATGATTTGACTGCAGTTTTCATTTTAGTTTTGCCCAAGTTGACAACTCTATCGCGGAAAAAAGTAATTCATTTTGCATTTTTTAATAGATTCGGTTAAGGACGCACGCATTCAATTAATTGCTAGAAAAATATGCTGGAAGGATGGTATTGTCGTTCAATGGCTAATCAACAAACCGGTGACAATGATGACGTCAGCGATGATAGTCAGGAGCATGCTCAAAACAGCAGCACCAATGACCGAGGCATGGCGGATACCAGAGGCGCCGCCGACTACAAATCACGCTACCTTCAATTAAAACGGAAACTAAAGTTTCTCATTTACGTTAGTTATTATTGCGTATTCTAAATGGAATAGATCATGCTAAATTTCTCTAAAACAATTTCAGGAGAATGAATATTTTCAAGATACTTTGCGGTTCAATCAGCGGCGCTTGCTGAAAATTTCGAAGGATCGCGCTTTTTTACTTGATCGACTCATGCAGTACGAGAAGCCTGGAAACACTTCGTCAGAAGACGATGCAACCGAGTCGTCAGATGATGATACAGCAACACGAGTTTCACAAAATACAAAGGAAACTGTACGAAAGTATGTATTTTAGAAAATTATAAAAGAATTCGTTTAGAACTTTTTTTTAGATCAAAATTGGATGGAAAGGGTGCTAACGTTGTACCAGGAGGCGCACCGCGTGGACGAAAACGAAAAATTGTGGTTGCTCAAGGAAATCAGCCTCAACCAACGGAACAAAAGCTACCTAAGCTGCTGCAGCCGCAACAGCATGAGATGTCGCAACAGATTAGTACGCCTGCTACTATTACTGCTACTTCGGAACAAATAGTTGAACAACAACCGCAAGAAGTTAATTTGACGACAGCTGAAATAACGCGCCAACTGCAAGCACGAAAGCCATCAGCCATTGAATGGCCATCTGCAACAGTTCCCGCAACAATGCTCAGTGATGAGAGCCCCTCGAAGTGGTAAGTTTAAACCATTAAGCAATGGAACAAATAATCTAATACACGTTATAAACATACATATGTAGCTTTCAGACCGACCAACCTCAACACTATCTCGATGGATCGTCTCCCTCCCACGTAGCAGCTGAAGAATGTGTTGCAATGGAATATATAAATTAATTTTGTACTAAAACGCTATGTATTTCTTTAACTCAAAATAAATGTAAACATAGAGACAAATGAATTAAGTCGACTTAAAGGCACCCACTGCTAGTAGCAAGTTCCTTCTGGTAAAGTGCAGCGTGTGAAATGGTGTGGCCTTACTTGGATATCCACGCAAAAGATAGAAATCCTCATCGTTCTCATCCTGGTTCTGTGCAGGCACAACTTGATGTGCCAGATAGTCTTCTGTCAGTTTGGAAAAGTCCCAAAGCGTGAGATAACAATCAAGACCACCAGCAGCAAGCAAATTACCATCTCGACTGAATGAAATGGTGTGGATGGTGCCATGATGCCGCAGTAACGTTCTCACTAGCTGACCATTTGATAAATCCCAAACAATAAGATTGTGATCAGCCGATCCGGAAGCCAAATAACGTCCACAGGTTGAGAAAGCTAGCGAGTGTATTGCAGCTTTGTGTCCAGTCATCAAGCGCACCGATTGTCCGTTTAGTGTATCCCACAAGCGCACGGTGCGATCGCTGCCACCACTTGCAATATAATTGGAATTCGGATGAAATTGTACGCAGTCCACATCGGCATAGTGTCCAGCAAACATGCGCAGAGGTTGGTTCGAGTCTGTTGCCCAAAGCCGCGCTGTTTTATCCATTGAACAAGATGCAAAGTAATAACCATGCGGTGAGAATCGTACATCCCACACTGGATATATGTGTCCTTTATAGATTACAATGCATGTCCAAGTCAATAGTGACCAAAGTCGTATAGTTGTGTCTTCCGAGCACGACAGCAACATGTTCAATTCCGGCGCAAATGAACAGCGATATACAGGACCGCTGTGACCGTAGAAAACGCGTGCTGCCTCACCGGTCCGATCGTCCAACATACGTACATTTATATCAGCCATCTCCTTGTCTAGGTCCTTGAGGCTTTCGGCGTCTTTAAGTTCACGCAGTTTCGCTGGCGTCAATGACCAAACCCGCACAATAGAATTGCTAAAACCGCAAGCAAGCATGCTCGAATCATCAGAAATTTCGGCACAGGTTACACCCTGAAATGAATTTAAGACGGTGTAAAAGCACACGGACGGCAGTGAATCCTTATTAAGTGTCACACGCTTTGAGGCCTCACGTAATGCTTTAAGCTTTAACAATTTATCGGCATCCTTAAGTTCAGGCAGTGGTATACGATCTATCGTTGGCGCATTTGGATCTGACTTTGACTTCTTTGAAAACAACGGATCTTTCTTAGGTTTTTTCTTTTTTGGCTTGTCCGGAGCATCTGGATCGTCCTCTTCTTCCTCTGCTGCCGGTGCGGGCGTTGTGAGAGACTGAAAGTCAACCTCTTTTAACAAGCCATAATACACACGCATCTTATTATCCTGACGTTTCGCTTCGCCTGTGTGTGCACCAGCAGTTGAGACGCATTGGATTTTACTGCGCGCCATACCCTCGTATGTATCAAAGTGCAGATATTTTGCAACTATATCAGCAAGCAGTTCCTGCCGTCTATCCTGTATGTGGCGTTTGAATAAAGAATGCGAGTCGCGTGACATACGTATAATAAACTTATCGGTATCCATTGCACTGACGAAATCATTGTCCTCCAGCTCTTCCGGTTTCGTTATAAGTAGTAATTTTTGCAGATCATCATAGTAAAAGTGATCCATATCTGTTTTGTACTTTTCAACAAACTCGCGCGCGGCAACACTATGCCCACTGGCAATCATTTTGAAGTAGATTTGCACTAGTATCGGGTATAATGACATGGAAAGCTCATGTTTATATATGTCCAAAGATTCTTCAACGAACGTACGCAAATCCGCAAAGGAATTCTCATATTGTTGTGGTTCAATGGCATCACCTTCTACGACAACCTTAGGTTTTGTTGTTGTTGTTGGCGCCGGAGCTACATTTGTTGTTGATGATGTTTGTGTTTGATCAACGTTAATGCCATCCGCAATAGCAGAGTTTAGTAGCATTTGTATATCATTATCATTGGATTCATCTAGTTCATCTGTGCGTATATTGGCCTCCCTGCAAAGTAACTCCTGCGTACCCTTCAAATTGTATTTTTTTATTAGCTTTAGCAGTCCCAGCAGTTCCTGCTTTTCGATGTGCGGGCTTTCACCATCAACGCTGCCGCCACCGGTGCCATTTACAATTTCCGTACTCATCTCTGTTATATTTTACGTTTTTATTTTAGCGCTATTGTTATTAATTTCACTAACTATTTTAGCGCACGTCGTATAGACAACAAATTTGGCTGCGGCGATAATGCATTTCGACTGAGTTGTCAAGTCTACACGAACACGGACGTTATTTCGCGTTGACAGCCCTGGACTAGATTTGGACTAGAATTTTTGTCGTGTCACGTGGTTGCACGATGTGTTGAAGTTTATGCGTGTTCGAGCAGAGTAAGAAAGACAAGTTAATATAACTGGAACATAAATATTCATATTTAATTCAATTATGTTCCACTTTAATTTAAGTATTATTTATATTTAATTTAAATAATATTCATATTTAATTCAAATATGTAGCAAAAATTAAATATTTCCATATTCAATTTAGTTATTTTAAAATTTAATTAAAATATGATTCATATTTGTAATCAACGGCTTCATAGTCACTATATAGATATTTAACAAAAAATGCAAAACAGTCAAATTGGACAATAGCAGTCGGTGTCTATGCATACTTTTGACTTTCCTTAAGTTACATGTCATAATGATTCATACTGTAACAAGAATGAAAATCAAATTTAAAGTGTACTCCTAAGTCAATTTAAAGTATGCCCATAATAAAATTAAACTGCACTGATAGTAAATTTAAATGCGTATAATACTTAATATAAATTTCAGAGAGATGGATGGTAATTTTGATTGCAGTCTGATAACTTAACTTTAAAGCTGTATGCACTTTAGTTTAAGACTATCCCATTTTTAAATGTAATATGTTGCATATTTAATTTAACAATTTTCAAATCAAAGCATGTGCATACTTAAAATAAATATGTCCCAACAATAAATTAAACAAGGTTTATTTAAAATACAGTATGTTGCACTTTGATTTAAGGTGGCTTCATATTAATTTAGCTGTTTAAATATATTTTTATTGTAGTTAAATCAATATAATTCATATATAATTTAACTAAGTTTATTTTTTCGGAGTAAATCCAATACTTATTTTCTGTACGTACTCCAATTTCAGTGCATTGTTCTTGTCTTTATTTGTATTTTTTCGTCTTATTTTGACGAGTTCCATAAGATGCGCACCGAGAATCGTAGTATTGCTCCATTTATTTTATTTTCGTGTTTGACTTATCTTTTACGTGTCTGCGCGTACGTGTACAAAACACTAGCTACGTGCTTGTTTTGAGCTATGACTACAAAGTCAGTCATCTCTACCATCTCTACCGTCACAAATAAAAAGCAATAACAAAACTGCAATTTTTCAGTGCGTATGCACTTTTTTATTTATCAAAGTTTTCTATTTATTTTCAAGCCATTTGGAAATGTGCAATTATAAAGCATTAACCGTCAGCTTCGGTGGTGAGCAGCAAGTGTGCTAAAGAATTGGAATATACAATTGGTACCTATAGAAACATTAAATTGCCTAATATAAAAATAAGTTGCGAACAGAACAAAGCAATTTTCTTGTTGGTTGGTGGTGAGTAATCAAAACTTGCGCTTATTTCTTCGGAAATTTATGTACATACATATGTATATATTTTTAACTCTAACTTTGCTCAAAACAAGATCTAGACTATTACATCTATTGCGTATTTGTATCTGATGTTGCATTAAGAAGTGGCAGGGCGGTGCCAACTGCGACGGCATCACCGTGCAACAATAACAAAAGCAACGAAAGTGAAATCTGCAGCTACTGATAAAAAGAAAAACATTAGTACGAAAATAGCAGAAGATAAGTGAAATTCAAAGCATCAATACACCAATATGCCGATCCTGTATAGCGTCATAGCGCGCGGCACTACCGTGCTGGCAAAATTTGCTGAATGTGTTGGAAACTTTGCAGAAGTCACTGAGCAGATCATTGCAAAAATTGCATTAGAAAACCGCAAGATGACCTACACGCATGGAGATTATCTGATACATTATGCTTGCGAAAATAAAATCGTCTATATGTGCATCACAGACAATGTAAGTGCTTTGTATACTTTTGTACTGATATGCCCATTTGGTGCGAACTCATTTATTTCTGTCTATCTATCTATGTACATATGAATTTTAGGAATTTGAACGTTCGCGTGCATTTTTCTTCTTAGCTGACATCAAACAAAGGTTTATACAGACCTATGGCCTACAGGTGGCTACCGCAATTGCCTATGCCATGAATACAGAGTTCTCGAAAGTGCTGGCAGAGCAGATGCTTTACTTTAGTCAGTCGCGTGAGGTTGACACAATATCACGAGTGCATGGACAAATTGACGAACTGAAAGATATTATGGTCAAGAATATTGGTAAGAAACTAAAAACGTCACAGCTTCGGTGGAACCGGAGCTGTAATACTCTTCACACTGGCCCTTTTTGCTCAACACTGGTAAATTACTTTAGTTTTTAAACTTTTGAAGGGTTGCTTAAATATAGTTTTTAATATATTAAGTTTTTTTTCATACATTACTAGCTGGCCCCCCGAAACGGTGTATGTACCCAGTTCACCACAATGACGATCAGACAAAAGGTCAAAAGCTAGCGTACCTGTTTTACGCTGCTACGTGAGGGCGTGGCTACGTTTTTCTAATAGTGATACATTTTTCCGGTGTCTTATATATACCTAAGTTTCGAATATCATCCCTTAGCCTCAAAAAGTACATGAAATATGAATTTGGCATTTCTTTTATATAGAATCCGTTAAACCGTCCACTTTTCCACTGGATCTTCTATTGCACAAATTAGCTAAATCGGTCCAGCTGTTCTTAAGTGATTCGCTCACCAACGAATACCATTTAATTGTTATTTATATACAATGAATTCTAGAACTCGACAACAGCGCCACACATACCGGGTCCAACTGTATCCTTACCTGGTCCAAGAACTTTTCATTTGTCCCAATAAGTACAAAACATAAATGTCATCAAAATCGGTCAGGCCGTTTAGGAGGAGAGGAATCACGAATATTTCAATATTAACTTGAAATTCGGTATGGCGGCATCATACACATCTACTACATCGCTACACACACATCTACTAGTGAGCGTGTACCGCCCACTTAATAGGGGGTAGCCCCTATTTAAACCCCCACTTTTATGTTTTACAATACTATTTAAAATTTCGTGTGAATGGTATTAGAGCTTCGGTTCAACCGAAGGTAATGTTTTTTCTTGTTGAACTTGCGTTGCTTTTGGTTATAAAAAGTCTCCATACCAACTTTCAAACCAATATTTCAAAGATTGAAAAATAGGGCAGAGAGAAACGCACAGACAGATAAACTGTGTAAAAATGGCTAGAACGTTTTGTCTTGTCGTGCTGACGAGTATAAATACTTTATTGGGCCTCCCATGATTCATGTAAGGCGTTGTAAACATTGTGATTAAACTATAATACAATTCACACTCTATTTGAAGAGTGTGCAAATACATACTTACGTAGCACCAACATACATCTAACTTTATTACTTATCTATTTATGCACACAGATAGCTTGCGTGATCGTGGCGAGAAATTAGAACTACTCGTTAATAAAACAGAGAATCTAAGCAATAATGTAAGTCCCCATTTACCTCTAATTTATTTATAGAAACGTAGTATCATAATTTATTTTATTTAAATAATTTATTTTATTATAGTCCGTTGCATTCCGAAAGGCTTCACGCAATTTGGCGCGACAAATGTTCTGGAAGAATATACGAATCTATTTGGTTGTTGGTTTGGTAATCCTTTTTATTGTCTATGTGATCATAAGTATGATATGCGGCGGTCTCGCATGGCAAACATGCCTCAATCCGTAGTATCCGATACTAATTAATGAACTCTTCAAAAAAAAAAAATAATTTTAGTTAACAATAAGAGAAACGATATGTTATATGTCATGTTGTCCACGTATATAAATTTATGTATATAATCAATTATTTTCTGTATCAAATACAAGCAACCATACATAGCGACATTCTAAGAAACTAGAATTTTTATCTATTGTGTTGGGTGTTTGAAATAATTCGTAGGATTTTTTTTCACTTATTATTGTAAGTATTTTCTATTGTTCGCAACTACTTTCTCCCGTCTTTCTGGCAGCATACGGATTCCTCGTCGAAAGAACAACACTTCTGTAGAAGTAACTAAAGAGAATTTCAACTTCAATGTTCTAGGAAACTTTGTCTACCTGGGAACAGAGATAACCAGCAACAACAACGTCATCATGGAGATCAGACGAAGAATTACGCTTGATAACCGCTGGTACTTTGGTCTCAGCAGTACGTACGTAGATAAAAAAAAATACTCTGACAATCGCGTGCCTGCCGTTTCTTCGTAGGATTTTGACATAGTTGACATAGTCCAGTGTATAAAATTCCAATGGCTGCACTGGGTTGGTCATCTCATCCGGGTGACCCCTAAACTGCGGCACTAAAGGTTTACGACAGAAATCTGAACTTAATTGATGGACGGCTTCAGAGAGGACGTCCGATTTTACAATGCCATGACCAGGTATATTATGACCATGACCTGAAAAGGTATTACTAGCGATTAAGGTATTAATAGCGATCCCTCGTAATGGTCTCATTGGGTTTAATTAGCTTATAGTGGACTACACCCAGTCACAAGTCAGTCACAATTCGACGGAAAATCCCTTGCTTTTCTGTCGTTCAATCGGCTGTCCTCAAGTGAAAAAACATCTTTGCTCGTCTCTCAGTATTTCACTCAATATCCTTCCTTCTGGGTCATTCTCATGTCTTTGATGCATTTTAAAATTGCTCTTTAGCCACTGCTAATGATCTTGCCACCTGTTTTTGAATTTGATACGAGTCTTCTTTATATTCAAAAATGTTCGCTCTTCCACCGCAAGTGGTACAAGAAACGATTTGATGGTGTAGGAGATAGTCGGAATCATTTAGCTCCCGCAACCGGATATGGGCTCCTTAGAAAGATATCGGGAATTGATGCGGGAACTGGTAATTTCAGATTTAAGAAAACTATGTATAAAAGTGTTGATTTAATTATTAAACAAACAAAAAAAAAAAGAAGAAAAACAAGAAAAAACGTTAACTTTGGTTGAACCGAAGCTCTAATATGGTATTCACACGAAACTTTAAATAGTATTGTAATACATAAAAGTGGGGGTTTAAATATGGGGTGGTACACGATCACTAGTAGATGTGTGTGAAGCGATGTAGTAGATGTGTAAGATGCCGCCATATCGAATTTCAACTTGATATTGACGTTTTCCATACAAATGCATAAAAGTGAACTGTGGGTTTATATGGGACTAACCAAAAAAGTGGGCGGGACACGCCCTTTTGTATATGTATATGATGCGGCTGTCCATTAAAATTCACAAAATCAAATTGCAAGCTAATATTGGTCCAAATGAAGGATTTTTTCATAAAAAACACAAAATTGCACGGTGGGTTTGTATGGGGGCTACCTCAAAGCATAAATAGCATAAAAATTGGTCCCCAAAAAATGAGCAACAACATACAGGTGGACAGACGGACATGGCTAGATCGATTCGTCTCGTCGAGCTGATCAAGAATATATATACTTTATGGGGTCTACGATGGCTCCTTTAATGCGTTACAAACTTTCAGACAAACTGATATTAACATTTCACGGTATAAAAATAGATAAAATTATGTTTTTTTTTTAGTTTTTATTTTAAAAGTTTTATTCCAAGCACTTAATAAATCTTTTTTCAATCTTTAACAACAATCGCTTTCGGACACCAATATCATATGTGACCCAATTCTTGTAGCTTGAGGAATCGAAATGCTACACTATTTGTGCATGGTATAAAAATTTCAAATTCGAAGAATCTAGCTAATATTATAATATTAAGAACATGCCAACAACATGACAAATGATATAAGTGTTAGAAATGTTATATTTTTTTTAAAGTTGATTAAAAAAAGTCTTGAAGTGGAAATCTACAAATAAAAAACTTTTCTTACAAAAACGTGAAAATGAGCGGAGCTTTTATATGGGGATGTATTTCATAGTGGTTCTGGCACATGTAATAATAAGTCACTAGTTTCAACTTGAAAAAACTGAAGCTATCAAATCGGATAGCAACATCCAGAGCACCAGTCGGTCTTGGTTGGTTCAACAAGCTGATGATGAATATGCGAATATGCAAGTACTTTATTGATGCCTCCTTTATTGCTTAAAAATTAAGCAAATCAAGAAATAGATTCAATCACACTGACGCACCAAAAGCAACAGATTTTTCTTGAATACATCGGAAAAGAAACGAATGTTCAAGACTTTACACAGCAGAATCGCAAATCTATAAGAATACAACTCATATATTTCTTGCGGATCTCTATCGCCGTTCGATGTACGTATTGGTTATATGAGAACAAGAGGGAAACTAGATACATGTGTGTATTTATGTAACTAGCTGGCACCCGGCGCATTACAGCCCCTCCACCTTCCTCTCTTTCCCTCTACCACTTCTTCCCCTGTCCTTCCTTCACCATGCACCTTGCCCTACCACCCATTCCCCTGCCTCTTCCGCTACCTCCCCTCCTTCCTGACCCCTTCGATCCCATTAACATGTATACAACATTTCATCCATCTATCTTAAATGGTACCCTGCAAGTTGCTGCCCTTCCCCCTGCCTCATCTACCTCTACCCATCCTTCCCTACCTCTCATTCCGCTGCCCTTTTTCCCCATGCCACCCTTTCCTTAAAACCCCTTCCTCTACCTCCCATTCCATTTTCTCTTCCCCTGTTTCAGTGCCCCTCTTCTCCCATCCACCTCTTTCTCTTCTGGCTCTTTCCCTTCCACCTCTTCCATAAACACTCCCCTTCCCCCCTTGATCTCATATACAACGTTTCATCCCTCTATCTTAAATTTATACGTCGTTAGTCATTGGTTTTCTCAAATTTTCCAATTTTCTGCGCAATTTTCTTAATTTTTCGTTCCGTAAGAACCTTCTACAAATTACACAGGTCTATAAATACCGAGGTCATGAAAGTTGTTGGAAAGCTGAGGGTCATTTCCGAAGTAATTTGCTGCGTAGAAAACAAATCCGGGGTCAGAATTGGCCCGTCTCGTCATAATTTTGAGATATTTGAGGTTATATTATTTATACATATATATGTATATGCTTTTATGGATTTCTTAGCATTAATACTTTTTTAAAACCACAAAAAACCATAACTGCCCAACCATTACTTCAATGCAAAGAGTTGCAAGTCCCGAAATTGAAAGAACACTAAATGACGTTCACCGATATCTAAAAAATATACGCAGGGCGATGCAAATATTTGTGAAAATCGAAAAATCAAACTCTTTGAATAAAGTGCATTTAAAAGACGAAAAGGTAAAAGCCCTATTTCGAAATTTGCTTTAGATTAACTAACTTAATGCAGTTTTTCAGACGCATCTGATTGGTGTTTTTTTTACATAATTTGCTGCAGCACTTCCTAATTCAGTTTCGTTTAATATTCCGAATTTCCATAAGGAAATCAATTTTTCAGTTTTTTCACGGCGTCGAATCGATTTTGAAACTCGATTTTAAGACATCCCCTAATGACTCAGCAACTGCTTTGCACTCGTATAAAGTGCGAATCCGTTGATCACGGACCCATAAAAAACACCTAGCCGGGAGTAATTTACCCCCTTTAGTCCCCCTCGACGGACCTGCACATGAGACAATAAAATTTATTTTATAAGCTTACAATTTAATTTCTTAAACTGAAAAATCGATTTTATTTATTCGCCTATAGTTAATATAAATTAAATTAGTTCTTACAGACCGCTTTTGGTTTAATTAATTATATTTCCCACTACTTCATACGCATCCACTGCATTAAAGTTTGGCTAAAATCTTCTAGTTTACTTTGCGTGTTTGTGCTTTGTTTTTGTTGTTTAAGCTTATATTTGGGATAAAATCTCCAAATAGACAAGGATTCGTCCAATCCGGCGGTGGCCACTTCGGTGCCATTCGGTCTAAACATCATAAAGCGTACCCCGCTCTCAGGAAGTGACATCATATCGGCAATCTTATTTAATGACGACAGAACCATCACTACAAACTCAACGCATCCTTGGCGATCTAACAAATCGAAAATATTTATATACGCGTATATTTATTAATATTGACCACAAACTTACCCTTTCTTGAGATGCCAACCAGAAGTTCCCCAGTGACTTGGCTGAAATTCACCGAGTAGATAACCAGGTTTTGATCGTATCTTTGATAAACAGCTTCAATTTCTTTGCTTGGTACGTGTAAAATAATGATTGAGGCGGGTGCACTTTCGGCTGGAGGAAAAGTAATGCAGAACATTCAATTGTACAATAGTCAGTAGAACGCATTAAAAATTACGTACATATAACCAGATCAACTCCGTTCCACGGATGCCAATCAAATGTCGCGCGTAGTTTAAGTTTAGAGCATACCAGAAACATAACATTGTATGATGGCCATGTTAATATGGCAATGTTGCCTTCAGTATCACCGCTAGCCAAATATCGCATGGTTGGCGAAAAACGTATTAAAATGATGGCTAGTTTGTGCTTCTGGATTTTGTGGGTCGTTATTAACTTAGGCACCGCCAGAACATACATCATGCCAGCATTTGTTCCACAGATAAGCTCATTTCCATATTTACTCCACTCTATGCAGCATACCGCCAGATTGGACTTATGAAAATACTTACTGTTAACAACCCGAAATGCTTGGTTTGATTGTGCTTCCCACATTTCCAAAACTTAAACATCCAATAGAAAAAGTTCACATTTGTAGGTTGTTGGACATTGGACATTGGAATCGTACCTGGGTATTGACAATCCATGGAACCTATAGCCAAAAACTTGCCATCCTTGGAGTATGCTAACGACCGCGGACACTTTAATTTGTATGTCATGGTAACACCATCGGAACAATTCCATATAATGATATCCTGGCCGAATGACAACGCAAATAGGTCGTTAACAGACCAATCCATCAAATTACAATCTGGAAGAAGCCAAATCAGTAGAATATTCAATTATTAACAGAATCATACTCGTACCAATGGTAGCGTCGGAATCAGGCATATCATGGGAGGCAACTATATATGCCAGCGGCTTACCACGCGGTCTACATGGCCAGTCTGTGTCACGGATCGGATGCTTTACTACCAGTCTTGCTTGGCATGATGGCGAACGCGTAAAATCTAACAACCGGCGATCTTTAATGCCAAACATATTGTTAATAACGGGCACAAAGCTATTTTGGCGCCAATGCGAAGGTTTTAGATTCTAAAATTAATGGTAAGTATTTGCGCTTAACTTATTAATTGTCATATGTACATTCTTACCGATATCATTTTATCCTTTACACGAGTTTTTCCAATAAATTTACAATTCAATTCAATATTGTTATGTGTGAAACGTTGTGGTATAAATCGATCACCATAACAATTACCCTGCTCCGTTCCTGGCTGCTCAGTACCCCACAAAAAAAAGTGATACAAATTATATCAAATGTATTTGAACAATTCACGGCTACTTTTTTACCTTAAACGTTTCATTCTCCAATTGGACTTTGCGTTTTCTCAAATAGAAATGCTTCGATTTCTGCCCCTTTTGTTCCATAATAGATGTGTCCGTCTCGCAAACATACATTACGTCTTTAAACAATTAGATATAACTTTTAAACATATGTATATATTTATAGAAATATTTTCTCTCAATTAGGCGCATTTGCAAACATATCGCCACAACTGGTTTCAATTTACTAATTTGGTAATTATTAACTGTTTCTTTATGAGAAAACTTTTTGGAACTAAATCAAGGCATATTAAAGACTAACGGCAATTCACAGTTTTAACACTCGAATGTTTTTTATACCCTGTACATAAAGAGACAGGGTATAATAAATGTGTGCGAATGTATGTAACAAGCAGAATGTTTGATCCCATTAAAGTAAATATATTCTTGATCATTATAGGACACTGAGTCGATTTAGCCATGTAAGTATGTCTATCCGCCCGTGCTTTTACGTGGACGTATGAAACATCGGATCTCAGGAACTATAAGAGATAGACATTTGCATTATTCTTGATCATAGGCAGATCGAGTTTATTAAATTTTGTGGATGCAACGCGCTAAACGACCACCACGCCTACAATGTGGTGGTATAAATCGATTACCTTTCCCTGTTACTAGCTGCTCTATCCTGCTGTTTTTATACTCTGTATCCTAAAGGACAAGCTAAGTTTGTGCGAATGTATTGTATGTAAATGACAGAAGGATGCGTAAAGTATATACATGGTCTATTTTATGTAGGTTCCATTTTCCGACAGGAACTAAAATGTCATAAATATACTCAGTTTGGTTTGCCATTAATTTAGAATGATGCATTTAGTGATGATGCACTCCGTGATAACCAAAATTGTCTACTTTTTCAAGCGCTTTGCTGCCAATGCAATACGACGATTGAATGAGTTTACGCCATGGAAAAGACATATACTTGAACCTTTCTCTTTAAGATATAATTTATTTGTGGTGCATCATAGGACCATGCGATCTAAATCATTTTGCAGTAGAGAACATTGAGATTGAAAATTAAAATGAAGAAAAAGCTTAACATCGTCCGCGTACAATAGTATTTTCGAATTAAGTATGACATATTGGAGGTCATTTAAAAATAGCAAGAACAGTTCTTGGCCCAAATGACTACCTTCTGGAACTTCAGATGTTACATTTATCATTTTAAAAGTCGCTGATTTAAAAAGTACACACTGTTTCCGCGCGAAAAGATACGATTTTATAAATTGCTGAGCAAACGCGATTTTACACAACAAAACAACAAAATTTTGTGATTAACACTATTAAACTCTTTGCTAAAATCTGTATAAATAACGTCCGTCTGGAGGCCATCAGAAAAATGTTCGATTTGTTAAAATTAGGCTCGAGAAACGAAGAATCTATTGAACAATCAAATTAATATTTCGAAGAATAAAGTCTCCCATAACTCAACAAGAGTGGAAATTTTGCAATTGTTATCCAATTCCCGAATTAAATCAGCAAGATGTTTATAAATTAGATTTGAAGAGTTCGGTGCAATGTAAGAGCACGAAATCTGGCGATCATTCGAGCCAGCCGAGGCACCCATATGCCCGAAATCATATTCAAGTACTTTCTAACAAAGCCAATTTTCAGGTTGAAATTGTGTAATTTCAGTATTTTAAGTCAATTCAAAGTTCTACACCTCAAACGACCGTAATTTAGAGATAATTTTGAGAGCAAAGCGCGTACAAAATAAAATGCGTAATCTCCTGCATCTTTTGCTCTCGCAGAGTCTTATCAACTGGCTGCTTCCATGCTATCGTTAAATATTTGTGTGTGTGCGTTTGTATTTCATGTAATGCCCATCAATACATTTTTTTAAAATGTAGATTGTACTCATTTGCAAATGAATACCTTTTAAATAGTATATTTTTTGTCAAAATCAGTTGTAAGCTAATCACGAGTATATTTTTGTGGGGTCTCCGATGCTTCCTTTAAGGCGTTACCACGTTCATTTGCGACGTAGAAACATTTTATGGCAGCTATGAAAACGCCCCCATCTCACACCATCCCATCTATTGATTACACGAAAAACTTGTTTTTTGCAGCCAAAAAAATTAAATAGCATGTTGTCTCAAAAGTCTCATACAATATCGTGTTGGCGTCTTAAGATATTCAAGGTCAAAGTATTATTAGTATTATATATTTTATTGACATAATATAAATATCATACCAACTAAAAAGGAGCACTATCTGCTGAGACTATGGGCTCGCTTACTTCTTTTTTACTTAGTTTAGTGGTTGAATATAATAATTATTTCTATTTAACTTATATTAATTTTAAGAGATTCGCTCTTCTTAAGAATTTAAATATTAAGTTGATGTTATTTACATTGATGTTTTTCAAAAGTTCTATGGGCGGAGTGGAGTTCAGGAAGGTGGTTCTTAAAACTAAAAAAGAAGGGCAAGTGTTTAGGACATGATCGAGGGACTGCTGTGTGTGTTATATTGTTGAGGGATTGCTGCCCGAGTTGAAGCCGGATATACGGTAGGAGAGTAGAGCAGTTAACAGAGCGCGGGTAGATCGCCTTATCTCTTTCCGGGTTTATATTGGCGTAGTAGTGGCGGTAATATCTCCATTTTATCATGCAGGTTGATTTAAATTGTCTGTCAATTAGTCGAAGTATATCCCATTTCTCTGCTGTTGAAAATAGCATTAGGGGTGTTTTTGCGCTGTTTTAGCTGCATGCTCGGCTATTTCATTGCCATCAATTCAGCAGTGGCCGGGGACTAACATTAATTTTATTCTGTTGGCGTGACGGATGAGTTAATTTCTTATTCCACAAACTATTGTGCTGGATGGATAGGACATAGGAACCACAGCTAAACTGTCGGTACGATTTAAAATTTCGTGTGAATGGTATTAAATCTTCGGTTCAACCAAAGTTAAATTTTTTTCTTATTTTTATTTTAATTTCACCACCATAATAAAATAGATTTACACAAAACAAAATAACAGAAACTGGCACAACTTAATGCTGTTTATTAAATATGGAAGGAAACTTTAGCAAAACTATTTTAAATCAGAATAATTATTTTGCTTTAATAAATAGTCCACACAGTAGGCAAGACAGGTTAATGTACGAGTATTCCTGACAAAGTCTAGCGAAGCCATTATAGGCTAATAAATGGTGCAGAATACCACAGTTAAAAAATATTACTGATTTATGTAAGTCCCCTACAAGAAATTATGTTTCATAAATATTAATACTCATCCTTATCTAAAACAACCAGCATAAAGAATTTATCGAGAATGACCAAGTAGATCGAGTAAATATTGCTTTTAAAAGATAAAACTTGTAAAGTACCCGGATACAAGCAGCTCGTCGTGTTATAAAAACGCTGGTGCTGGCATCCTCAGTCATCAGTCATATTTTCCTCGATCTATAGATCAAAAGGAACTATGAAAGCAATCATTAGTTTGGGCCTGTTTGTTTGCCTTTGCCTTGCCGGCGAATTGGTCAACGCAAAGAAGTTCGAGAAGTGCTCTCTGACAAGAGAACTAAAACGATTTAATGTGCCGCATGGGGAACTCGCCGACTGGATTTGCATAGCTAAATATGAGAGTAGCTTCAATACTAAGGCGATGAATATTAACAAAGACAATTCAAAGGATTGGGGCCTTTTCCAAATAAACGACATGTACTGGTGCGATCCTCAGGATGGCCGTCAAACTAGGAATGTTTGCAAAATCTCATGCAAGGACTTGCTCAAGGACGACATCACTCAAGCAGTGCTCTGCGCACAAACTGTAAAGCGTGAACATCAAGGAGGATTCACCGCTTGGTCGGCATGGAACGCGCACTGCCAGAAATCGAAGCCTGACATTTCTAAATGTTAGATTGTATAATACTGCTGGTGTATAACTGCATATATGTTTTACAATAAAAAATATTGATTATTCCATTTAGTTGAATATATTTGCTACAAAATATCGTGTTCCCAGTCTGAAGTCCTCTACTTGTTTCATGTACTCGAGTTTATATGTTAGAATTAAAGTCAAGAGATTCTTACGTTATCTCTTACACAATCAAATTGGGTAACTCTTGAGACGTACGTACATGTGTTTGTATCTCACATCTACTAGATTTTTGTACCATTTCGACAAAGAATTCTAATTTACTGAACATATGTGTATCGACATGGTTAACTTTTACTTTTTGTTTTGAATTACCAGTCTTGACTTCGGCTACTGTGTGGACTATTTATTAAAGCAAATTACAAGATAAAAGCAAAATAATTATTCTGATTTAAAATGGTTTTGCTAGAGTTTACATCCCTTTTTAATAAACAGCTTTAAGTTGAACCAGTTTCTGTTATTTTGTTTTATGGAAAATATTATGGTGGTGAAATTGAAATAAAAACAATGAAATACGTTAACTTTCGTTGAACCAAAGATCTAATATCATTCACAAGAAATTTTAAATCGTATTGGAAAACATAAACGGGGGAGGGGGTTAAATGGAGACTACCCCAAAAAGTAAGCGGAACACTCCCACTAGTATATGAGTATGAATCGACAATCTATAAGATGCCACCATATCGAATTTCAAGTTGATATTGACGTTTTTCACATAAATGAATTAAAGTGAGCTGTGGGTTTTATGTGGGTACCTCAAAAAGTATCCGGGACACGCCCATTTAAGTATGTATATGAAGCGGCTACCCATTAAGATCCACCAAATAGAATTTCGAGCTAATATTGATTTAAATAAATAAGTTTTTCTTATAAAAATACAAAAGTGGGCGGTGGGTTTGTATGCGGGCTATCCCAAAAAGTGGGCGGGACACGCCCATTAGGCTATGTATGTTAAGCTGCTTTTCGGCTCATCGATTTGAGAAAAAATATTACACTTGAAATGTATTCATTTGCATACTATTGTATAAAAAAAAATGGATTCAATATTTTTGGTGAAAAATGCTTAAACAATTGTCACTCACACAACGAAACAAAAAACGAGAAAAAACGTTAACTTCATTGGAACCGAAACTTCAATACTCTTCACACTTGCCCTTTTTGTTCGGCAACTAGATCGACTTGTCTTGTCTTGCTGATCACAAAATTATATACTTTATGGGGGGAGGGGGGGTGCTAATATGCTCTCTTTAATGCGTTGCAAACATTGTGATTAAATTATAAAAGTTCACACTCTGTGTGAAGAGGATAATGACTTTACATGAAATACAAACGCATACACTGATAAATATTAAACTTCTATCTCACTCTCACTCTCCCCCTCTCTCTCTCAACACTCAACGACAACTACTTACTTCGTGTAATAATTGAAAGCGATGGCATGCGAGCAACCAGTTACCAGTTGATAAGATTCTATGACAGCGAACGAGATAGGATACTGCGGGTTTTACTTTATATGCGCTTCGCTATTATTTTGGCGACTGTCTCCCTATTTGTAGTTATTATTGGTATTGGCAATGAATTAACTACATATAGTACAAAACATACTAGAAGAGATCGCGAACAATGGTGGCTACCCCTAAAAGTGAGCGGGACACGCACATTGATATTTATGAGAACAGACCGTTCATAAGATGCCATTATGTCAAATTTCAAGTTTACATCGCCTAAAACAAAAAAGTTGTCCTTGGAAAATTCGAAAAGTGGGTGATGGACTTGTATCCTCGGGAAGACCAAACCCACTAAAATATATGTGAAACGGCTGCCTGTAAGAAGCCACCATATTAAAATTAAAGTTGATTTTGCCACTAATAAAAAAGTTTTTCATACAAAATCCCGCGATCATAAAAAGACCGTGGCCCCGTTTATGTATAGTAGCAATTTTCGAGTTAATTTATTTTACTTTTATATAACAAACGGGCCCCGTAGCCCTGCTTGTGATTTTTTATTTTAAGAACTTTTTTTATTTTATTTTAAGTAAAAAATATACCACTCGAGGCACCAGGGGCCCTTGGATAATGCCCAGTGTGCCATGCCCTTAAGACGGGCCTGAGCATTGGTAATTCACCAATAGTTTTTACATTAATTTATTTTTCATTATTTCTTTGTTATCGTTTTCAGCCATTTTGGCTAAGCACCATTTTGTTGTTGTTATGCGTGTCATAGTATAATCAAAGAGTATAGAACTACAGTATAGAACTATAGTTCTATACCGTTTATTAAAGCTTCGGATCCATCGAAGTTAATGAGTTTTTTTTTTTTTTGAAACACAATGTATTTATAGAAATTTTTTTTTTTTAATATTATTTCCCGTACGACGCTAATGAACGGCGAGCTTCTGAATGCCAGGATGTGTGTAGTTATCGCAAAAGGTGCGATGACTTTCTAAAGCTTTGCTTTTCAATACTTCATAGGGGTGTTTATCCAAAAGTTGAAAAGAAAATATACTTGGGCTGTTAAACTGTTTATTTTTCAACCTTTTATATTGATATGATATTGAATGAACGCAGTTTGTAAGCACGGTTTAAATGATACAAGGTGTGGCGGCTATTTACGTTCGAAGTATTAAATATAGCTGAAATCGGACATTGCATTGCTTGCATTTTGTCACCAGTTCATCCATTTTCCACGTTTATCGTTTATATTCAACACTTATTAGAAAAAAAAAAACAACGTTAAAATGCAATAGCTACTTCGTCATATATTATTTGGCAAAGAGAAAAAAGACATTTGTACGGAACTATGGTTAAACAAACTGAGTTTATTAAAATTAAACTACTTCGGAGTAGCTTATTTTTTAGCTGCATGACAGTTTTTCTTCTTTTCTCGATCTTTTTATTGTATATGCAAAAAGCTGATATCAACGGTTAAAAAATAAATAGTTTTCTTTTCAACTGTTCGAGGCACGCCCCTTAATTATTTCAATAGTGTTACGCTGTCTGGAGATGTTGTTTTGTCGAGTTACAGAACTAATTTTCTAACTCAATTAATATAGTTTAGTTTTAATTTTTTGTAGTATAGTGTAATTGGTAGAATTTAAATCCTATAGTTTCGCCTCGTCTGTACAAATTTGTCTGTATTGCAACTGAGCGGCTCGGTAGTAATGCAGCCCTAAACTTAAACTAAAAAATACAACTGAAATGACAATACTAAAAGCATATGCAGCGCACGAGAGCAAGCGAGACAAATATTAAGTTTGTTGTGAAAAATACATTATCTTCGTTGTTGCTATTGTTGTTGTTGTTACAGAGCCGGTTATCGTGGCATTAGCGGCATAGAACGTAAGGAAATTGGAATTGTGACGAAGACGCCGACAAAAGCAAATTGACAAAATGTAAATAATTGAGTAAACTCGAATCGAGTCGACGCTGATGCCGCTTTTTTGTGTCAGTATCGGTTTATTTTTAAAAACTGCCGTCAGTGCGCGTGTTATTTCATTTCGATTTGCGCTGATATAGCTACTAGCTGTACTGTACGTACGTAGCTGCGTTACGTTGCCGCTGCTTCTATTAATTAATCTTGCTTTGTGTTTGCACAAACGAACGATGTACAGTAATTAAATATATATGAAATATGTATAAATCACATTCTCTCTGTTGCTCATTGCAGTTGTACAAGCGAACCTGAACGGAACAAACGCCAAAAGGCCTAACGGACGGTATATACTCGACGCACGTACATACATACTTAGGTACATATAAGCAAAGCGTTCGGCGCGCAAACAAAAAAATACACATTTTTGGAAAATTTCCACTGCACTCGCTCGCTGGTAGAGTAACGTAAAACGCGCGCAATGGTTTTGACAAATTTCGAATGTTGGGCACATGTTGGCATGAATAATGCTGATGTTGCTGAGGCTACTACTGCTCCAGTGGGAGTGAATCGCAATGTCGATTTATTTAATCCACGTACCGTCTCGCAAATATCATCAAATGGCTACTATGGATTTTCACCCATTACAACAGCACCACAAGAAACACAACAGCCAACAAATGATAGCAACAACAACAACTGCATCTCAACGCTGGAACATACAACAGTAGAAGATTCTCTTCATCATGCCAACAGTGTACGCTGTAAGAAACGTCATGGAATTTTCCCCAGCGATTTGCCAATGGAGTTTAGCGGGCCAAAACGTTGCCGCTATGATGATGCCGACATGGCTGCTCAATATTGTAATGGTAAGCTTTTGAAAATTTGGCAATTATTTCAATGAAAATTTAATTGTAGCTCACCTTGAGTTGTTTCGCAGCAAGCCAGTCAGTCAGCCAGCAAAAGTACCAAAGATAGATGCCACATTAGAAATAATTAAGGCAAATGTAGTTACATATACTATGTATGTATGTAATATCTATATACACTACAAAAATGGAGAAGGGTATGTTAGGCTTGTGCAAATGTATGTACATATGTAGCAAGCAAATAAGGTCATGATAAGCTGATTAGTGTCAAAGCGGAGTAGAGATCCCAACAAAATCTCATAGACTAACAACCAAACTAAATTTATGAATACGACGAAATAATCGCTCCATTATATTTCCTTTTTTTATTAACTTTGGTGTAGAATAATCTTCTAGTAATATATTCTCCTATTAAAAGGTTCAAGTCGGAACACAGTATATATAATAATGAAGATCATTGCGGTCGGTACATTTCTTGTTTAACTTACAATAACGTCTTGAACTGAAAAATTCTCCAGTGTTCTAGAATTCGAATAATTTGATCTGAATCAATTTCATTTAAATGGTCCGTTTTTTCACTTTTGGAAGCATATTTCGTTTTGAAAGGAAATCTATGCATTTATACAGATAAATAAAATTGGAGTGTCTGTTTGTAATATTAAAATAACCGCTTTTTACTAAATGCACATGGTTGTATACGCGGTACATATACAAAAATAAATTTTTGTATATGTACGGATGACCAATTTTGACGGGACTTTCACTTGCAGATAGCTGATGTAATAAGGAGTAACTTAGGCTACTTTTATTTTAGAAATTTTATTATTTTTATTAATATAAATCTAAAATCTATATATACAAAAATGGAAGTATGTATGTATGTGGAAGGTGGGGAGGACCACACAATTTCACATAAGCGCTAGCAAGCGAACTAGATGTAGTTCAACTCAACGCTAGATGTTGCACCAGCTGGTCATGAGCTAAACCAGTCAATGATCATGAGTTGGTGTTTTTAAAATTTTATTAATATATTATATTTAAAATTTATCTTCTATATATATATAAATGGAAGTATGTATGTATGTTCCCTATAGACTCTGTGAAGTTTCGTTTGGATAAACAGAACATTTTTTTTTTTTAGATTTTTCTAATTTTAATATAATTGGAGGTAGAGTAAAGGAGCATGTGGAAGGAGTGGCAGGGGAAAGGGGCGGGCCGCGTACAACCTCGCGGGTACCATCTAGTTTATTCTATGAATATGAATGGACCATTTTAGTGAAATCGATTCGGATTGTTTGGATCGAAATATAGAACAGGGGGAATATACTTATTCAAGATCTATCGTAATTATGAGTTTCCAGGGACAACACTGATTCGATGTTTACATTAGTGTAACTCGTATTTAAAATAAACCGACATATTTTCATATATATTTATCTCCATATCAAAACCAAAGATAACGATCACATATCTCTATACAGCAGTGTTTTGTATGTGTCAAATTGCCTATAAGACATTTCATCGATTTATAGAAACAAATTTTGAGCGCTTTAAAATACCTGAGAAAAACGATAAGTGCGCTATCATTTTTTATAGCTTGGGACCAGATTGTAGCGGGTACAGGGGAACGAACGTTGACATTTGTTGCGCAGCAAGCAATTTACAATGCACAGTGGTTTGTGAGCTGTTAAAATTTCTGAATCAGCACTCAGCAATTCTTGACATTGGCTTCTAATGTATAATTTAATTATGACTGTGTTACATGTGACCTTGGAAGAAAATAACACTTGTATAGCAACCATCTTATGCATTTTTTTTGATTTTTCAAATAAATTATGCGTTATTACACCTTATTCGAAGCTCACTTGAAATTTCAACTTGTATAGCAGGTATGTAGTGGGTGATGGGTTACTATGGAACCTTCTTCTACAATTAGGCGGGAAACGCCAATTAATATATGTGTGAAGCGTGTGTTCATAAAATATTAACCACGTAAAATTTTAATTTGAAAACGTAAACTTTGGTGGAACTGAAGCTTTAATACATGCAGTTTTATTTGTAATTTTAGCAGTTTTAAAAACAAAAATTATTCTAACAACCTAAACGTGGGTTGTAAGTTTGTTGAGGCCTACCCCTAAAACACGCCCTTGATATTCATGTGAAAAGTCCTGTTTAGCTGATCAAAAATGTATATGCCTTCATTAATGCGTTACAGACTTTCAGAGAAACAGATAATACCATATCGTACTTTGTGTGAATGGCATAAAAGTAAGTCAATCATATTATAATTGGGCTGGAGTTTGAAAAGATTGAAAGAAAGAAGCGAATACCTTATTGTCATATACTTGCAATATACCAATATATATCTCGAGGTGGCCATTTACATAGTATAGTCAAAATCATTAAGCCATGGTCCAAACTTTATAATGAGAAAAAAATTTTGGTTCATCAAAAATTGTATTATACGTCTTTTATTTATGTTTACAAAATAGATAACCCTACACATTTTATAAAACTGGTTTTTGCAAGAACTAGTCTAAAGAACTCAATCAAATCAAACTTTTATAAAATCAAAATGGGGCAAATATCAATCAACTAGAAGATTATTGAGAGGGTTTTCGAAGAGCTTAAACCACTGTGCAATTCTGCTTGCGTTTGCTATTTATAGGCAAACGGAATTGGGGCACTTGGTCGCAGCGCTGCCAATGACAGACTTCTCTGCTGCCGGCTAACGAGTGTAGTTGCTTTCTCTCTCACTCTTGCTAGAACAGGCCTGCGCAATTTTAATGCTCGAATACATTGAATTAGCAATTTAATTGGAATTATTTGCTTAACTTGCCAAACGACTCTACATATTAACATATTGACATGTTTTTCAGATTTTTTTTCGCTGCCGGTGACACAAGTTGTGGGAACACAATTATGCCTCATGGACATTGAAGAGGAGCAGGCAAATCATTTACAACAGGTACATGTCGCTGAAGCAATGACAATCGCTAATACACCTCAACAAAGCACACAAGTACAGCAATTTAGTGCAACACAACCAGCAGCAGAAGCAGCAACAGAAAGTAATCAGCAACAACAACAGATTGAACCACAAATGCAGCAACATCATTATCAAAATTATCAAGGTCACTTGCATCGCGCTAATCGAGATGTGAGTCGTTGCATGATGTCGCACATGATTTAAAAAAAAAACAAATCATAAAAACAAAAAAAAATTTCATAACCTTTAAGTTCGGTAAAACCGAAACTTTGATACTCTTCACACACAGATGATTGCTTAGGGTCGACAAAGTACTTAATCAATGCTTCCAGTCCGCTCGGCATGCGATTGTACCTGATACAGCCACTTGGGCTGGTGTGGACAACCGTTGGCTGCGCAGATCTCTCTCCGCAGTTCGGTCCAGGACATAAACTTTGGGAACGTATATTTTTTTGCTGGTTTCGCTTTTATCCGGTCAATGTCTGGTTTTTCTATTTTCCGTTATTTAGCCTTAAAACATATAGCACTTATAATTCACAAAATGTTTTTAGATACATTTTTTTTTGTTGAGCGTGAGCAGCATAATAATGTTACTTCATTTTCTTCATTTGTTTGAAAATGAAGTAGCAATTATTAATAAGCATATTATTCGTGCATAGGTTACACCGGCTAACCGCTTGATTGAGGTCACACATAGACCAATGTGATCCTTAGTGTTATTCGTGTATAATACAGGCTTTAGTAACGAAATGAAAAAATCGGTCGGCAGAAATGCCGACCGATAAGCGAACCTAGAACTTATAAATCTGGTCGAGTTTACCAATAATATATTGGGGTCTACGAAATGATACTGTTCAAAACTTAGCAGCAACAAAATTAGTGTGAAGACTATAAAATAACAATAATTCAATATTTTGGCACAATACAACATGCAACCACTCTGCAATTATTTACCTGCAATTGTAAATGTACAATACTTAATTTTACTTATGAAAAACCTTATTGTAGTTTAATTATATATAATTATAATATAAATAATATTCCTAATTGCGTTCGTAAAAAAAAAAAAAAAAACAATTTTCCGATTCTACACCAATCAAAAGCACCGAATCTTCAAAGCAACAAAATCTATGTAGCTCAGTAGATTTTGAATGTCATTATGTACGATAAATACGAGGCGCAACAAAAGCCCTTGGAGCAATACAAAAACACATTAAATACCTCTTAAACGCAAAGATATAACTATTCACTAAACTTTATTGTATATATTCGCATCTTTAAATGCTTTGTGCTCTTCTAAGAGTACCTACCAGCACATGTACAAAAGCTAAATAATTGAAGCAACCAACTGATAGCGCCTTTATTCGATCTTTTTACAGACCCACCAGTCATCCTACTTAACAAACAAACTGAAATTGAAACCACTTTGGCCAATGCTTTAACAAATTCCATGAAGAAAAGTACAAAAAAGGCCTGGCTGAACACAGTCGATGCCGATGATATGTTCTTGAGCATGCACGGCGGTTGTCTGCAACAATTTGTGCAGCAACAATTTGTGCAGAATGAGAATGAGCATATCTATGCGGATATTTAACTCATTCGGTCGCTCGTGTGATTAGCACATATTGTATTGTTAAGTATTGATCTTATGTGAACATCATAGCATAAATATCATTGCTGCTGCAATGATGACGCAATCGAATGCAAACATATCAAATTTAGTAAAAACTTTAAATTTGTTTTGATTTTGTAATTAAATTTTTTGTTGATTTGCACTTATAGAATTAGAAAAATCAAATTTTGAATATATCATTTTCTTTATAAACAGCACAATTAATTAATTATATTTAAGAGGAGTTCTAATTGAAATTAAACTTGAATTAAACTTGAATGAAAATAAAAGCTTTAAATGCAAAAAAAATGGATTTAATAATTTGGATTAGGGTTCGAAAGCAGATTATCCGCAGAAATTGTACAACGTCATCCCTATCATATCGTCATAAAGAATTTTTTTTTAATTTAACGCCAGTATATTGATGTTGCACCGAATCCCTACAATCGACAATTTTGGACATTCTGACACCTTTCTTCTTTATTCGAGTTGCATTCTTATGCAAATGTATGTAACAGGCAGAAAAAGACGTGGTAGACTCCATAAAGTATATATATTCTTGAACAACATCAAAAGTCTAATCGATATAGCTATGTCCGTCCCTCTGACCGTCTGTTTGAACGAACAGATAGAAAAGCGCACCACCGTCGGTGTAGTTTAATGCGTGCCGGCGCCAGCTGCTGGCAATCCGGAGCTTCTACAGATCATCATAAGTATACCTGATCTTTAGTTCGGACGTCCTCTCTGATGACAAGTTTAGGTTTCCGTCGTAAACCATTAGTGGTGGAGCTTCGGGGTTCATCCGGATGAGGTGACCAACCCAGTGGAGTCGCTGGAATTTAATGCATTGGACTATATCAACTTCATCTTACAGATCGTGGTTTATACGGGTCCTAAACTCTAAGGGACCAAAGTGGCGTAGGATGTACTCCATTAAGAGATTAAAAAAGTCGCACAATAAAGCATCATGTGATAGCGTCGTCATGGAAAGACGACCGATCTTTGCTGAGATACCAAGTTCAGATAGGGCGTTGAAGAACTTCGCTCTTATCGGCGTGTCGAAAGTGTATTTATAATCGAAAAATAAGTGGTGTGTGTCTTTGTTGTGTTTTTTTCAGGAATTGGCGTAAAGTGAAAATTTGGTCACTGGTCGACATATTTGGTCTGAAGTCACCAATCACTTAATTAATTACTGAGTCGACCTCGTAATTCGGTGGCTATACAAGAGAGCCATCAATTGGTGGTTCTAGAAATGCGTCTCTATCGGCGGTATTGTTATCTTCATCGTCCCCAGGTAGGTTAGAGAAGGGACTTCTCCAAAGTCTCAGTGATTCCATGCATCTGTTACCAGGCTTCCATTATTGTCATCGCAGAAAGAAACTCCGGGCTTATATCCTTCAGTCAGACGCTTGACCTTTTGATATAACTTTCGAGATTCATTTCTATCACATAATACCTCAAAATCCTCAGGCTCACGCCTTTATTGTTCCTTTTTTTGCGTCTGAAAAGGCGTTCCTCCTCTCTCCGTTTCTCACAATATCGCTTTCTAACAGCTCGCGTTGCTCCCGACTGAAGAGTTCTTCTATAAGCGGCTTTCCCTGCAGTAGCTTGTTTGGTAGTTTGTCACAGGTCTCGTGTACACAATGACCTTCTTGGACTCCCGGAACAGTTGGGAGAATTTGGCGGAAAAGCCTTCGGCGGCCTGTTGTGATTGCAGCTACCGAGGTCTAGCTTTCGTTGAGACGTGCGGCATGCACCATGCTAAGCCTGGTGCATACCTTGGCTGCCACAAGGTAGTGGTCCGAGTCGATGTTTGGACCTCGCACATCCTACACGCTCGATGCGTACATTCTGTCGATCACAACATGATTAATTTGGTTGCGTGTATTTTGATCGGGACTGCGTAAAGTTGCCTTGTGTATGTTACGGTGTGGACATCTGGTGGTACTGATTACCATGTTCCGACTTGCGGCGAAATCGATTAGCTTCTCTCCATTGCTGGAGGTATAGTCGTAACCGCATCAAAATTCGTGCTTCCTCGCATGGCAACCATAATTGACGGGAACCAAAGCCAGCAAACCAACAGTTAATTAAAGTGAGTAGTTGCTTTCTCGGAATTTGCTCCCACGGAGATTCCGTGGCTTACCCAGGGGATACGTGTCCTAACCAACGTTCGTGAGCTGCTTGGGCATTTTGCAAAAGAATCGTATTTTGACCTATCCCAAGAGAATGACTAAAGAACTTTCCATTTCTGCAAACGACTCCATCCCCAAACAGAACGAAAAAAATGAAAGAATTTATTTTTGACCAATGCGGTAAAACGATTGCAAATTATGATATTTGAAGTTACTGTGTAGCAGTGCGGCACATACAGGCCTATATCGTGAACTTAGTTTGTGTAAGTCTTCGCTAGATTGAAAGCTTTTCTCTCAGCCAGACATACGGACGGACGGACATGGCTATATCGACTAGACTTATCACACTGATAACGAATATATATGCTTTGTGGGGTCTCCGATGCTTCCTTCACTATGTTACATACATACATTTTGACATCTCAGCAAATCCAATAAACCCGGTCTCAAATAATTTCTGTACAAGCAATAAAAATAGTTTAATTCATGTTCGATACAACAAAATAAGTGTATATCTGTCTGTCTGTGTGTTTTTCTGCGTCCTATTCCGTCAAACTTAAAAATATTGGTTTGAAAGTTGGTATAGAGATTTTCTATAACCATAAGTAACACAAGCATCAATATAACCGCTATTTACCCACTAGAAGGTATAGCTCCCTAAAGATTGACGAAATAGGGCGTAGACAGACGGACAGACATGTATACGAACGGACATGGCTAGATCGACTCGTCTACGTGTATATAATTTGTCGGGTCTCCAATGCTTTCTTTCAGGCTTTGCAAACTTTGTGACTATATTATAATACTATTCACACTCTGTACGAAGAGTGCAAACTGGAAACATGTTATGACACGTTATCATTTTTAAAGTAAAATGTTTGTGGTGACAACAGCCTCCCTAGATTTGATATTATCCCAAACGTAATCTGAATATGTGTGTATGATAAATTTATTTTTGAACATCCTGTTAAATGCCATGTGATAAATGCAAAATTGATCAAACCATATGGGTATACATATATACGTATATACATACTCGTAAATACTAATTTGGTGTTGTGTACTCTGAGATATTATCTTAATTCTTAACCGTTGCACGTGCATTGAGTGCATTCTCTACGTTGATATAGTTCTCCTGCACATCTTTTACCATAAAATCAACAAGATTGTTTAGATCATACTTGTGCTTCCAGTTCCAATCACGACGCGCATCCGAATCATCAAAGACTTGCGGCCATGAATCGGCAATATGCTGGCGACTGTCTGGCTTGTAAGTGACATGCAGATTGGGCACATACTGGCTCAGTTTACCAACTAGCTCCTCGGGTGTAAAGGACATGGCTGTGACATTGTAAACGCGTCGCTTTAACTGTTCGGACGGTGCACGCATGAATTCTAGCAGTGATCTAAAGTGAGAGAAAATTGGTTAAATATAAATATGTATGTTTTTTTTTTTTGTGATAACTTACCGGAGACAATCCTCAATGTACATCATGGGCAGGCGTGTATCTGGGCGCAAGTAACAAGTATATTTGCCACTGCGCAAAGCCTCGTGGAAAATCGCGACAGCGTAGTCTGAGAAGAGTAAATCATTATTCATTAATACATATGTATACATTTTTTTGCGTTGCAAATTTTGAAAGCTGCTCCAATTTATGCATTTAATTTATGCACAATGATATATTGTATTTTTCTTTTTATTAAATTAGGTTTAATAAAGCATGAAACGCACACGAATCAGAAGCTTTCCCCTACACTGAATGAACTCGCGATCTATGATTTTTACTTTCTAATGCGCGCAATTGATGTAGAAAATAACTCATTCAAATTTTGCTTTGATGTCTCGGTAATTTAAATGATAAGACAGCATTTAAATGACAGACGAGTGAATCGATTTATATATATGAACATATTTAAGCGAAGATTTTATGTACGAAGTCGTATTCCAGTAATTAAATTAAATTAAATCTACGTTAATTCAAACTCACCAGTGGTACCACCACCTGGTGGATCACTCGAAATGACACCTGGGAAACGCAAACATCTGAAATCAAGTCCAAACTTGTGATAGTAATATTCGCCAATAAGCTCCGCATGCACCTTCGACACACCATAAATGGTGCGCGGCCTTTGAATCTACAATTCAGAAGAGAGTTGGTGTTAGCAAAAGTATTACGTATCGATTAAACAATCCAAGCCCGACTGCGCAACATCAAAACAGGAAAACGGAATACTAACCGTAACATTTGGTGTCGGATTGCGTGGGCTGTCTGGGCCGAAGGCGCCTATGGTACTAGGCACAAATATGCGCAGGTTATATTGTTTGGCAAGTTCGATGACATTATGTACTCCTTCGATGTTCACTCTGAAATGAAAGTAAAGAGAGCATTAATTATGACAGCAATTGCACTTGCGACTTGCGTGAATAAGGAAAAGTGCCGACATGCAAGCTGCAATTATTTACTATACGACCAGCCAGCCAACCAGTGAAAGTTGGCGACAAAATTATGTCGACATGGCGACGCAGCGCTCCAAACTAAATGCACTTCTTACACACACACACACCATACACACACCTTACAGCCAGTGGCACATTCTGCTCGCCAACAGCGCTTAACAGCGCTGAAAAATGTATTAGCCAGTCAATGCGATGATTGACGACAATTTTTTGTAGTCCCTTAAAATCCAATATATCTGCAAATATATACGGTCCACTTTCGAGCACCGCCTGACTGGGTTTAATAATATCAGAGAGTATCACATTTGAGTCGCCATATTGTGAACGAAGCAGTTTGGCGCATTCGATGCCAAGTTGGCCTAGACGACCTGGAATTTAATGAGAGTACAACAAAAGCCTTTAGCTATTATACAATTCATTTGGCAAAAAAAAAAAAAAAAAACGAAATTTATTCGCAATGTGGAAATAAATTCTTTGAAAAGTATGACCTTCATGTATATTTATAAATTTTTGCAAAGGAAAAATATTGAAAAGTTTTCGAAAAAATGTTGCTCACCAGTAATCAGAATTTTCGGCGGTCTGCCCAAATCACCATTGTGTGTATGCCGCTTTTGCAGCAGGTTCCTGGTTGCTGGCGTTAGATAGCCAAATTTTTGCGGCGTCTTTTGAGCCACCAAAGTCGCTAAACATTTGCGAAACATGTCCTTGTTATCCTGTTTCTGGTTGTTATCCTTTTGATTGGCAGTTACTTTTTGATGTGTGCTACCGACAACGTTCAATTCTGAACTGAGTACGAAATGTACGGCAAATGATTCGATGTGATACTACCGTGATATTATGCGTTAGAATCGCTTCGGCTATGGTCGACCGTCGTCGTCGTCGTTGTTGACGTCCGTCATCCGACGTCGCCAAAACACTAGCAACTAAATTAAATGTTGGCACATACTCAAATCTTTTGATTCATTATGGCATGGTATAGTGTATTATATTATGTACAATTGGTTATTGACTGCCGTTGTCGTCATGGCGAGATTTGTCTCTCATTCAATTAAATGAAAGCGAAAGTATTCGAAACGCACGAGCCTCGTTGGCTGTTTTTTGGCCCCTTTTGAGGAACACGCTTGTCTGTCTGACTATGTACTTTTATTTATTTATGTATGTATATAAAATCACTCCCTACATAGGAATACATGTAAAACTAGTTCAGTTCAGCATACAGGGTGCTTCATTTGATCGAACACACCCCCAAAGCCAATTCAGTCACTGCAATTTTATCGTTTCGAGCATAGTTTTAAGATGAAGCGTCGCAAAAAGTTTGTCTAATTGAATCAATTGATTTAACCTTGGAATTGAAATTGAATTTCATGGGCAGCGCTTAAAGTTTAAAGCGCTTTGATTAAAAAGTACCGGGAATATGTCAATAAAACGAAAACGATTTAAATATTCTTTGTTATTTATTTTGTCTCCGTCAAAACAATTCCCATTAGATGAAATATCTTCGAAACACTATTCATAGGCCGATTTTTGGAATAACTTTCAGAGCACTTCGTGAATTTTCTTTTTTTTACCCAAACGGGTCAAAATGCTTTTCGAGGAGTGGTTACTTGAGTCGTCGTATAAAAAGAGGATATCTGCAAAATACTAAGCAATCTCGACATAAGTCGCATTACAATTCGTCTCATGCCTAAAATATAGTGCATAATTCAAAGGAGACCCAAAGTCTGTTGCTATATCCACGACAATTTTCAAGCAATTTTTTTTTTTTGATGTTTTGGTCAGTCGAAGAGGTTAATAATCCGGAACCACACTACGGCCCGATTTTAACTCTTTGTATCACTCGTATGCCTGTGTTTTGGGAATTGTCGAACCTACGTAGGCTTTCAATAATATTTTGAAATTTTTTGACAAATTCAATTTAATCAAAAATTCAAAAACGCACCAAACCTTCTTTACCAAGTATTTCGCATGAACCATCTGGCGAAATCTCTGACATTTGTACCAATATTTATACATGAGAGTTTTACAATATCAACTTTGAGAAAAGATTTACTTCACAATATCTAAAGCTTTGTTCGTTGAAATGAGAACTTCCGGGTATTTTTGGATCAGAAGCTATAATGATTTTTTTGAGAAAAATAGCTGAAAGATTCAATTATCAGCACGTGTATTATTCTAATTTAAATTTTTCCTATTGCATGTGCGATGAACTTCAAGTACTAAATTTGTTTTGATTACAGAATAGTATTTACATTTATAATAAAATTAATGCATTGCTTATCACTGCAGTCAAATAATCTGTCGGGCTGAAAACCTCCAGCAAAGATCGGCTTTGCAAATAACAAGTTAATTTTAATAAATATTTTTTTATTTTTCACGTTGACGTTGTTTTTGCAAAAATAAGAAGAAAAAAAAAAAGGAAAAAGTGTTTTGTCTAGTTGCTAAAAATATTTACGCAACCTACGAGTGTATTCAACAACAAAAGAATTCAATCGCGTGATTTGAAACATGCCAAGAAGAAACCTCAAAAATTAGAATTGAACGCCCACGCACCAACAGGCGGAACGTGCCTCCCGAAAATACATACGCTACTAATCAAATAAAATAATAACTATAAGTAGCAAAGGGAGAAAACAAAGAAGAAAATACATTTAATTCGGCAAAACCGAAACGTGTATACACTTCACAAACGCTAAAATAAGAGCAACAGTTCTAAGGTGGTTTTTTCCCACAAAGCATATTTTGGCAAAGTAATATTTTAAGAAACTTTGCTGAAAATTTAATATGTTTTCAGTACTTTATAATTAAAATTTTGTAAAAATTCCACAGAAATTCAAATAAATCGAAATTATCGAAAAATATTAAAAATTTATTTCTAAAACAAGCTCAAAAACACCAAACAAATAATTAATATAACTCTTGCGCTAGAAACATTTTATTTCATGCTACTTTTCAATTCTACCGCATATGTCCGGATCGAATCACTAATGAATGTAATCCATGGTTCATATTAGGAGCCTTAAACAAGGTACAGGGTATCTCGAAGTCGAGCACACGCGTTCTTTCTTGTCATTTTAATGTCTCTGATTACTAGTGCTACATGATATTTTTTATAAATTGCTACACTAGTCACATGTGGCTACTTCAAAACATAATGTTGTTCATTTCGCATATGAAGTACCAAGTGAGAATTCTACAAGCAATTTGGCGACAGTCAAATTCCCCGTACCAATTAAAACAAGAAAAAACGTTAACTTCGATTGAACCGAAGCTCTAATCCCATTCACACGAAACTTTAAAAAGTTTTGTAAACCATAAAAGTGGGGGTTTAAATAGGGGCTACCCCAATAAGTGGGCGGTACACGCCCACTAGTAGATGTGTGTGAAGCGATGTAGTAGATGTGTGAGATGCCGCCATATCGAATTTGAAGTTGATATTGACGTTTTCCATACAAATGCATAAAAGTAAGCTGTGGGTTTGTACGGGGGCTACCCAAAAAAGTGGGCGGGCCACGCCCGTTAGTCCATATACGTTAAGCGGCTGACCATAAAAAGGCACCACATTCTATTTCAACCAAATATTGATTTCAATAAAGAAGTTTTCATACAAAAAGTCAAAAGTGGGCAGTAGGTTTGTATAGGGGCTACACCAAACAGTGGGCGGGTCCCACCCATTAATGTATATGTCAAGCATCCGTCCACTAGAAGTTACCATATCAATTATTACGTTTATATTGACTACAATACAAAAGTTTTTCATACAAAAAGTCAAAAGTGGTCGGTGGGTTTGTATGGGGGCTGCCCCAAAAAGTGGGCGTGGCGGCAATCTTGATACTCTATTAAACTGCAATAAAATGAATGAATGAAGAAATTGCACATACAGACGGATAGACAGAAAAACAAAAGGACAGAAAGATGGACATACAGACGGACATGGCTAGATCGACTCGTCTCGTCGAGCTGATTAAAAATATATATACTTTATGGGGTCTACGATGCCTCCTTTCAGACATACTGATAATACTATTACACACTATGTATTATTTGTATAAAAATAATAAAATTGTCTGCTTATGTACATATAAGAGGAATATACATACAAAGAAGAAGATCTTTATAATTGGCTAAATCTAACTGGCAAAAATTTCTCTATTGAAATCCAACAAAATTTAGTAAGCACTTTTCTCATTTCGCTCTCGAAATTACTCTCGGTTGCAGATAAAATTTTTTACAATATTGTACAACTTAGCTTCCGATGCTGTGGAATTAATGTTTGTCTGTATGTCCTTTATAGTCTTATAATACGATCGTTGGGAAATTTATAGAGTCTTTTACTATAGATCAAGAGAAGGTTTCTGGCGACACATCATTTGAATTAATTAACTATGCCACGCCGCAACATATATTTAATTGACACAGATGAATGAGCCTTGGCATATATTTTACAAAAGGGAACCAACAAAAATAAAATCCACTGGAAAACCACGCCAAAACAACATCAAACTTTGCATAGCTCAGCTAGTTGACGCACATAGATGAGATTATTGTACTAAAATTATCAAAAAGTGACCTGACAAACGGGGTATGCTAACAGTGCGAATTGATGGAAATTGGAAATCGATGAAAAAACGGGTTGAGTGCTCAGGTCGAATTGTTATTCGGAAAAAATAAGATCAATTTGAGGATGGGCGGTGCCACGCCACCATATAAGAGATAAACAAAAGGGGGATAGCTGCGTACGCAGAGAATGCTAGTTGGATGAGATTTGGTATATATGTAATGGGCACCGGAAGCTTTACTCAGAAAATATGCTGTTTTAAACCACTGCTAATATATACCTTTGCCTTTAAAATATTTTTTTTTTTTTTTGTAAATCTTACTACAAAAATATCAATAATTTTCTACCGACCAAACATAAACTCAATAATGTCTCCGGCGCCTCCATGAATGTGTTACAATCTGTTCGACAAACAATTAGTTTACTTTATCGCACAGTGAGTGAAGGGTACTTCTAAAAAGTGTGCAAAAAGCTGACAAAGACAGGCAGGCAACCAGCCAAGCATTTCAAATATGACGCCGACGACTATTACTCCGAATATTTTACTTTGGTCCGTGAATGCCGCTGGTTTATGTAACTAACTACATTAAACGGCAACCGTTGCCGTTTTCAACAGCAATTAGTTTACCGCTTTTAATTTGATTTTCAAGCAACAGATCACAACGAAAGTAAAACCCAAACACTTTTCCTTTTCTTTTGACTACTCAAAATCATTTTAAATTTTATGTCACCAAAGCAGAAACAAAATTTAAACAAGAAGGAATTATTAAAACAATAAAAAATCCATCTGCAATAAAATAAAACAAACAAAATAAAAATTCCAAACATTTTCAAAAGTTTTAACAAATTTAGAAAGTCAATGAAGTGAATATGGGGAGTGGTTAATGGATAAGCTGATTGAAAAAGATTAAAAAGTTCAGTTAACTTTGGGTACATCGAAAAAAACCGTGCTCACACCTTCCGTACATTTAAATTGTTCATCAAATGTAATGAATTGAATTTTTGGACATATTAAAAACCATTTCCGGGTCAACATGTGGATGTCCAATCTCACTTTATTTTAACCAATAGAAGTGAGTTAAAATTGAATTAAAAGATTTGAACCAAACATGCTATTTATTGCCTTCCATGTCTATATTTTCGTATGTTTTGATTCAATAAAACAGAACAAAGGAAGTATGTATTTCAAAAAATCCTTACACAGAGATCAAGTAATAATGAGAACAAATGAGAGTAATCGAGCTTGACTATATTCTTTCGCATGTCTCTCTCTTCTCTTGATAACTTTTCTTATCTACATTTCACGAAAAATGTTTTCATGAAAAACGATATAAAAGATAGAGAACATTTTGCCGAACGAAAATAAAGGAACTGATTTTTTGCTTGTAGAGTGCAAACGGTGCCGCATCTAAATTGAGAAAGAGGCAGCCGCGACAAGCAATGTTAAATAGTAAGTATTTAGAATGATAGCTGTTTATGTTTTGCTCATTTGACTTGTCTTTTCATTTTCGGTATACTCGTTTCTTCTATGGAGCTTAGTTTACCACAACTTGGTTGGAACTTGTTTGGTTCGTTTTCAATATTTTTTTATGGACCAAGTGAAGAGAAGAATAGTAATAATTTGAGGCATTTACCAAAGGAGTGTGTTTTGAGCAATGGTAGACAATGAAGGGGTTTTCAGTAGGTATAACCGAACTTTGATAGTTTTTTTGATCTGTCGTTTTATGTGGTAACGCTGCCGTTCTTCGACATTTCTCTGCCGTCATAGTCACCACTTAACCATTTTTACATTTACATATATTCGCTGATTCGGCTCAGGAGCAGTTGGAAACGGATCCATATTTTGACGAAAAACTCATCTTCAGAGATTTAACATATTTTTGTTTGAACGACTTTGCGAACAAGTAAAATTGCCGCAGTTGGAGAGAGATACAGTAATCCACAGCAGTATCAAGAGTAACCATTTCACGCGGAGAAACTTATTGTTTGGCGTGGGTTTTGGTCATCTTCCGAAACGAGTATTTTCAGACGGTGACTGTCAATGGCGAACGGTATCGGGGTATGATGACTTTTTTGGCCTCAATTTGATGACATTGACGACATGTGGATCAAACAAGACGTCATCGGGCGTTACATTGGAGTTGTTGAGAGAAAAGGTTCCAGAGCGCATTGTTTCCAGAAGAGATCGTTTGATTGAACGCCCAGAGCTCTCTGGAGCTACGTTATATCGCTGGTTTATGACAACAAATCAACAATAATTGACCAACCGGAAAACAAAGTCATTCAAACTATTAGTAAAATCCAGCCCGACTTATGCAACAGAGTCATACAAAATTTAGACTTTTAATGACTTAATCTTTAAGACATAATGATTATTGAATATACTTTAATCTGCAGTAAATGTTTTCGTCATATATCAAACACAACTCAATTATAAAGTTGTGATACGTTTAATGGAAAACCCTTTACATACGCTCAAATATCATAACCCTTCCTAGAGCAGTCGGGTAAAACAATTTTAATTTAAAAGCAGTAACCGAAGTTAAAAGTTTTCTTCAAACCTATAAATATGAAATAAATAAGATAATTATATAAATGTTGCCCCTAAAGGAATTCATTTAATGTTCAATTGCTTTAATAACAGTCTAGACCTTGCTGCATACAATTACCTAACCAATTTTAAATGGAGTTTCCAAAGCTATGCTCATCAACTTTTTTTTATTTTGTTTAAATTATCATAAATATTTTTCAAAAACACAAATTCCAATAGCAAAAACAAAATCGTTTACTTGACTAAATTCAAAAAAAGAAACCGTCATAGTTGAACTAACCATCAAATAACAATGATATAGTTGTGTAGAAGTCCCAAATGAACCCACATACGAATATATGGTATACATACCTTCTTTCTTGCTTGCTGTTTTTGGTATAAACTTCCACAACTTCTGACAGTTTTTTTTTTAATGTGGGTGCTGTGCATGCCTCAGCAAAGTTTTGAGTGAGAATCACTCGAGTGTGGCCAACTCAAACGCTGCAATGCAGGAAATCATTGTTGCTCATACTGAAAATCTTCGTTTTGTACTCGAAAACGGTAGAAATCTTAAGTAATCTCTACATGAAATAACGATATGAGAAACAGTTTATGCGCGATTTTCAAACGGTACGGTTCAGTCAGCGGATCTCGAACTTATATTATAATATATTACCTAAAATAAAACCCAACAGGTGGAAAGAAGAAAGAAAAAAAAAGGAAAAGTGATTATTTGAAAGTGAAGCGAAACAACAACAAATAAAAGCAATTGAAGGCGTACATAAATTGTGTAATAATTTTTTTAGCATTAGAAAAACCAGAAAAACTGTCATACCTTCTGATTAAAAAGTACCAGGAAATTGTCAATAAAACGATATCGATTTACTTATTTTATGATATTTATTTTGTCTCCTTCATAGAAATATACATATTCCAACGCTTCTTTCAATCTTCAAAATACTTTTCATAGACCGATTTTTCGAATAACTTTCAGAGCACTTTAGTAACTTTATCAGATAGCAGGAAAAGTCACACGAGATCATGTCAGATCAATACAGAATGACAATTGTGTATATAAGTAAGATTACGATATCTGCAAAAAGAAGTCGCATTAAAATTCGTCTCTTGCCAAAAATAAATGAGACTCCAAAGTAGGCTGCTATGTCCCTGAAAATCGAAGAGTTGAAAAGACTAAAGTAAAATCTGTAGGTTTTCTTTAAAACTTTAAAAGCTTAAGTTTAGACAAATTTCGCGAACTTCGCAAAATGCACCAAACACTTACTTCTTTACAAAGTTATTCCCCAAGAGCCCGCTGACAGAGTGTCTGATTGTTGTACCAACATTAAAATAAGAAATTTCGTGTATTTTTTTGATCAGAAGGTAGATAAATTATGACAAAGTGATTTTAGTTTTTATATAAAATTTATAAAAAAGGAGCAGTAAGTGTCTTTAAATACGCAAAAAGGATTAAAAAATTATCAGCTGCGGAGTTACAGGGCAGCAACTGAAAAGTAGTACGTTGAAAATCCAATGTAAGAATCTCCGTACTTTGATTTATAATCTTCATAGGGTAAGACTTTTAAACATTTGCTGAAATTTTAAAACTAGAAACTGTATTAAAAGACTTTCATAGTTTTTTAGAATCTCGCGTAATCTAAGAGCTTTGTGGACCATATACGAATAAACCGTTTAATAAACATAACTGTTTAACTTAATACAGCCACTAAAAACAAAACCAGAGCAAAATATAATCTTTATAAACATCATAATACAGTAAAAGAATAAACATTAAATATGTCGCCAAAACTACGAGTAAAGCTTCGTTTGCCACATTGAGTTTCATCTGCGCTTCGATCATAAGCCGCACTTAGATGCGCCAGGGAGGCATTCAACATTGTCAAATGCTTCTAACGCTTCAAGAGAAACCTTGCAAAAAGCCAAAGAAATTGTTGTACAATTTATACAATCCATACATACAAGTAGATACATATGAAAAATGACGAAAACGACAATAATTTCAAGGTTCGTTTGATGCAAACGTGCGCTATATGATGGTATGGATGGTGTTGGCTCGGCGCATGCGCCACAAACTTAAAATCTCAGTTAGCTTTTCGCTATAAAAAAAAACAAAAAAACTGAGAGCCCATGGTACGGAACCGCAGCTATGTCTGACACAAATGCATTGTACGAGTTTGAAAATATTGTACAACAAAAATTGGTTTCTTTTTTCGTTTTTTCGGTTTTTAAATGATTACAAAATTTTTTGAAAAGCTTTGTTACGCTTCTTGGCGCAAATATTAACAAAAAACAAGCAACAAAACTCGAAAAGTCTATTTCAGTTTATTATGTGCAGGTGCATTGATATACACACATAAGTATTGTATATATTGTATAGATGTATCTATGGTATGTAAGTCTGTCTATTTCAAAATCGTTTCAACTTCCTGCCACCAGTTGTAATAAAATTTATGAGGCATCAACAGCATCAACGTGCTTACCATGCTTAGCCAATTCAATGGCAAAACCAATGCTGCCCAACTCTGACATAATCTCTAGGTCAGCAGTCACAAATTAATATGAACTCAAGCAGCTATCTTAGATTACTCCTTGATGCTATTGTGTGTATGTATAAAATAAATAACCTGTTGACAAGGTAAAATGGTAGTGGCGAAATCCTAACTGCATCTCACAGAACTATTGATACAAATTTTTTGACTGTATCACGTAATTGTACTTTCGTCTTGTTGTGGATTGCTTATACTTAAATGTTTAAAAATTAATGATGTTTGGGCCGGATTTTGGTTTTCAGATATAAATATATATGACTAAGAGTATCGCCCCAATCAGGAGCATAAGTTGGAATCCGTTTTTTTTTTACTGAATAAAAATGCTGTTGGGGGAGAGGGGGGGGTGAACGTTCCCCATTCTCTTGGATCCACCAATGAGTCGTCAGAGTCTTTCCTAAATGACCAGCATTCTTGACATTCTGTCCTGGCTCATTCATTCATCACGTACATGTGCAGCTGCGTCACTTATACATACTAGAGAACAAAACCATTATATTCTACACACATATTTTTCAAATATGAGAAGACGTCGCTCCAATCAGCAATATTTGGCACTAGAGTATATACATATTTATGACTACCTGAAGTACCATTTTCCCGCCTCAACTCACAATATTTTTGTATCCAGGTACGGCAGCCTAATGATTCCGACTATCTCCGACACTCTCAAATGATTTTCTTTGCACCATTTAAAGCCAATCATCTCCAGAAAATGGAGATGATTGGAAAATACCATGTGTTTTCTTTAAATGTATTGTTAGTATCTAAGCTTGATAGCTGAATGTGCCATAAAATCGATTTCCGGTGTCATTTTCTGGAGACGATTGGCTTAAAATAGGAGATAGTCGGAATCATTAGACTCCCGTACCAGGAGTAAGGAATTCTGAGCAAAAATATATACATGCCCCATTTTAGCATCTCTTACTTTGCTTATAACGGCTTCAGTTAGCAACTAGCTACCTCTTTCCTTATATACATAATTAAGTGAATCTGTACTTCTCTTCCCAAACAGGGTACTCGTCGCTATCTAGCATCCGAACATCAGTTCGGCTGCACAAAGCATTAGACTGGAAAAAGTATTCGTATTGATGTCGCAAGCGACCGACAACTGAATTAATTCGAAATTTCAAAAAAATTGAGTGAATGAATGAATGTTATAGTGAAATGAGTTGACAATGCATTCATGAATTGTATGTAAATGAATGAATATTCATAAAGCAGCTTGCATGAATTAATTTATGCAGAAGTCTAAAAAAAAGAACAAAATATCATGGTGCATTCTATAGATAAAAGTTCTAAATATTGTTTGTTTTTTTCTTTTTAGTTGATTACTTTTACGCAGTCGCAATATATGTTATAAATTATATCTTATTAGTTAATAGTATAATGTATTGGTGTAAATGCACGTCCATAAAAGTTACATATTGTGTTATTGTAATTTTATTGACATTGCACTATGAGACGAGCCAATGTAACCATATCCGTCTATGATAGTTTTTGTGTAGTGCAAGGTGTTCTAAAAAAAAAATTGGTTTTGTCATAGCGAAATGAATAAAAGGAAGACGTTCATCAAATAATTTTTATTGCAATAAGAAAGGTCTAAAATTTTCAGACCAACAAACTAGAGTAGATATTTCCTTATTGCTCTAGCACGTCAGGAATTTGAGATATTCCAACCTATGTACGAAGCATATCCAGAAAGTAAGTGTACTGAATTTTTGTAGGTTTTAAAATTTTTTATTTAAACAAAAAAATTACGTGATACTTTAGTACATAATGTAAGCTATTTTTGGACATAGTCACCATTCCTCTCTATGCAGGTGGTGAAGCGGCGTATCAATTTTTTGATGCCTTCCTCGAAGTAGTTTCCCGCCAACCCCTTGGGACCACCCTCGCGGACAGTTTCCTATATCCGAGGGTTTCTGTTATTGTTTCGTGTAGTAGAGATCTGGAGATTTGCGGAAAAATCGCAGCAAGTTCATCCACAGTCTATCTGCGATCGTCACGGAGCGCATTTTCGATTTTTACCACAATTTCGTCAGTCACAATTGAAGGTCTTCCGCTCTTCTGATCATGCACAGACGTACGACCGTTTTTAAACTCGCGACACCACTTGTACACACTCGTACGATTCATAGCTTCATCACCATATGCAGTTTTCACCTCGTTATAAATCGCAAACGGAGGTTTTCCCTTCCAAACGAGATAACGGATGACGCCGCATATTTCGCACTTGGCGGGAGACTGGATTGACATTGTTCACGAAACGTGTTGTCGTGTCGACAGATTTCAACGTACTGACCTCGAACCGGTCTCGTTGCAAAGTGGAGAAGTCAGGCAACACTGCAACATGACGAAAATAAAATTTCTCCGGCCGTGAGAGCCTCAGTACACTTACTTTCTGTATATGCTTCGTATGAACATGTCAGTTTTTGGCAATATTCGACTATTTATAAGTTTAGAAAAAAATGTTTACGGATTGAAATTCTCAGTTAAGTAATATTCTTTTTCGCTGACATATATCAATTTGAAATTTTCGATTTCTTAAATAAATAGATAAAATAACAAGGAAAAACGTTAACTTCGTTTGAACCGAAGCTCTAATACCATTCACACGAAATTTTAAATAGTATTGTAAAACAAAAAAGTGAGGGCTTAAATAGGGGCTACCCCAAAAAATGGGCGATACACGCCCACTAGTAGATGTGCATGAAGCGATGTAGAGGTGGAGCAAAAGTAATCACCCGATGTTCTTTTGCTGTCATTTTTTTTATAATGAAAAACTTTTGTTCTGCCATTGCACCGTCCTGTTGAAACCACATGTTCTCCAGACTCAATTCATCCAATTGAGGAAGAAAAAATTCGGTAATCATGGCTCTGTAGCGCGTTCTCAAAGAAAAATGGCTCGATGACTCCTCCAACGTAAACAGCACACCACGCAGTAACTTTGAGCGGATGTAATGGCTCTTCGTGGGTGATACACGGATTTTCGGTGCCCCAGAAAGGATTGTTTTGTTTATTCACGTAACCGCTAAGATGGAAATAAGTAAAAATTGGGCAGTAGGTTTGTATGGGGGCTACCCCAAACAGTGGGCGTGGCGGGTCTATGTTGATACTCTATTAAACTGCAATAAAAAGAAGTGCATGTGCAAAATTTTTACTTCATAGCATAAAAATTGGTCCCCAAAAAATGAGCAACAACATACAGACAGATGGACAGACAGACAAACAGGGCTAGATCTACTCGTCTTGTCGAGCTGATCAAGAATATATATACTTTATGGGGTCTACGATGCTTCCTTTAATGCGTTACAAACTTTCAGACAAACTGATAATACCATTTCACACTATTATGTGTGATGGTATAAAAATGTAAATGTTGCCAAAAACGCCCTATATAGGTCGAAGATAAACCCAAATTTTGGGAAAGAAGAACCAATTTGAACCAACTTTGAAATGGAAATGCTCGTTTAAACATATTCATACACAATTTTAAATGTTCAGTTCTAGTTGAACACATTTTCTAGTTGAGAAACAAAATTTTGTACCCTGTGTTTTTATTGTGCTATTTAATCAATGAATTGCGAATCGATTCATGACTCTTGGGTAATTCGTAAAGAAATTTCTTGAATATTATATACTGCAAAGAGCAATGAAAAAAACAACAGTGAAAATCTGGGCCACCATCTTTATAAATCTAATGCTTTTTAAGCAGCCTTCATGTATAACAAGAAATAGATACATTTTTTTGTCGTGCTGATTAAGAATATATATTTTATGGGGTCTCCGATACTTCCTTCGCTATATTACACACATTTTGTCAGTTCAATAAACCTAATACATAACCATCTCTTAAGTCATGGTGCCTTTTGTATTTTAACACAATATATGGCACTCATTACCTTATGACCCATTGCTGTATCGAATCAGCCTCTAAACTAATCTAATCTTATTCAATTGATAATAAAATACTTGTAAATATTTATAAACCCAGTTAATAAATTCGTTCAGCTGTTTGATTTCAAAATTTAAACAACGTTATCAATGTACTCCACTTAATCCGATCGATTGACATTTGTTTACAAGATTAGAAAACAATTTAAACCAACTCATAAGAATTAATGCGATCCACGATGACATCGTTTACCAGCTCCTTCATGTTAAATGCAACGATGTAGTCCAGATGATTGAAACTCTTCAACGGCACTCGATAATCCTCTGTGAGGTGCGTAAATTCGGAAACAAGTGTATTGACGTCTTCAGGGCCGCAGAGTGCATCGTTCTCACTGGAATACAGATGCGTCGGTGCGGTAATTTTACTTAGGTCATAGTCCGGTGGCATATCCTGGCCGTAAATTTGCATATTCTTTTTGACACCCCAGTCATACTGACGGAATTTACGTGATTTATAAAGCTGCAAGTAATGTATGCCTTGGTTGCTTGATGATCCTGCGGGATGAGTTTCAATTAGCACTTGCATGGAGGTCTGTAAGAGGAAGAAATCACATTTAACTGCTTGATCAATTTGCAACATTTGATTAATTATTATTACGTACCAGATTTGTATTTTCATAGCCACCGTTTGCGAACATTAGAAATCCGTTCATACAAAGTTCTTCGTATCCGCTGCCTGCGCCACATGCGCTGTCACCAAAACGGTTCACCAAAGCATTATGCGGTATCAGCTCAGTATCTACAAGCAATTGGTTCCACATGCCGCCAGGTGTGCCAACTAACGCACCCAGAAGCTCGAAAACGGGCGAACGGCCGTGCTCGAAGAAGGCGCATGGTGCCAGCATATGTGCGGATTTAATTTTTTTATTGTATTCGGGTCTTTCAGACATTAATACGAAATATGCCGTAGTACCTTGCGAGTGGCCGGCATAATGTAGACTATCTTGTTTTGTATTATCGAGTATATAGTCAATCATCGCTGCAATGTCCTGCGTACCAATCTCATGCCAATCAAAATGCCAAAATTGTGGATTATTAATGGAAATCATGCTATTAGCGCGCGAATATATGTTACCGCGGGCATTACCCAGCCATACATCGTAACCAGCATCGGCGAGCAGATATGCCAAGGAGTTGTCCGGACCACTGCTCAACCAGGCATCTGAGTTGCTGAATAATCCGTGCTGCAGTAATACTGCCGGCCGGTTTGCATCCGCATTTTTCAACTTATGCGAAAAGGGAATGCGGAAAAGCTCCAAAACGTATCCATCGGATGTTTCAACCTCGTGTGTCTCGACAACATAGCCGTGTGATTTAATTCTTTCATCAGATCCGACAAATCCCCGTAGACTATATTCTACGCCGCTTGTCAAGTGCAACGTGAGCCCGCAGGCCAAGAGTAGCAATGAGAACCGCAAATAATGTATCATTTTAACTATAACTAACGACGAACAACAGCTGAAAGCTTTTTATATAGCAGCCGATTATCAAAACAAGCACCACAAGAACTTATCTATGTGCGATTAGTGATAGATTTCTTTGATTTATACTGATGATTGGCATAAAACAATTCGACAACGATTTACAATGGGACGAGAATTTGAAAAAAATGCATTATCAAATTTTCCAAACGAAGATTGGGAGCAAATTTCTATTCTTAGCCATTAATAGTTAATTTTTACGCAGTTAAGCACTGATTTTGGATTCTTTATCATCTATACTCGTTCAGATGCACATATATATTTTTATTAGGGTTGTCCTTAGATGTATGCAAAAATTTCGAAATAAAGATCTATTTTTTTTTTGTTTATATTTATATTTCAATTTTTTGTATATGAAATTTCGGACCTATCCAAAGATGTTTAGTGAGTCCAGAAATTGTAGTTTTACAGCTACTCGTATTATTCGAAGATACGTGTTTTTATACCCTGTTCCCATAGGAAAAACGGGTATATTAAGTTTATGCAAATGTATGAAGGAAGGAAACGTGGCAGACTTTATAAAGAGTGAAGAACAACTAAAAGCCAATATTAGGACGCCTTTACATTCACAAAAAGCAACTGTTTGTAGTGCTTTATGAGCTGGTGGAATTGTTGGTCCATATATCTTGAATAATGCCGGGCAGAATTTTATAGTCAATGATAGCTCTTTTTCGATCCACAACTGAACGGCATTCAAATGGAAGAGCTTTGATGTCAATAAGAAATAATTATGTCACACTAAAAAAATTATTGTAGTAATTAATTATGGCTGTGCTCTAAGACTTTGTGATTTAAAACTTCTGGATTATTTTCTGTCTTCTCTGATAAACCATAGACAAAGCTGCTCGTAAAAGTGGTCATAAAATGGGCTTCCTGATTGAGCTAGCCGCGGAGCCAATATGCAAGAAATCTTAATCTCACTTATGGCATAAAATAATCAGTGCAATAAAGCCAATACCATCGTAGACTTCGGTGGAACCGAAGCTTAAATACACTTTACACTTGCCCCGTTTTTATATGGGAGCTATACCTTCTATTGGGTAAATCGTGGTATTTTAAATAAGTACGTTGCTTTTAGTTATATTTAAAAAGTCTTCATACCAACTTTCAAACTAATATTTCAAACAGTGAGCGCAGACAAACACACAGACAGGCGGACGTGGCTCGCATTGATCAGCATGACTCGTCGTGCTCATCAATGAATATGTGTACTTTATGGGTCTCCAATGCTTTCTTTAAGGCGTTGCAAACATTGTGAATAAATGTTAATACGTAGTGGAGAGTGGGGAGTTGAGAATATAGTTTCGTTTTCGAGGCATAACTACCACGAACATCGGTAGGTCGTCAATGTTGAAAATGGTACTAGTAGTAGACCTATAAATACAACCTCCAGCAAAAGTAATTTAAAAAGTTCATCATCGTGTGAAAATATTTCGGATTGCGTGAAAGGTGTAAAGTAGGCATCTGTAATTTTGGTGGAGTGTTGTAAACCTCGACAAAAAATGGGAGAAAATGGCATATTTTCGTGATTTATCTTTATTAAAGTTATAGAAATAAGAAATAAGAGATGAAGAAAAATTAGTCTGATTCGCAATGAACACAGGTAAAATAGCCTGTTGTTAATGTTGGCGCGCTTCAAGTGCACAGCTTGATCGGATACATTCTTCGGATAAATTCTTCTTCGGTATTTTGCCTTTGCAGATGATGAATACTTCTTCGTCTTCCAAATGTGAAATCGCCACTGCTGGTATGGAAAGTGCGTGCTTTATAAAATGACCCATAAATTAATTTATGAAATTCGACTGGATTCGAATTCGAAAATCTATTAAAAATGAACAATAACAGTATCACAAATGCAAATTAAAGCTAAACAAAATAATCAAATTCTGCATAACTAAATCGAAATATGCCAACTGCAGTTGAAAAATGTCTACATTTAAAAAAAAAAAATGTGTGGTTCACAATTCCCCACATCAGGCGTTTTCAAATAGACACACTGAATATTCATCCAAAATCTGTTTTCTGCGTGGAAAGCCAAGGGATGTTTTTCACTAAGTTACCTTTGGAATCTGCTGCAAAACGGGACTCAAAATACCAGAACCATAAAAACTTATGGTGTGATTTTTGTAACCGATATTTACAGAAACAATAAGAACGCATATTGATACGATTAGTACCAATGAAAAAGTGCTGTCAAGAGAAAGATTTGACAGCAATTGGAATATTCCTATCATCCACAGCATGGCGGATAACAACTCCCCAGTCTACCCTACTATTATGTACGGGCCAATGACTCTTTAGGAGCTTATACCGTACCAGACAGTAAATTTTGGTGATTGTAGTCCTCTATGGTAAAAATTGTTCTTTTTTTGACGTTACCAACTCATGCCAATCTTTTTGTTCACAAATGTTAAGTTAGTTGTTTTGTGTTCAGCTACAAGTCAGCATCAGTCAGCTGGCCGGGCATTGCATTTTTTGCTACTTATATCATGATTCTCAGGAAAAGTTCCCTTCGTATCATAGGATAACCGCCTTTCTTGACCAAATATGTGATTTGAATTTTCGGCTAGTAAAATAAATTTTCTTTTTAAATCTGCATATAGATAAATATAAAATAAACCTAGAACCGTTGGTGTCTCTTGCTCTTATAAATAACTCCGCCTCAAATACGCTGCTGAACACTTGAATACTAATTGATTAAACGGAAATGATATAATCCCGATTATTTCAAGTTACGAGCGCTCAGGGACACCATCTGTTTTAATTAAGGATTTTTGTTACAAGAGTTTAATACGACAAAGTTATATTTGAAATGACACTGCGCTGGCTTTTCTAAGGAATTTTGTTTTTGTTACAACTTCAATTCCTACTTTAAACTTTTGTGTACAAAATATTTACATTTATCGGAAATTATAAGTCGGAGTAGACCTTCCACATTCAATGGACAAGTGAACTGTTATGGAAATACCATGCCAACATCCATTGGAACATGACTCATAAGGTACATTTCTGTTAATCTCATCTGAAAAATTATTATATCTGACCATTTCCGGTGTTCACTTTCTGGGTTATTTTGCGAAAGTGAATTCGTTTAAAATTAAAAATTTTTTTTCGACAGATTTTGAAAATTCCAATTTTTTGCTTAATGCAAAGTGAATTTAAATTGCGGATTCATCCCAAAAGTTACAATATAAATTGACCGATTAAACGACTACGCTTCCCCAAAATCTTTCCGAAAGTGAATACCGGCTGTAATGGACTGTTTATTATTTTAAATTGAAATACTTAAATGTCGTGTGAAGAATTAAATTAAAGCTTCAGACACAGCGAAGTTAAATATTAATATGAATATTTGCATCATATGTTCTTAAAATAATTAAAGTTAAACCATCTCATATTTTCAACAAATCCATACTATTAAATAATAAAGGATTTTTTCGAAAATGATATGTTTACGAAAATTACCTTGAACATTTTCGGAATTTCTACTCTTCTCGATTAAGTACATTATAAAAGCTTGTTTTTAAACATTTTTTTTTTTAATTTTATTTTTTATGTGAAGACAAATGATAACTATTTATCAAAATATTTTCAAAAGCAAGCATTAATTTTACTGTGCTGAAACGAGCAAATATATTTATTTAAAATGCTTGCTATGATTCATTCGCCATTCGCGGTTTAGGCTTGGTCACAATTGTTTTATATAACGTACACACAGTACGTTAAATAAAAGTTTGTAAAAAAAAATTCCACAAAATGTTTACTTACAGAAAAATGCCGGTGAGATGAGGCGCAGACGCAGCATAAAGATACCGTGGATCGTGAACATGGATAAAGCGGCATTGCTCCTTTGTCTATTGCAGTTTTATGCTGTGTTGATCTCACACGTTAATGCCGAAGGATGCCCTCCATCTGATGCTATATTGCCTTGTCGCTGTACGCAGCGCGAAAAAGAAATTCAGATTTGGTAAAATATTTACAAACAAACAATTAGTAAATATGTCGATTCATGTAAGGCTTTTCTTGCAGGTGCTCACATAGCAATCTACCGCAAATCATCGACGGTATTAAGGCAGTGGAACGTAATATAAAAGGCCAAATCGACGAGTTAGTACTGGAGAATAATCAATTGCCTGCACTGCCCGGACGCTTTTTCGGTAACCTGCAAATTGTACGCCTAATGCTGCGCTACAATAGCATTGAACGTGTTTCCAACGGCTGGTTAAACGAATTGGAGAACAGTCTTGTCGAAATTTATATAGTTGAACCGCAGCTACGCAGCATTCCCGTAGAAAGCCTCAATGGCATGATCAATATGGTGGCTATCACCATACAAAGCGAGGAGCTGAAGCATTTGCCCGATTTTACGGGTTTGTTGAGTCTCACCTATTTGAGCGTACAGAGCGGCTCACTGAGCGAGCTGCAGCCACATACATTCCGCCATCTGCCAAAGGTGCAGCATATACACATTACCGGTGGCGCGCATTTGAATCGACTTGAATCGGGCTTATTTGATGGTTTAATCTCGTTGAAGAATATCGACTTGAGTCGCAATGCCATTAATTGGATACACCTGCGCGCATTTTCACGTCTACCAAACTTGGTCAGCCTTAAGCTGTCCTACAATCAAATCAGCGATGTCGGCATGGTTGGACGAATCGTTAAGGATTTAGAACACCTGAAAAAATTGCGTTTGGATCACAATACAATCAACATTGTTGAGGACGGCTCGTTTGTAGATTTGCCATACTTGGCAGAATTGCATCTGAATGATAATCGCATAACGGAAATCGAGTATGGCGCTTTTTTGCGTACACCTATGCTCAAGACCATCTATTTGCATAATAACCACATTAAACGTATACATCCGGAGTCGTTTTTGCAGGCCTCGGGCAGTGGCGTTGATACGGTGTACATCTACAACAACGAGATTGCGCATGTCGATGAACTGCGCTCGCTGCTCGACGCATTGCCAACGCTGCGATTTCTCGATATGAGCAACAACTATTTAAGCGACATACCCTATGGCTCGTTGCGCGGCCATGGCACGCTGGAACAGCTGCACTTGAACAATAACCTACTGCGTTTAATCGAAAGAGATGCTTTGATGGCCATGCCGGCATTGCGTGAACTACGTCTGCGCAATAATAGTCTCTCATCTGAGCTAACGTTGCCGTTTTGGAATTTGCCCGGTTTAAAGGGACTCGATCTGTCATTAAATCAATTTCACACAATCGACTCACGTTTGCTCGCTGGTTTGCCTTCACTGAGACGCCTTGATCTAAGTGACAATGGCTTATCGGTGTTAGATCCAACCACATTCGTTCACAATGCCATGATGGAAACGCTTAATATATCATTTAACGAACTGTCCAAACTACATCCCGCCACTTTGCGGAACCTCGATCATCTTTTTGAGGTCGATGCAAGTTATAATCACTTCGGTGAGTTTATGTTGGGACTGCCGCGTATTGTTGAACGGGTTTCAATGCGTGGCAATCAAATAAACCAGCTGCCGGCATCAGCGAGCAAGTCGCTCAATCTGCCCAATTTGCGTATGTTAGATTTGAGCCAAAATCAAATTGAACAACTTCCGAAGTACGGATTTCAAGGCGCGCCACAGTTGCGTGTACTCAGCTTGGCGCATAATCGTTTGCGTGTTCTCGACGACACAGCCTTCATTGGTGCACATCGTCTGGAGCTGCTACATTTGCAGGAGAATCAGTTGGCTTTAATCGATGAACGCGCACTTTTGCCTTTAGCCGAACTTCGTAATCTCAATCTTCAAGCCAACAAGCTTGAATCTATTACGGACAACTTATACTCGAACAACAGCCGTCTCGAACATTTGGATATGTCACAGAATTTGATTCGAACTATTTCGCCATCTGCATTCGAAACACAAAGTTCTCTAGAGTACCTAGATCTGTCGGGCAATGGTTTATTGGATATTTCCGTTGGTTTGGCCAATTTAGCAAATATGCGCGACATCGATCTTAGCTCAAATCAAATATCCCGTGTGCACGCCGACGTTGTCTCCGCTTGGCGGAATGTGGTTGAGATACGACTGTCGAATAATCTGATTGTCGAACTGAAGCACGGCACATTCCGCAATATGCCCAAGTTACAATATTTAGATCTGTCGAGCAATGAAATTTCAACGGTTGAGCCGGGTGCACTTAAACAATTGCCTGACTTACAGGAGTTCGTCTTGGCTGATAATAAACTGGTGGAACTAAAGGATCATGTATTTGAGGATCTACCCAATTTGTTGGCTTCACATTTTCAGTACAACAAGTTACGTTACATTTCCGCGGAAAGTTTTCTCAATTCACCCTCCATGGTCTTTTTGAACTTGTCCAATAATCATTTCCGCAACATGGATAATATTGGACTGCGGAGTATGCGTAATCTCGAGGTATTGGATCTGTCCAGAAACGGCGTGAAGATGGTGTCAACTATGCCGCTTAAGGCACTCAGTTGGCTTGTCGAACTGAAAATGGATAATAATCAAATATGCAAGATTAAGGTAAGCTTGTAAAATTCGTCTGTTCAAACTTAATATCACTTTTCTGTTATTACCTATTATTGAAGTCGATCATCAATTTGTGTTTTTGTACTTTCCGTGAACTATACAATTTAAGCTCTTGATACAGTTGAGCTCCATGTTGGGTTTGAAGTGCCATATTTTGGCAGGAGGTATAATTAGCTCTTATGGCTTTTGTCAGGACATTTTTTTACAGCGCGTTCCAGCTCATATATTTTGCTTCTTCCGAGAGTTTTCTCTTGATCTATTTTAAGATCAGTTCAATAAGAGAAAACGTTAAGTCTATTAAATACCATAATAATATTTGTTTGGCCTCCATTGCCTTTTCGATGACTGTTGACAGCCTACCTTCATGGGAGATAAATTGGCAACCAAAATGTAGGTTGCTCAATAGATGTTTGTACGTCTATCCAAAATTTTCATTGTTTTAAGAAAAAAGCTCAAGCTTATTACTCTGTATGACTTATGCAGTTGTTGACACGATCTTAACCCTAGCCCAAATAGTGGGTATATATCCCAGCAAGAAGCTGATTGTTAAAAGCCTAGACAGGAGAGAAACAATGTACTCACTGCCTTGTAGGAGTGAAGATAATCCGTCATATCGAGCAAATTTATAGGGCTTGAAAGAAGAAAACGCACACTGTAGCTTTGGATATGGAAAGAGCTCGTCAGTTAGATCTCTTAGTCGGTTTATTAAGCCAAAGAAGATCTGCACTTTACTTTTCGATTTACTACTACTTCGATTTAATGTGTTTTTTCCAGGGCTCACCGTTTGAGACAATGCCCAGATTACGAGTGCTCTCCATGCGAAATAATCAGCTACGCACTATAAAGGAACGCACCTTTCGAAATTTGCGTGGCAACATTGCCATCTTGGATGTGGACGGTAAATATACAGAAGTTGATGAACTCAATAGTAATTAAACTTAAATTATCGTGTGACAGGAAACCCCATTGACTGTTCCTGCGAGACGCAGTGGTTATCGGTTTGGCTTCAAGAAACCAACTTTCCACTTCCGGGTCCAAAATGTCAGGATGGACGTTTATTGCGTGCATCTCGAATGGATCGTAGCCTGTGTACCGCACCTTATGGAGACACTGATGAACACACTATTGCTGGTGAAGGGAATGCAGACAGAATTGGTGGCAACCATTTACCGTTATTGAATGAACACGGAGATGTCTTTCAACGCGAGTTGCCGGAAGACTTTAACGACGATTGCGACTTTTATGACAACACAGGAGCAACGCATGGTGAACGTCCTTCTGTCGGAGAGAGCGAGTATTTTTACGACCAATACGTGGATTATACACCCGCAAACGAGACAACTAACACGCCCGAACCCACGAACAATGTGCTGAACAATCAACAAAGACCTCAGCGTCCAACTATTAGCTCGAATGTCGATCTAAACAATACAATACTCAATACGAACTATTTTAAGAAACGACCAACACCAAACGGAGTCCAGTCGCCTTTCACATTCTTTGGCTATCCTATACCCGGTTTGAGCATTGGTCGCTTTTTTGGATTCGGAGAACGCGGACGCAAACAACGGGGCGAATCTGGCGACCAACCGATTAGCAGCTTATCCGCCAATATGCCAGCAACACATCGCATGGCACAAGCGTCAATAGCACCGCAACACACACGCGGAAAAGTTAGAATGTATCAACCTAACAGCGCAGAGTTTGAAAAATATTTACGGCAGACTGATGGGGCCAAACAGCTACACTCAACTTCTGAAGCCACCGCACGTAGTGGCTATTCGGGTACATCATCCCTGGCTTCTGATGAAGCAACAAACAACGAGGCGCCATCGCCCGGCATGTTCCGCACCGCCTTTCGCGAGCCCTCTAGTATTGAACGCGGTGGATTTCGTCCGATTGTTCCAGCACACTATGGTGGTTTTATGCCTGTACATAATCCTCAAACACGTCGTGGTGTTGTTGAAGCAATTTTTAATGTCAGTACAACAGTTGCGACGAATGCTGCCAGCACACTTAATAAACGCGCAAATACGCAATCGGAGCGAAATTTCATACCGATCGCCGTAGAACGAGGCAAGCCAACAGTGAATCCTACGTATAAAGAGAATCACATGCAACTGCGGCCCACAAATAGTGCTGAGGATGTGGAAACACAAACTTATGAAGTCACGGAAATAGACCAAGATATCACAACGATGCCTCCACGCCATATATTGCCGCCACCAGCGCCGAGAACGACGACAGCTACGCCAATTACAAGAGCAACAGTACCGTTTGCAACGAGTACCAGCAGTACAACTCCAGAAAACATAGCCACAACAAGTAGTGAGAATGATTATGTTTACGACGATCTAGAAGCTCAGGCAGTAGGACTGCTCAAGCCACCACCCATGGATCAAACGACAACCGCTGAAACCATCTTACTGATACCACCGGCGGAGGAACATTTTGCAGAACTTAAACGAAATTCATGGCTTAGAACAACAACTGAAACAATGTCTAGGGAAAATATTAATGAAACAAATGAAGTTTCAACTGCAAAACCTATTGAATTGCACCAAAAACCAACATTACGTGCACCCGGTGGCCGATCCACAATCACCAAAGTGCACACACCGCACACATCGAATCAGTACTTACCTACGGCGGAAGAATACCAACGAACCACACCCAGCGGTGCGGACAATTTGGGTGCAGCTAGCGATCAAGTTTTAACGGCGAATGCACAAAAACGCGCAGAGGTGGACATATCTGCAGTAGAGCGAATTGATCGCAAGAATGGCATGGATTGGTACTACGATAGCTTCAAAAAGAAACGAGATTTTAACGAAACGCCAGGGGGGGATCTCGCCACTAAAATTGGTGGACAACAAGTATACGGCAATTTATCGCATCGGAACTGCTCCAATATAAGACATTTAGTTATATTACTGCTGTTGGGTTTTGCACCAGTTAGTGTCTATTTAAGGTTCTAATTTGGTTGTTATTATTTAAGTTAATTACTTATATAAGAAAATAAACTATAAATAATCATATGTATTATATTTCTTTCTTTTATTTTTTATGTAAAATTTATTATTATTATTAAGAGTGATTATTGATCATAAATATAATAAAGTAGATTAACCAGCGTTGGGCTTTACTTACTTTTAAACATCTAAGAACGAAAACTAGTTTGTCCTATCAAAGTTACGAGTATAATCGCGTAAAAAATTGTGTAAGTTGGCATTTTGTCAATTTGGTCAGGATAGTCTATTGCCCATTTTCAATTAGTGCTGCGTATTTTCCGTTAATAAAGCTGAAAAAAATGCACTAGGAAACGAAAATTTACCTCATGTGAATGCCGTTGCTTAAAACACACTTTATTCGGTGAATTGAGGGTCGCTGAATTCAAAAAATTTTTTTTTCTAGCACGGTTTACACGGTAAATCCAATTTTAAAAATTCTTGTTTTTTAAGGTTATATAGTCCGTAAGTCGCTAACAGTAAATCGAGAAAAAAAACAGCTTGAAACAAAGGTAACGGTATTTCCTAATAAATTTTCTCAGAAAGTTTTGGTCTACGATGAGTCGATTCCAGATGATAAGGGCCATGAACTCAAATTTTTGCTTTTAATTCGAAAATTGTTTACTTTTTTTAAAATTTACTAAACTCAAAATCAAACTAATTTTTTACTATGTCTCCTCGGAATTTTGGAGTTCGATTCTTAAATTAATCACATTATTAAATTAATCACACTGTAAGAAAGTACATACAAGCCTAGCAATTATTTTTGAGTTTTTTATAAAAAACTTTATATTTTTGTTGTTAATTAAACTGGAAACCCCAAATCTGGTGCGAGCGAATCTCACATAATTTGACAAATGGATCTACATCGATCCACTGTAGAATATAGCACACTTAACTACCTTTGTGGTTCAAATAAAGCCCCTTATAACACGATGTCGTGCACACTCGACTCCAGTAAAAAAACTTGTATTATTTATTTTTGTTCTTAAATTTGTTTGGTTAAATCCCGGTTCGCATCTGAGAAATAAACATGTATCGTGCAATGATAGAACACTCCCACCATTTAAAATGTAAATGAATTTAAAGTAAAGTTAGTTGAAGTTTGTGGCCCATCATTGAAACAGAAATCAAGGGAATGAATTTTAATATGGTAGTACATCTATAAATAGTGAACATAGATCTGAACTTTCATTCGAATAAACATATTCCGGGTCTCTTTGATTATGAAGATACATAAATATTAATATCTAATACACCAATTAATATTCAATAAAGAATATCTTAGCTGATATATTGGAGATTCTCAATGTGGATAAGAAACATTGTGAGATATATAAAATCTTTCAAGTGGTTCTTTTCCAAATTTAAAAGGGATCTTTTAGCATCACAATGTGCCTGTATGGCCTATGTGTAGGATGTTATTCAACCTTATTTAACGTGATGTAGTATCATACATTTTTAGGACAAATCCTTAAATAAATAGCAAAAATGCGACCTGCTCTTTCTTGACCCTATTTTAAATCCTTTGGCAGATTTAAAAACATTACCATATAAAATAGTACATCCAAGTCGTCTATATTAGGATTAACTGAAAAGAGAGAAATAAAAATTTGTTCGTTATTATTAGATTCGAAATATACTAGAAGTAATTTATGATGTTGAATTCGGTCAGATGGTGATGCATGTAAAAGTGTTTCAACACTATTTGATCTGAATTTGGTATGAAGTTATCATCATAAAAGTTTTGAAAGTATTTGTTTAAAAAATGTCTGTTTACGCACCTTTAACTATTACGGTAAGTTGAAACCATTGACTCACTTTTCAGTGAACTCATTTTCTGTAAAACAAAAAATTAAAAGTTTTAATTTACTGCAATAACCAATATATTGTATGTAAAATGTAAATTTTTGTATAATTTTGGTCAGATGGTGATGCATGTAAAAGTGTTTCAACATAATTTTTTTGAATTTGGTATGAAGTTATCATCATAAAAGTTATGAATAAGATACTTAAAAAAAAAAAACATGATTACAAACCTTAAAATATTGCCATTTGTGAAACCCAGCGGACTCACGCCATCCAGCAAATGACAGTGTCTGTAAAAAGAAAAAAAAACTCGATTTTAGTGCATAGAGCTATGTAGAATAAAGATTTTTTAAACTAAATTTGTTCAGATGGTGATGCATGTGAAAATATTTCAACATATTTTTTTTTTGAATTTAGTATGAAGTTATCATCATTTAAGTTTTGAATGGATTATTTAAAAAATCATGATTACAAACCTTAAGAGATTACGAGTAGTGAAACCCAGTCAGTAAAACGCAATGCCTGTAAAACGGAAAAAAATAATCAATTTTTAGTGCATAGAGTTATGTATGTAAAAGCAAATATATTAAATTAAGTTTGTTCAGATGGTGATGCATGTAAAAGTGTTTCAACATTATTTGATCTGAGTTAGGGTTATGAAGTTGTCATCATAAAAATTGTGTTTGATTTGACTTATTTCAAATGGCAGTTTATGTACATACCTTTATAGTGTTTGCTAATTAGCTAACACATTCTGTGTAATTCCATGATCTATACTGCAAAAAAAGAAAAAAGTGTAAACTTGATTAATTCAATTAAAAGCTTTTTATTCCATTTTGCACACGCTTTCATGTGTAAAAGTATTTCAATATTATTATAATTGAAGGTTTAACTAATAAAAAAGTGTGCCATCTATATGTTGAATTGTAAATTAGCAATGAGAATAAGAAAAATTGTATTAGTTCCAACGAATTTTGCTTTATTTGATACGTTTCTTCCGATTTAGTATGGAAAACCCAAGCAACTCCAATTTTCGAGAACAGTTGTCCGCTCTATTTGAGCTAAAATACTTTGTTTTATATGGTCAATTGTAAGAGGATCGTCCGCATAAGCTTAATCTTAAAGAAAGAAATCGGGTGGTATTAAATCGCAGACCCGAAGATAGCCAATTGACATTTTCGAAACGTCTAACTACACGATTGTTAAATTTTGAATACAACAAAGATACCCAGTAAATATAGGTATTCTAGCAAACATCCTACGTCTCACTCACACAAAGCGTCGCCAGAGCAGGAAAGAACCTCTCCGAGCCCTTTTGATACTAAGAGAGATTTCAGGCAGAATGATGCTTTAGGAGTATGTATTAGGTTTGTACTAATGTATAAGGAGGCGTGGCAGATCCTATAAACTATATATTCTTGATCAGCATCAGACGACGATTCGATATAAATGCGTCGGTCCGTACTTCCGTATGTATGTCCACACAACAGTTCTCGGAGACTATAAGAGATAGAAACTTCGAGTTTAAAAATTAACTCTACTTTTTCGTATTCAAATAAATAAATCAACACCACTTTAAGGGGTAGCCCCCATAAAAACTTGGCCCCATTTATGTTTTTGTTCAATTTTTTATTGGTTTTGTTATTTACGCTAGAAACACCACATTTTATGTAACTTATGTAAATAGTAATAAAATACACCGCACTGGTACAGCCCGGACCGCTATAAGGGGTAGCCCCACATGAGCTTGTCCTCTATTCTTGAATTTTTGTAGTTCATTTTTTTTTTGTTCCTAATTAATATAGATATAATAATAAAGTGCACCACATTAAACATGCACCCATTTTTCAGTTTCATCAATTTTAATAAAATATCCCGATATGTCCAGATCGGACTACTAAATAATATATTCGTTGGTTCATATAAGGCACTTTATATAAAGTACAGGGTATCTCTAAGTAATGCACATTCGACTGCAGCGTTTTTTCTTGTTTAATCTCCTAATATTTCAAAGGTTATGCTAGTTGCATATGCTGATGACATTAACCATTGACACGAATATTGGATATTGAGAATCATACCTCACGGCTTTACCGATGAGTGAGGGCAAGACGAAGTATATGTTTGATGACCACTCGCTAATCGTTGCTACTCTGGGCTCAGCAAGCCAATTGATAGTCGTGCTGTATGGCGCAGAAGCAGTGACCCTGACAAGATCGGAAATATCTTCAGAAGCGTTTCAAAGAAAAAAAATTCGTAGGATTTTTGGACCTACTAAAGTTGGAGACGAGTTTAGTTCTGAACGAACCACGAGGTGTATAATGAAATTCACCGATATACTGTTGTAGCGCCACAAAGTAAGATCCAAATTGAAGCGATGCACATTCTTCAAGCGAAAGGTTATAACAAAACCAAAATGTCAACAATTCAAGGTTATTTCAATTTAATAGCACGTAGTACAAAATTCAACACATTGTAGGCGCACACTATATTAACAATGAATAAATACCATTGAGCATTATAGCTCTAGACTTATTTTCGTATAATTTAATTAGAGTTTGAACAAAACACGTGTCGACAGACTTACCTTTTTTTACAAAGTGGAAGTGCCGCGGAGTAAGTGTTATAAAGACATATGTAGGTGGCTATAAATAAGTGTTGTAAGTTGCCATTGCAGTGTTGCATGCTGTTGTACACCGGAATACTCATTATACTACTTGCACTCACATGGTGTACTGTCTGTACAGTTTTTTCTACACAGGCAAAAGTTTAACTCACATAAATGACCCCGTCCAAAACTGGCGCACTTTTCATTGTTTGGGAGTAGATGACTGGTTTTTATCGAATTTTATAGCGAAATAAACAAGAAGGAAAAATCAAAAGTAGCGCCTAACATACGCAGATTTTAAGTACGAAATTAGAGCATTGTGCTTGTACATTTTAGATATGACGACACAACAGACGCGAATGGCGCTTGCAGAAATTCCTGATCGACTGGAGGCGCTTAGGTAAATCATTATTAGACGATTGAGAAAAGGATTATTCATTTAAAATGGATCAACTTGTTGAATTAGATTTTATACACCCACAAATGCGCACCGTCGTACGCCCGATGAAGCGACTAACGGCAACAATAATACAATCGTCATGCATGTTGACAATGCCGCAAATTTGCCAATGTCACAGGACTTCCTCTTCTCGCCACTGCCCTCGCCGGATGAGCTGGTAATACGTCAACGAGGGCGGCGACGTTTCACAACAACTTTCTCGCCCGATAAATCTATGACACCCGCCCGTAGTCCATTTCAACGTACTCCGACAAAAAACTTGCAACTAACCAGCAGCATGATATTGCGGAGTTCACCGCGCAAGCGACTTACAATGGGCAGCACACCGCCAGATCCAGTGCCAATGGAATCATATTCGCCCATGAAGCTGTCGGCACAGGAGCATTTATGGTCGGGTTCGCCTCTTGTGAAAAAGCTGCGTTTAGGCGGCGACGAACAGCCTATAGGACAGTGCAACAAGGATGTACCACTGCCGGCGCTGCTGCAGGGTTTGTCACAACAGCAGCTAATCGAAATGATTATGTACAATATAAACTCCGACGATGCTTTGGTAAGTAAGGCCTCCGAGGATAAGTTACGCGCACAGCTGCCGGTACCAGACATAAGGTAAGTTACTTGCCTTAGAGGGTACATTTATAGTACTTGACTCTGCTTTTTCACAGTGCCATGGAACATGAACTATTGCATGCAAAACGTCTTATTTTTAAATCTCTGCCTACCTCACGTCTCTGCAAGAAAACTGACGCAGCTGCCTACTCAAAAGCAGCGCTACATTTAAATGAATTCAAGCGGCTGCTGCAACTTCAGGCCAAGCGTCTGCACGACTCCACGCACTGGGATGCGCTAATCGATTACGTTACAATGGCCTGGCGCTGTGTTGCCAGCACCCCGAACTGGGAGAGCGTTGCGCATAATGTTATACGGCGACAATGTTTTAAGGTGCTTGCCTGCTATTGCATTGCAGCCATTAAACATGGTGGTCTACGGCTGGGTCAAGCGCGTTTGGATGCGCTTGAAAATAACTTACGCGAGTGGTCTAAGGATTATGAGGACGTGCTGTCCTGCGTAAACGCTCTGCAGAAAGCACTCGCTAAGGGACGCACCAGTCTTTAGGGCAAGTGCGGCAATATAGCGCTAACATTTTTGAATCAAAGACTAGCTAAACTCGATGTTTAATCGACAGCACCAATTTAGTACATAAGCGAAAAGTACATTTTTAACTAGATCCTATATCGATTTTTATAAATATTCAAGCTGAAGTGTGAAATGTAAGCGCGGAGATTATTCGCTCAATGCCATAAATTTTATACATATTACTGTATTGTACATGTAGTATTTAAGTTTAAAATTGTTATTTCGTTAAATTTGTCGCTCATGTATCTAAATTATATTATATTTTTGCTTTGCATGAAGTCCTATAAGTCATGTTCGTCATTAAGTATCAAATAATTGATAATTCTTAAGTATACATATTAGTATTTATCTATGCATGTCCCACTCCTAACGTATCTAAAGCATATTAGCACTATTTAAAAATTTGTTTAAACTGCTCACATTTGAGCAAAATTTTGCTTGTTTTTGTTAGCGGCTAACTTTAAACTCAAACAACTGACATACATTTAATCAGTTTCAAGCCCTAAACTATGCAGTTGAAAACTTACTCACATTATAGTAGTTTAAGCAGTTTAATCAACTTTGTGAGTATAACCATTAAATTGAAAGTCTTATTTAAGTCAATCGATGTAGTTTAAATCGTTATTTCGAACGATCAAACGAAATACGAACTCAGCAAGGTAATCGTTTTAAGTAATACAGATATTTATCTAAATAAAGATAAGAAAATTACGCAAATGAAAATATTCATCTTTTTAATGTAACATATTCACATATGAAAAAAAAATATTAATTATGATAACTTTTAAGGACAAAAACTCTTGAAACTCCGAAAATTTCTAAGCGGCGGTACTGCAAGCCATTGTCGCTGTTTATAAGACGATAATCCAGAGACGCACTTGCAAGAATGCCACGTAGTCGACTAGCATACTGATGAGAGCTCGTACCTAAGTTCGAAACACGTGTATATGCTACTAAACATTTTTCTGTGTAACAAAAAGTTATTCTCTCAGCTCTGAGAAAGCTAAAATTCATATGTATAATAATTTTTTTATTTTGTTTTACAAATTTTTAGGTGTTTATAAATAAACACTAGATAAAAATATCGATAAACTATGCATTTTGGTCCACTAAATACGGAAGCGTTTTTGAGATTTGGATTTTCGTAATTTATTTTTTCATTTTGACATTTTTGAGTATATCTCGAGTAGTAATTCACCGAACAAGCATTCAATGTAAAGGTAATTGGGTCATCTGCAACTCTTTTTTCATTGTTTTGAGATCGGCCCTGTAGTTCAATTGATATCGGTTTTAATAAGTTGAGAAGCGTTATTTTTTTTTTGTCACATATCATCCTAGGATAAATAGAAATTGCAAAGATAAATCCACTATTTGCGCAACGCTAAAACTTTTACCTAAAAAAACAAGCTGCTATTGATGAAAATCCATGAATATAAAGTGAAGTTATGAATGAATCAGTGGAAGATAAAAAATAAAGGAAAACAAGTATAAAAAAATTATTTTTGTGTCCTGATAGAACTACAAGACTAATAGTACAGACATTATATAAAAAATCTAGGAAACATTTTTAACATCATATGAATATATCAAAAATCCAGACAAATCCGTCAAGAGGAGTGGAACTTCCTCAGTTTCTCACGGCTATATAGAAAAATTTAGAATTAATTATTCAAATTTTTTCTTCGCAAAAAAAGAAATTTCGTAAAATTTACTAAAAAAAACAAAAAACTATTATCTCCGATGTTCCGATTCCGAATGTATTGATCTGAAGTGATTTTGATAAAATGGCCCGCTTTCAACTTTGAGAATTACATAATTCTTATGAAAGTGAAATACGGACCATTTTAACGAAATTACTTCTTAACAATTTGTTCGGAATCGAAATAGAACGGAGATAATCACTTTTGTTCTATGTGCAAACGGTTCTGAGAAAATCAGTATTGAAAAAGATACAAAAAAATGTTATATAATTTTTTCGCGAACACAAAATTTCGATATCGTCAATAGTTAATGAGATATAAGCGAAAGTTTCAACGATCGAAAAAAGGGACTTATCATTGTGATTTCTATTTTTTCCCGGCAGATATGTAGGTTTCGAACTAATTTTTTGAACGAAAATACCGTTTTGCCAAAAACTAGGTGCGAAAACAATATCAAATATCGACACCGGAACAATCACCTTAAAAGAAGAAATAAAGCGAGAATAGTTAAAATTAAATTTCCAAAACGAAAACATCTAGCTGCGTATTAATATAGGCCTTGATTTTGTCTACAGTAGTATTTGACGAAAGGTGAGAAATAAATATTAATTTGAGGTGGGAGCTACAACAGTAAGGCCATTAGGTTTTAGCGCTTGTGGAATGGTTGGATCATCAGCAGGGTTAGCATGGACAGCAACAGGTGAAATAACAATGATCTTAGGCATCGGTTGGGTAAAAGTATTTGCGTAGACAGGTAAGACAGCTGGCGGCTGATACGAAGGTTCAATGATAGAAGCCAAAGAGTTGACGTCGCCAATTGGCTCTTCAGAGTTGACCTTAAAACTCACCATATGATAACAGAATTGTCCGGAGTAGTTGCTTCAATAGGTATTTTAGGCGAATTACTCTTCTTTCGCTTTGGAGAGGTATTCAGGCATTTCATATTTCTAAATGATTTTGCAAGCTTCTGAAACTTATAAGCCACTGCTTTAAAATTTATGAAAACCATGTCTCGTTTACTTCATGAACGTGAGGATCTTGGTTTCCATCCATCTACAGTCCAAATAAGTCCATCACAAACCTTTAAGTTCTTTAATTGCATCGAAAACACTGCCATTAAGCCCAGCACATTTGCATTGCGAAGTATTATCCTATAGTCAACATAACAAGAATTTTGTACTGACGCTTTCAGCATTAACTACATACAATTATAATTACTTTTGTTTTTAGCAATTATAATTTAAATTATAGCTTGTAACCATTTTTTTTTTTTAATTGCGCCATCAATATTTGAAAATTTAAAGGAAAGTGGTACAAAAGAAAATAGAAGATCTCACCACTTTTCTGATGAAAATGTTAAAAATGAAAATAACCGAAAATTCTGTAATTTCTTCCGTTTTTCTTTGAATTTTTTCCCTACACGTACATAATTATTATATATACATCTACATACATATAAACATATATACATGCATATATATAGGAATATATATGCGCAAATGCATAAAAAATGTATAACATTTTTTTGAAGTTATTGTAGTTTTTTTATAAAATTAAAAAACCTCTTGACGAGGTAACAATCAAGTGACGAAAGCCTACTTGCAACTCACAAAACGTTTTATATCATTTGTATGGTTGGAATTGATGGTAATATGTAGTAGAGCGTTCGTCATGTTGCTATACTTTTTATGCTATAAAATTCAGCTTTTTTCAATTTATTTCTCTACTTAAGCATATTCTTGAAAATTCACCACTACAACGTAAAATGACAAAATTTAATCTCTATAAGGTAAATCTAACACATGATTTCTTTTAAGTCTTCGAGTTGTATCGCTATTATCTAGTAGGCCTATTGCCAAAAAATTTAAATGATCATGTAGTCTCTCAACGTACCTTGTGCGTATTCTACGTATTTCATCTTTTATGTATGGAATATTTAAATCTTTGTGAATTTGGTCATTAGCCACATACCAGGGGGCGTCAACAATAAGTCTAAGCGTTTTGGACTGATATCGTTGAAGAATTTCAATATTTGATTGGCTTGCAGTTCCCCATAATTGGATAGCATATGTCCACACAGGCTTTAAAATAGCCTTGTAAAGCCGAACTTTGTTCTCCAAACTAAGCTGCGATTTTCTCCCAAGCAGCCAATACATTTTTTTTTGTTTTTATGTTGAGTTTCTTTGTCTTGATTTTAATATGACTTTTCCAAGTTACTCTCCGATTTATATCGAGTCCAAGATAATTTGCGGAGTCACTATGAGGAATTTGTGAATTATTTAAAAATACTGACGGACAAATCTCCTCTTCTCAGAGCAAATGTGACATGTTTCCACTTCTCAGTATTAACCTTTATTTTCCATTTCTTAGGCCATCGCTCTATTTCAACTATTTCATTTTGAATATTTTGAGATACTTCTGCCGCAGTGTCTTTAGATGCAATTATAGCTGTATCATCAGCATAAGTGGCTACTTGAACATCACTGACAACAGGAAGATCGGCAGTGAATATTGTGTAAAGGACACCAGCATGGAATATCTAAAAAATTAAACTAAAAAAAAATAAAAATGCGCACAAAGTACACTCTAGAACCGACTCAGACTAGAAAACTGTTGTCAAACTTCATATATATGTTTGTGATCACGGAGATTACTACCTCACTCGTATTTTTCAATGTTGTATGCACCAAACTGTATTCCTTCATTAAATTTTATAACTCTTATTATCACCTTCCAATGAAATCAATTTTCGAGTGGATAGCCTCCACTACTGAAGTTCAACCAGCCTACAATTTTGAAATTATTATATCGATAGCTTTGTTTTCGAATCTACCGACTAAATTAGATGTAAAAATAAATTAAGAAATAGAAAAAAATTTTTTTTTCATTTGATCGTATAATTTCATATATGCATAAAGAGTTTTCGTACAAAAGAAAAATTATTTTTTACAAATAGTTTAATTTTAACAGACATTTTTAAAAGTTATCCTTATTCGTAATTATATTAACAAAATTTAATTTTTGCCATAGGACTCGTAACAATGAATTCAAACATATCATTGAAGTCCGCCGCTTGATCTGGAGTCCTCGGCTTTCGACATTTGTTACAGCAGCAATAGAAGATGGGATTAAATGCGTTTAACAAACGCACACCGACAGTATCACTCAGATACATTTCATGCAGCTCGCACTTATAAAATATTATTAATTTTTCCAAATTGGGGCACCTAATGACAAATCTCATTAGATCATAAATTGAATAATTATGACCAATGACTTTGATCGTGCGCACCGAATTTAATACTGGAAAGTTATAATTGCCTCTGACCTTCTGCATTGTAGCCAACTGCGTATCAAAGATGATTTCTTCCAGTTGATCGCAGTGTTCCATCGTATATGAAGTTAACCAACATGGCGGAAAGAAATCAATAGATGCAGCCAACTTCTTGATACTGGTACTCCTAAACAAGATGAGCTTCCTCAGTAGCGGATCCAAATTGTGCGGCAAACTCTTCACTTCCAACTCCTGGACAGTTTTGACCGCTAAAATTTTGTAAAAATGTTCACGTAGAATCTGCTCCGATAGTGTAATTTTTTCTAATACAGTGCAGCGCATAAGAAAATTTATCGAGCTAACTGGTTTGTAGTCATAAACCAGATTTAGTGTCTTCAGATTTTCCAGGTAGGTATTTTTACAGGCGTCTGAGAAATCTTCCATTTTGCTCGAATGTATCCTCAAAGTATGTATGTACTCCGCCATGGCGGAAATATAAAAGTCGTAGTCCTCGACTGTGATGTCTTTATTGACACTGTCCTTTATGCAGTCCATGGACAATGATCTTTTCCGCCATATACGTATGCAAATATCCCGCAAACGTACGCAAGTCTGTGCGAGCTTCAAAAGATCACACTGCCGGGTGGAACGAACGATGTCCTCGAGTGCGTAATCATTTAGTTGCAGGAAAGGCATTTTGTTTCTGTAAAAATTCAAATATTAAAATGAATACGAACTCCGAAATATTCGATGTTTACACGATGGAATTTATCGCAAGACTGATGAAAACTATTGCAAATGCGGGGGTTTATATGGCTGATATCGGCACACTTGCAGTTAATTAGTTTTTCCTAATGATCTTTTTTTTTGTTAATTTCGTTTAATGCAGTCAAGAGGCGTATGCGGGTACTTGCAATCTTAGGTAAAGCAATATTCCAAGAAATACTAATTCATATATTATTCTACCATGGTGCTGAGAAAGCGAGAGCGAGTTCGCAGAAGCCGAGCGCGAATAGTCAGTGCAGTTTGTTTCGAGGTCACTGCACAGCCTTGATATCCTTGCTGTATGCTGGCTTTTGTTGCTGTATGTATAAACATGTATGTATGTGGTAGTACCCAAACGTGTGTGTATGTATGGACATATGCGCGGAAGCATATAAAAATAAATCAAAACGAAAAAAATTTGAGAAAATAATTTTTATTAAAAAATTTATTAAAACTAAATAATTTGAAGAAAATAATGTTTACAGACCCTACTTATTTAATAATTTGATCTTGATAACATTCAAGATATTAAAATTTGAACTTTCTGCATACTCCTCGGCTTTTCTGAAGCTCTACATAATTTTTCTGTGAGCCAAATACTATTTTTTCGTAGCAGGACCAGCAGAAAATAATTTAAAATATATTTTCTGTGTTCACTAGAGCCGTGAGGATTCAGAAAACGAATTTTTATATTTTTCGTATGCTAGAGTTCGTAGAATATACTCATTGAAAATAATTTTTTTTTTTTTTTGTATTTTGCTACCAAGTGGGTTTGTTTACAAAACAAAAAAATTATAAAAATGTCGTAGTGCACTTTCATAAGAGTAAAAAGTCATCTTGGAAGCTTTAAATTGAATATTATTATTTACATTATTAAAATTTTTGTTAAAAAAAGAAAAACTCGGATTTACAATTTACAATTTCCTCTTTCAGAAAGCTTTTACAGTTCTCACAATTAAACTTTTGTTGGGAACACAAATCCTGTAAAATAACGTAAAGCATTTTCACTAGTTTAACTAATGGTAGACGGAGAGACATCGTTAACCTCGGATACGTCTATATCTTCATTGAAAGCTCCACTGCTAGTTGTTATATGTTGATAAGGCAATTGTTGTTGGATATTAACAGCGTTATTTGCCAGTTCCAGTTTTGGGTCATCAACCACATTTGGGAGCATGTAGTCTTCATCTGCTTCACATTTTCCAGTTGTAGTTTTTGAAGTTATAATTTTCATCTTCGGAATTATTACGTTAAATTCAAAAAGCATTGGATTATTGTTGGTAACACCTCTACTTCTTATTATGTAAATTTAGTTTTCCCATTCATCATGATTCAACCTATGTAGATAAAACCAAAAAAGTCTCATTTGAAGTTTAATTCCAAACTAATTACCCCATCAATACAATACACTTTGTTTGGATAACGACATTTTTTAAAATAGTTTTTCATTTCTATTATGTTTTTCCATTTCACTTTTAATTGCTAAAACAGATTTTAGTGGGTTTTTATCATATTAGCGCTCCCCTTTAACTGAAATATTTTATATTTCATTGAAAATCATTTCATTTAGGATGTAAGTAATTCAGACACATGACACCAAATATAGGGCTTCACAATGTTGTATGTGGAAACGATTCTGAGAAAATCAGTATTGAAAAAGATACAAAAAAAATGTTACATAATTTTTTCGCGAACACAAAATTTCAATATCGTCAATAATTAATAAGATATAAGCGAAGGGGAGGTGGGACTACTTAGTTAAAAATTTTGTGTGATGTGAATTTATAGTCCAAAAAAATGTACGGAAATTTACCAGTGACTTTGAAACAGCCTTTTTGAGCCACAAATTTCGTTAAACTGGAATAGCCACGACTTCTGGACTAAAGCTATTATGGGCGATTAATACTTGGTCCCGAGAGAAATAAAATTCGGAAACCACAAAAGACAAAACAAGACCCAATATTTGTTCATATTAAAACAAATTGTTAACTGTTAGTGACACCTTGAACTTTGTGGAGTGTGAGGTCGACAATGAAAATGGGGAATGTTTCTTCCTTTGCATATAAGTATGCACCAATATAAATGTATTTTGAATGCTGATAAACTGTTAAACTGTTCGAATCTACAACGATTAGCAGACCTTGCCAACTAATTGACTCTATGGGGTTAACAATATATAGATTTTTTTATTTTTTTTTTGTTTCAATTTTGGTTTTACACTTAAAAATTCAGAATTTCTCCATTTATACATAAATTTTTTCAATAGTAGCTTGATTTTTCGAAATACATTAAAAAAATGGATTTATTTCATGATTTTTATTTTTTCCCGGCCGATATGTGAATTCCGAACTAATTTTTTGAACGAAAATACCGTTTTGCCAAAAACTAGGTGAGAAAACAATATCAAATATCGACACCGGAACAATCACCTTAAAAGAAGAAATACAGCGAGATCAGTTAAAATTAAATTTCCAAGAATCTATTGTAGCTGCGTATTAGTATAGGCCTTGATTTTGTCCTCAGTATTAGCGGACGAAAGGCGAGAAATAAATATTGATTTACGGTGAGCAACAGTAAGGCTTTAGCGCTTGAGGATCGTTCGGACCATCAGCAGGATCAGCATGAACAGATAAACGCCGATGTTATGCGATGAAGTACTGCCTACCCTACGTTGGTCACTTCTTCCAAAATTAGTAAATAGTTTGCAAGTGACCCCTTGTTCAAAAAGAGAACTCAACCACTGCCCTTTACTAAGAACACCGGAATCAGGCTGTAAAAGACTCATTAAGCCATAATAAAAGGAACGAAATTCATTTTAAAACTATTTCATGAAATTCATATTGCAACATTAATTAATATTGTAAACGTGTTATACTAGAGATTAAACAAAAAAATACCTATCAAAAGATATTGGAAATTCATTTTACCTATAAATAATATAATGCTAATAAAATATACAAATTCCTGAATAACAAGAATGTGCAAGAAAATATATAATAATGGGTATAAATAATATAACTTAATATATGTTTGAGTTATACATTTTTTTTTTTATAATAATATGGAAAAAGTAGTAATATGTATAAATTCGCGAGAAAAAAAATTGAATGTAAATTTCAAGATCCTTGTGCTTTAATTTCAAAATAACTTTAATATTTGACTTTAAATTGCATTAGTAAAAAAAAAAAAACAAATGCTCAAAAATTTCCAAATACCTTGTTAATTAAACGCATCGTAGGGTATCGGATAATAGTTTAACGTCAAATAAATTAAAAACAATAAAATGTAACACGGCAATGAAGAGAAGATCGTTCTCTTCAATTGATTTAAGTTGAAGAGAACAAAATAACTCACTCTGTATTAAAGATCTGCCGCAACGAAGAAAGGCGTTTCTGGTGTTGCTGCAGGTTGCTGTTATAAAGTGAGAGTTAAACACTAGATTGGACCAAATGCCAAATTATTGTTGTTGACAATTGACTCTTTAATTGCCGCTGTACATTTTTGAGAGAGTTTAAAGTTTATATTTTTATTTTTAATAGCTTTACTTTTTTCCCAATTTTTTTATCAATAATTAATTTGTATTTTATTTTATTCAATCATTGTTTTTGGAAAAAAAAATACTTTATGCACAAAAAAATGTGTACATATAAAAAAAAATGATTACTTTTTTGGGTAGCCCCCATACAAACCCACCGCCCACTTTTGACTTTTTGTAAAAAAAACTTTTTTAGTATAGTCAATTTCAACTTAATAATTGATATGGTAACTTTTAGTCAACGTATGCTTGACATATCCAACCCAATATTTGGGGTAGCCCCCATAGAAACCTATTGCCGACTTTTTACTTTTTGTATGAAAACTTCTTTATTCTTTATCAATATTAGCTTGAAATTTGATTTGTTGGATTTTAGTGGTTAACGCTTCATATACATATACAAATGGGCGTGTCCCGCCCACTTATTGAGGTAGTCCCATATAAACCCACAGGTCGCTTTTATGCATTTGTATGGAAAATGTCAATATCAACTTGAAATTCGCTTCATACACATCTACTAGTAGGCGTGTACCGCCCACTTTTTGGGGTAGACCCTATTTAAACCCCCACTTTTATGTATTATAGTACTATTTAAAATTTCGTGTGAATGGTATTAGAGCTTCGTTTCAACCGAAGTTAACGTTTTTTCTTGTTTTTCTTTCTTTTTTCACTTTTAGCCATTTGGGAAACAAATTTACTTGTCATAATTTTTCTAATATTGGGAACAAAAAAAAAAAATTCCGAATATTGATTATAAATTTAGCACTTTTCACTAAAAAAAAAACTGAAGAGCTCAATCTCCTAATATACACAACGCCGACAAAATGAATGATGATATGATAGCGTCATGATATGATAGCGTCATGAGGTGACTTCTCCCGCTCTCCTTTTCTTGTCGTTTCATATACGCAGCACCATAAAAAAACGGTGCTAAGCAAGCAGATTATGCGCAAAGAAATAAAGTAATTCTGCGCATAATCAAAAAATATAATTATGCACTTGACGCCTCTGCAAACAACGAAATGAACACAAAAAAAAAAAAATTCAAGAGAAATGTAAAAATGGGAAATTTCTTTTTGAAGAGGGATTGATATGAATATTTACAAAAATTAGTGAATGAATAATTTAATTTATTTATTTTCATTTCATCCACTTTTAATCAATTAAAATTGATTTGCATGAATTGAAAGGAAAAATAAAATGAAGTTTTTACTGTTTAAGTTATAGGAAGCTTTAACTTACCGCTTCGAGGTGTTGACTGCACGACTACCAAAAATGAAAACATCGACATAGCAATGAATGAAAATCAACTTAGTTCGGTTCACGCGGTTTTTTTGAATTCGCCCAACATGACTAATTGCATTTGTGAAATTTACAAATACAATTCTAAAAAGTGACATATGTCAGCTATATTGAATTTTAGGCAACTCTGCAAAAATTCCCTCTGTTAGTTTGTCAGTTATATTTGATTTGAAATTAATGAAATAATGAAATAATGTAAATACGTATATAAGCGAGAGCGTTCAGTAAATATAATATAAATAAAACGAATCAAAATGTATTTTTAACTAACCAAACAACCTTTATTCTTTATCCATTTGATTTATACCAGTTTACAGCCATTTTGACCACCACAACTCAGTATGAATTTCCCATGCATTTTTGTTTACTACATAGGAAAAACACATTTCAAAATTTTTTAATAGAATCTGCATACAAGGTCTTATCTAAAAATAACCGAACTTTCAATTTAAATCATTGAACACGTAGTGCCTTCTATTAAATGTTGGCAGTGTTTCCTTCTTTCGAAAGCAGTTAAGTTCATGCTAATCGTTTGACAGGTTACAAAATGGCACACGTTTTAATAACAGTAATTTTTGTAGTCATATCGTAAAAGCATTAGAGCAAATATTAAGTATTGTTTTAAACTCGGTAAAAAAATTTCTGAGACTACGTATTGTTAAAAAAAAGTTTATGATGATGATTGTATGAGTCGTACTCAAGTTTACACGTAGTTTACATAATAATCCAAGTTTAAATGATAATTCAAGACCTGGACTACCCAAAGCATCTAATCACTGTGAGAATGCTGGCAGAAGAATTAAATTCATCTTACTGTACATTCTACAAAATATGAACTGAAATAGATAAGTGTCTAGTATTCTATTGGAACTTACGACATTGGTTAACCAAGGCTTTGTTAATGGTTTACAGACGGACGTTGTTTACATTTGATTGTGTTAATCATCGCATATTGGTTTACAAACTTGAATGTTTAGGTTTTCCTCCTGCTTTAGTCAAATGGATCTCAACCTTTTTGGATTCCCGTTCACAATGTGCAGTATTTGATAACACCTTATCTCACATAATTGATGCATTTTCAGGTGTACCTCAAGGTAGTTACCTTGGACCCCTTCTATTTGTATTGTTCATTAATGATTTGCCTGATACATATCAGATGATGTTAAGTCATGTTTGAGTTACAATGGTTCTGAGGGCCATGATTTGACACAATCTGATTTGAATGTGCTTCATAACTGGTGTCGTCGTACTGTCCTAGTGCTAAATTGCGATAAATGCAAAGCAACGACTTTTTGTCGTAGAATACCTATTTTATCCGTATTCCTTATCGAAAGGTCAGCGCTGGCGCTTGTATTTTCATTTAATGACTTTGGCGTTCTTTTTGACCCAAAACTTTTGTTCTCTACTTACATTGATATTATTTGTAATAAGGCAATGGATTAGCTTGGCTTATCAAACGATGGTCGAAGGAATTTAATGATCCATACGTTACGAAACTTTTATTTACTGCATTGGTCCGCCTTATACACATCGATTAAACTTAATCAATCTGCCTACACTAGATAAACGTAGAAATATACTTGGTGTTTTATTCATCCAGAAGCTTATCTACGGTGATATTTATTCACCCTATTTATTGGAGCATTAAATTTCTCTATTCCTTCAAGAACCACTAGAAACTTCTCATTGTTCCACCTACGCGTATTATGTTCTATATATAATAGATTTTATAACTTGAATTTAATCTGTTTCCAGGTCTCCCTATAAATTCTGTTCGTAATACATTAAATAATTTTAACTTATAATCTTTAATTTAATTCTTTTGTTAAGTACTAAAAGCAACATGTTAATATGTTAGTTGTTAAATTAATAAATAATAATTTGAAATAAAATAAAATAAAATAAAAGAAAAGAAAGGTATGTGCGCATTTTGTTCCACATCAGTTAAATGATGATACAAAAATCGCTCGTGTAGTCAATGAATTTTCGATGAAAAAACTGATTTGTCTCATCGACCACCCTCCGTATTCGCCTGATCTATCACTGAGCGATTATTTTCACTTTCCAAAAATGAAAACTGCAATGAAACAGATTTTTACGATGACGTTACAGCCATACAAGCAGCCGTGACACAGGATAAATTGGTTGAGCGTTCCAATTGTTGTATTGAGTTGAATGGATCGTATTTTGAATAACTATTAGCTTTGAAATATAATACCATGCTTGTTTTATTTTATAACTGAAAAGTTCGGATATTTTTAGATCCCCCGTGTATATCTCGAGTGCTACTTGACCATCATACATAGTTTTGAGATCAGCTTATGGGAGTAGTTTAGTAGTCACATATTTATTAGTAGTCACATATGTATTTGACGCTTCTTTAGCAGGTTTTTTTTTTAGCCGAAGCCAAACCTTACTGCTGTTTAGTTATGCGGGGTGTCACAGAAATCTCTAGGCAAAATTCCGTCTGGTGATTTGAGTTTCACAAAGAGATTTCGTACATGTCACAGAAATTTCGTAGATTTCATTGAAAGCAGTGTTTAATGAACGTACAAGTAGTGTGCTACGCAGAGTTGTCGTACATAACAAAAAAAGATTACAGACTATGTAAATCCAATTTTTTAAGCAGATTTACTTGAAACACATTGTTAAGTCCTATATTTGGTGTCATGTGTCTGAATCACTTACATCCTAAATGAAATGATTTTCAATGAAATATAAAATATTTCAGTTAAAGGGAAAACCCACTAAAATCTGTTTTCGCAATTAAAAGTGAAATGGAAAAAACATAATAGAAATGAAAAACTATTTTAAAAAATGTCTTTATCCAAACAAAGTGTATTGTATTGATGGGGTAATTAGTTTGGAATTAAACTTCAAATGAGACTTTTTTGGTTTATTCTACATAGGTTGAATCATGATGAATGGGAAAACTTAATTTACATAATAAGAAGTAGAGGTGTTACCAACAATAATCCAATGCTTTTTGAATTTAACGTAATAATTCCGAAGATGAAAATTATAACTTCAAAAACTACAACTGGAAAATGTGAAGCAGATGAAAACTACATGCTCCCAAATGTGGTTGATGACCCAAAACTGGAACTGGCAAATAACGCTGTTAATATCCAACAACAATTGCCTTATCAACATATAACAACTAGCAGTGGAGCTTTCAATGAAGATATAGACGTATCCGAGGTTAACGATGTCTCTCCGACTACCATTAGTTAAACTAGTGAAAATGCTTTACGTTATTTTACAGGATTTGTGTACATAAATCCCAACAAAAGTTTAATTGTGAGAACTGTAAAAGCTTTCTGAAAGAGAAATTGTAAATCCGAGTTTTTCTTTTTTTAACAAAAATTTTAATAATGTAAAAAATAATATTCAATTTAAAGCTTCCAAGACGACTTTTTACTCTTATGAAAGTGCACCACGACATTTTTCTAATTTTTTTGTTTTGTAAACAAACCCACTTGGTAGCAAAATACAAAAAAAAAAAATAATTTTCAATGAGTGTATTCTACGAACTCTAGCATACGAAAAATATAAAAATTCGTTTTCTGAATCCTCACGGCTCTAGTGAACACAGAAAATATATTTTAAATTATTTTCTGCTGGTCCTGCTACGAAAAAATAGAATTTGGCTCACAGAAAAATTATGTAGGGCTTCAGAAAAGCCGAGGAGTATGCAGAAAGTTCAAATTTTAATATCTTGAATGTTATCAAGATCAAATTATTAAATAAGTAGGGTCTGTAAACATTATTTTCTTCAAATTATTTAGTTTTAATAAATTTTTTAATAAAAATTATTTTCTCAAATTTTTTTCGTTTTGATTTATTTTTATATGCTTCCGCACATATGTCCATACATACACACACGTTTGGGTACTACCACATACATACATGTTTATACATACAGCAACAAAAGCCAGCATACAGCAAGGATATCAAGGCTGTGCAGTGACCTCGAAACAAACTGCACTGACTATTCGCGCTCGGCTTCTGCGAACTCGCTCTCGCTTTCTCAGCACCATGGTAGAATAATATATGAATTAGTATTTCTTGGAATATTGCTTTACCTAAGATTGCAAGTACCCGCATACGCCTCTTGACTGCATTAAACGAAATTAACAAAAAAAAAGATCATTAGGAAAAACTAATTAACTGCAAGTGTGCCGATATCAGCCATATAAACCCCCGCATTTGCAATAGTTTTCATCAGTCTTGCGATAAATTCCATCGTGTAAACATCGAATATTTCGGAGTTCGTATTCATTTTAATATTTGAATTTTTACAGAAACAAAATGCCTTTCCTGCAACTAAATGATTACGCACTCGAGGACATCGTTCGTTCCACCCGGCAGTGTGATCTTTTGAAGCTCGCACAGACTTGCGTACGTTTGCGGGATATTTGCATACGTATATGGCGGAAAAGATCATTGTCCATGGACTGCATAAAGGACAGTGTCAATAAAGACATCACAGTCGAGGACTACGACTTTTATATTTCCGCCATGGCGGAGTACATACATACTTTGCGGATACATTCGAGCAAAATGGAAGCTTTCTCAGACGCCTGTAAAAACACCTATCTGGAAAATCTGAAGACACTAAATCTGGTTTATGACTACAAACCAGTTAGCTCGATAAATTTTCTTATGCGCTGCACTGTGTTAGAAAAAATTACACTATCGGAGCAGATTCTACGTGAACATTTTTACAAAATTTTAGCGGTCAAAACTGTCCAGGAGTTGGAAGTGAAGAGTTTGCCGCACAATTTGGATCCGCTACTGAGGAAGCTCATCTTGTTTAGGAGTACCAGTATCAAGAAGTTGGCTGCATCTATTGATTTCTTTCCGCCATGTTGGTTAACTTCATATACGATGGAACACTGCGATCAACTGGAAGAAATCATCTTTGATACGCAGTTGGCTACAATGCAGAAGGTCAGAGGCAATTATAACTTTCCAGTATTAAATTCGGTGCGCACGATCAAAGTCATTGGTCATAATTATTCAATTTATGATCTAATGAGATTTGTCATTAGGTGCCCCAATTTGGAAAAATTAATAATATTTTATAAGTGCGAGCTGCATGAAATGTATCTGAGTGATACTGTCGGTGTGCGTTTGTTAAACGCATTTAATCCCATCTTCTATTGCTGCTGTAACAAATGTCGAAAGCCGAGGACTCCAGATCAAGCGGCGGACTTCAATGATATGTTTGAATTCATTGTTACGAGTCCTATGGCAAAAATTAAATTTTGTTAATATAATTACGAATAAGGATAACTTTTAAAAATGTCTGTTAAAATTAAACTATTTGTAAAAAATAATTTTTCTTTTGTACGAAAACTCTTTATGCATATATGAAATTATACGATCAAATGAAAAAAAAATTTTTTTCTATTTCTTAATTTATTTTTACATCTAATTTAGTCGGTAGATTCGAAAACAAAGCTATCGATATAATAATTTCAAAATTGTAGGCTGGTTGAACTTCAGTAGTGGAGGCTATCCACTCGAAAATTGATTTCATTGGAAGGTGAAAATAAGAGTTATAAAATTTAATGAAGGAATACAGTTTGGAGCATACAACATTGAAAAATACGAGTGAGGTAGTAATCTCCGTGATCACAAACATACATATATATGAAGTTTGACAACAGTTTTCTAGTCTGAGTCGGTTCTAGAGTGTACTTTGTGCGCATTTTTATTTTTTTTTAGTTTAATTTTTTAGATATTCCATGCTGGTGTTCCACAGGGCAGTGTTCTGGTGTCCTTTACACAATATTCACTGCCGATCTTCCTGTTGTCAGTGATGTTCAAGTAGCCGCTTATGCTGATGATACAGCTATAATTGCATGTAAAGACACTGCGGCAGAAGTATCTCAAGATATTCAAAATGAAATAGTTGAATTAGAGCGATGGCCTAAGAAATGGAAAATAAAGGTTAATACTGAGAAGTGGAAACATGTCACATTTGCTCTGAGAAGAGGAGATTGTCCGTCAGTATTTTTAAATAATTCACAAATTCCTCATAGTGACTCCGCAAATTATCTTGGACTCGATATAAATCGGAGAGTAACTTGGAAAAGTCATATTAAAGGCAAGACAAAGAAACTCAACATAAATCAAACAAAAAGAAATGTATTGGCTGCTTGGGAGAAAATCGCAGCTTAGTTTGGAGAACAAAGTTCGGCTTTACAAGGCTATTTTAAATCCTGTGTGGACATATGCTATCCAATTATGGGGAACTGCAAGCCAATCAAATATTGAAATTCTTCAACGATATCAGTCCAAAACGCTTAGACTTATTGTTGACGCCCCCTGGTATGTGGCTAATGACCAAATTCACAAAGATTTAAATATTCCATACATAAAAGATGAAATACGTAGAATAAGCACAAGGTATGTTGAGAGACTACATGATCATTTAAGTGTTTTGGCAATAGGCCTACTAGATAATAGCGATACAACTCGAAGACTTAAAAGAAATCATGTGTTAGATTTACCTTTTAGAGATTAAATTTTGTATATATTGTAAATAAACTCTTAATTATAGAATTTTGAATATAATAGCTGTTCTCACTGGAGTACAGCTATTTCTGTTATATTATGAACTTTCAACTAATTTACTTATTGTCTTATTGATAGATTGTAAATTAATAATAATAAAAAAAAAAAAATTTGTTTAGATATCTAGCTGAAACTCCACAGGAATCTTCCATTTGTTCAAAATCATTTTACTACAAAGTCTAGACTGCATACAAACCTACGTCCTTCTTCCAAGTTTCTGCGTGAAAATGTTTTTAATTCAAATGTATTCTAAATTTAACAAAATAGTTTCTTATATTTAAAACTCGGTATAAAACATCTTTGGGATCGGCCGGACTTCCAACTATTTTTTGGCTCCAAAAGTATTTCCACATTTATGGCCTTTGGTTTAAACAGGATCGCGGCACATGCCACACATCTAAAGTTTTTCCATCCACTTATTAAGGGAAGAGTTTGAGAAGAACATAATCTAAAGATCCTGTAATCTGATACCGCTTTCTATGGGGATACTTGAAACCGTTGTATTGTGTGGTACTCAATATTGTCATGATTTGTGTAGGTTTGTGTACTCATAGTTCAAGTACAAGACTTTAAATAAAACTATTTCTGTAGGTATTTGTTTGGAATACAGTCATTATGCTTCACTGGCATTTATCCAGATGCTAATTTTGTCTCTTTTCCGGGTGTAGAAAAATAATATGCCTCTTTCTGACATTCTAACATTACAGCCGAACTCTTTGTAGTATTGAGTGTTGGCATAGTCTTCGTGAGTTGTACTGAAGATATGCGAACGGATCAATCCTTAGAAAGACAATGTGTGAAACACGCGTTCCAAAGGATTTTTCGAGACGATGCAAATATCATTAATAGTTGGCAATAAAATGAAGTCAAAACCGATGACTAGCTAAAATACCATGTTCTCGCTTTAATTCCCAAGATTTTTGTAATGAAAACTTCTCATGTTTCGGAGGCCCAATATATCGTAGCATTACACAGCAAAGTTTTGACAAGTCGATGTGAACATACATATATTTCTTGCTATTAATTTTAAAATTTTTCTTTTTCTTCTCGGCAATACACAATTTTTGTTGCTTTTCTAACGCAACTTTAGTTTGTTGTTGTTCCTTGTTTCGAGTCATTTTGCTGTTATAATGGCTTGTTGTGAACCGCGCTGTTAGTATAGATTATTGTAGTCGTTCGTGCTCATCCAACTAATGGTACCCCACTACTAAGCAATATTTTATTATCACTGTGGACGGTAGTCCACGCAAGTGACGAAGGCCCACCTCATCATTGTGTCGCATTTTTAGCAACTTCAAATACGTCCAACAGATCTCTACCACGATTTCATGAAATTTTTCCTGGCAAATTGATCCCCAGGAGAGGTGACATAAATTGGCCTCCACGAAGTTCCAATTTAACCCCTATGGACTTTTTCCTGTGGGGTTACGTTAAATCTAAAGTTTACGGCAACAAACCGACTTCCCTGGCACAATTAAAAGAAAATATCCGTCACGAAATGGCAGCCATCACGAAGAATACCAGCCGAGCCGTCATAGGAAATTTTAGTGCTCGATTAAATGAATGCCGTGAACGAAACGGTTTACATTTTTTTAATATGTAATAAACATTTTTTCAATAAACTATTTACTTTTTTTTATCGATTTTTTAATTGTGAACTTTCTTTTGAGACACCCTTCATGCTATTATTTATTATTTTTTTCTTTTTCTTCTCGGCAATACACAACTGTTGTAGCTTTTCGAACGCATCTTTAGTTTGTTCTTGTTCCTTGTTTCAAGTCATTTTACTGTCTTGTCTCTCTGCGAAATCGTCAGTCTGCTAAATTGACATTTTGTACTACAGTGTGCACAAAAATTAGCATCCTTATTACTTATTATACAATTCACACATAGTGTTTGTAACGCATTAAAGGAAGCATCGTAGACCCCATAAAGTATGTATATTCTTGTTCAGATTAATCTTGCCATGTCCGTCTGTCTGTCTGTCTGTCTGTCTGTCTGTATGTTGTTGTGCATTTTTTGGGCACTAATATTTATGCTATCCAGTTGAAAATTTGCACACACACTTCTAATTAATGCAGTTTAATGGAGTATCAAGATTACCTGCCACGCCCACTCTGTGGGGTAGCCCTCATTCAAACCCACCGCCCACTTTTGACTTTTTGTATGAAAAACGTGTTATTGTAGTCAATATCAACTTAATAATTGATATGGTAGCTTCTAGTGGACGGATACTTCACATATACATTAATGGGTAAAACCCGCCTACTTTTTGAGGTTGTTTTTGTGAGAAACTTTTTTATAAAAGCCAATAATATGTTCAAATGCGATTTGGTGAATTTTTATGGATAGCCGCTCAACATACATAGACTAATGGGCGTGTCCCGCCCACTTTTTGGGGTAGCCCCCATACAAACCCACCTCTCACTTTGTGTTTTTTATAAAAAACTCCTTTATTGAAATGAAATTGGTTTTAGTGGATTTTAATAGACAACAGCTTCATATACACATACAAATTAGCATGTCCCGCTCACTGTTTGAGTTAGTCCCATGCAAACCCACAGCTCACTTTTATGAATTTGTATAAAAAACGTAACTATCAACTTGAAATTCGATATGACGGCATCTTATAGATGGTTGCTTCATACACATCTACTAATGGGCGTGCACCGCCCCCTTTTTGGGGTAGTTCCTTTTTAAACGTGTGAATGGTATTAGAACTTCGGTTCAACCGAAGTTATCGGTTTTTCTTGTTTCTTGTTTAAATTTATTAAAATGTTTATTTTTTTCAGCCAATAGTTATAATGGCTTGTTGTGATCCGCGCTTTCAATTCAAAAACAAGAACTGTAACCAGAAATTGTAGCATGCAACGTAGCATGTAAAGGGCTGATGTTAGAATTATTGGCATGTGCGGTACGCAGTAAAATCTGGCTCAGGCTCGTCGGCTAAAGGGTGGTGTTCGTGCTCATCTAACTAATGGCAACACTGTTAAAGGGCTCCTATTAGGGCCGACCCTACCAAGACCGAAAATAATATAAATGTCCATATAATGATTCCTATATCTTCCTAGTGAGCTACTTTGACCGTCAAAACGAAATCAATAGGAAACATTTAAGCAAACATATTAAAGAAATAAGGAACGTAAAGAATATTCATTTTTATGGAGATTTAATACAATAAATACAAAAAACAAGAAAAAACGTTAACTTCGGTTGAACCGAAGCTATAGTACCATTCACACGAAATTTTAAATAGTATTGTAAAACATAAAAATGGCGGCTTAAATAGGGGCTACCCCAAATAGGGAGCGGTACATGCCTTTTAGTCTATGTATGTTAATCGGTTGTCTATAAAATGATACCATATCGCATTTCAACCTAATATTGACTTAAATAAAGTAGTTTTCATACAAAAAGTCAAAAGAAAGCAGTAGGTTTGTATGGCGGCTACCCCAAACAGTATCTGCAATAAAAAGAAGTGTATGTGCAAAATTTGAACTGGATACCATTAAAATTGGTCCCCAAAAATGCGCAACAACATACAGACGGACCGAGTTGATCAAGAATATATATACTATATGGGGTCTACGATGCCTCCTTTAATGCGTTACAAACTTTCACACAAACTGATAATACCATTTCACACTATGTGTGAATAGTATAAAAATACAGGTATATTTAATACCAAAGGACTATAATTTCAGCCTTCTAAATTAATGAAATAAATGTAAAATATATTATAATAAAATAAATGGTAATCAAAAATTAAATTTAAAATGATTATAAAAAAATATATAAAAATGAATACAATTAAAATATAAAAAGCCTACAAAAAAAAAAATATATGTTTAATATGTACTGTTCGAAAAAAAAAACAAAAATTTAATATTTTGCAAAAGTGATTTTTTTGTATTCAAAATAGTTTCCTTGTGCGATACAACGTTTTGCACGGCCAATAAGCATGTTTAATGAGTGTTTAAGGTCATTTTTCGGAATGTCCTTGAGAATGCCGGTCGACGCCTTTTGGATGGCTTCAATGTTCTCATAGCGGTATCCTTTCATTGGCAAATTAAGTTTTCCAAATAGATAAATGTCACTCGGAGCCAAATCAGGCGAGTACGGTGAAGGATATACCTTTCCAACGCATGTACTTATCAATAGGTGGCGCCACCAGAAACAGCTATTTTTAAAAAGTTCTGTTTCTTTTGCGATTTTGTGGAGGCCAATTTATGTCACCTCTCCTGGGGATCAATTTGCCAGGAAAAATTTCATGAAATCGTGGTAGAGATCTGTTGGACGTATCTATTATATGTAGAACATAATACGCGAAACGGATCGTTGCATGCATTATTAGTTGTACACGTTTATAGGTGGAACAATGAGAAGTTTTTGTAGTAGTTCTTGAAGGAATAGAGAAATTTAATGCTCCAATAAATAGGGTGAATAAATATCACCGTAGATAAGCTTCTGGATGAATAAAACACCAAGTATATTTCTACGTTTTTCTAGTGTAGGCAGATTGATTAAGTTTAATCGATGTATATAAGGCGGTAAATTTATACTAGGATTCCATCAAAAATTACGCAAAGCAAAAAGAAGAAACTGCTTTTGCACAGATTCTAACTGTATCTTATAAACTGAGTATTGTGGATTCCAAATACAACAAGCATATTCAATCATTGGGCGGACCAATGAAGTAAATAAAAGTTTCGTAAAGTATGGGTCACTAAATTCCTTCGACCATCGTTTGATAAAGCCAAGCTAATCCATTGCCTTATTACAAATAATATCAATGTGAGTAGAGAACAAAAGTTTTGGGTCAAAAAGAACGCCAAAGTCATTAATTGAAAATACAAGCGCCAGCGCTGAGCTTTCGATAAGGAATACGGACAAAATAGGTATTTTACGACAAAAAGTCGTTGCTTTGCATTTATCGCAATTTAGCACTAGGACATTACGACGACACGAATCAGATTATGTCAAATCATGGCCCTCAGAACCATGACTTAGCATCATCTGCCTACATCAGTGTATGGCAGTAAGATATGGTATCAAGCAAATCATTAATGAACAATACAAATAGAAGGGGTCCAAGGTAACTACCTTGAGGTACACCTGAAAATGCATCAATTCTGTGAGATAAGGTGTTATCAAATACTGCACATTGTGAACGGGAATCCAAAAAGGTTGAGATCCATTTGACTAAAGCAGGAGGAAAACCTAAACATTCAAGTTTGTAAACCAATATGCGATGATTAACACAATCAAACGCCTCACTAAAATCAATGTAAACAACGTCCGTCTGTAAACCATTAACAAAGCCTTGGTTAACCAATGTCGTAAGTTCCAATAGAATACTAGACACTTATCTATTTCAGTTCATATTTTGTAGAATGTACAGTAAGATGAATTTAATTCTTCTGCCAGCATTCTCACAGTGATTAGATGCTTTGGGTAGTCCAGGTCTTGAATTATCATTTAAACTTGGATTATTATGTAAACTACGTGTAAACTTGAGTACGACTCATACAATCATCATCATAAACTTCTTTTAACAATACGTAAGTCTCAGAAATTTTTTTACCGAGTTTAAAACAATACTTAATATTTGCTCTAATGTTTTTACGATATGACTACAAAAATTACTGTTATTAAAACGTGTGCCATTTTGTAACCTGTCAAACGATTAGCATGAACTTAACTGCTTTCGAAAGAAGGAAAACACTGCCAACATTTAATAGAAGGCGCTACGTGTTCAATGATTTAAATTGAAAGTTCGGCTATTTTTAGATAAGACCTTGTATGTAGATTCTATGAAAAAATTTTGAAATGTGTTTTTCCTATGTAGTAAACAAAAATGCATGGGAAATTCATAGTGAGTTGTGGTGGTCAAAATGGCTGTAAACTGGTATAAATCAAATGGATAAAGAATAAAGGCTGTTTGGCTAGTTAAAAATACATATTGATTCGTTTTATTTATATTATATATACTGAACGCTCTCGCTTATTTATCATAACATAGTATTACAATTCAACTTATTAGTTTAATATAAATTGCAAACCAAACGCACACTAGAGGATGACTATGACTGAAAATGGTTAAAAAAATAAAACCTCAACAAAAACAAAATTAATGAGTAGTTTAACTAAATAGCATCATTATCCTGCTCGATCGTTGTCTAGGTAGTGTTGTTGACTGTATGGATTATGGATTATGATCGCTGTGGCTTTGACTTAGCGCGATTGATTAACAATGGACAGCAGCAACAAAAAGATGCCAGCGAAGGTATTAAACACCGGCATAGGCCGGACAGCGGTGACCCCGGATATGTGGCGCCCTGTAATACAAAAAAAAGAAAAAAAAAATTATAGATATTATAATATATTAATATACATATGCATATTTTTGTGTGCATATGCAAACAAATGCAATACTTATGAATGCGCCGGAAATTAGTGAGTATGAGTTATGTACTTTTAATAGTGCAAAATAAACAATAATTTATTACCAAATTTATAGAAAAAATTACGAAAATGGCATATAATTCGACAATTTTCCAGCGATTTGTGCGAAAAATTAAAATCAAATAAAAATGCATGTTTACAACAGAAATTTTCATAAAATAATTGCAAAAAAAAAAAAAAAAAAAATTAAATTAAACTACACTGCGCAGCATGCAAAAGTTTTTAGAATTATTAGAGACCTGAGCGAAATTCTTGGTAACTGCTTAAAATTATTTTAATGAAATTGAGTGATAATTAATAAATCGAATCTGGGCTATATACAAAATTCTGATCTCATTTTCGTATAGTTTGTATTTATAATAATTTCATAACGATGCCTTGAACTCAAGAGAAAGAAAATCATTTTCAGTCGAGTTAATCAGCAGCGCAAGGCATTATTCGCTTAATAAAATAATCATATTGTGTAAACAAATCATGAGTAAATTATTATTGTAGTGTATTTTCCTGGAATAATATCATATACATATAGTATGTAAGTACATACATCTGTTTATTATTCACCTTTAATTTTATTTATTTCGGACGTACTTCAAATGGTTTAAATGCGTTTAACGCGTAGATTAAAAGTTGTGCTATTTAAGTTTTTCGTACAGTTTGTAACGTTTTGAATGTTTCAAATACAAAATTTTTTAATTATAAAATTAAATTAACCAATTCTAGTGTATGTTTATTTTATCAACTTAAATCGTGCAATTGAAATTATGATATAGAAAAAATATTGGAGGTTAAAATCTTTTCAAACCGATAGTTTAATTATCGTAAGAAATATATGTAAGAAACTGAAAATTATCTCGAATTCGTTTAAAATATTGTGGGTATTATTCCTCTAAATGTACAACAAAAAAAAAAATTAAAAAAAAAAACTATTCTGTTTAAATAATTAGCTACGAAAATAGTTACCGCTATAAAACTCATCTGCACATTCCAGGAACAACAATAGTTTACCGTTCTGTTCGTGTTGTTGTCGCGCGTCGCGTTTAAAAAAAGAAAACCAAAATAACAATTTACCGTTCGGTTTATAGTTTGTGGTGATCTGTTAAAATTTGTACAGTTTATTTGGTATTCGCATTTGCGTTTTGAAATATTTCTCAAATAAATACATACTGTAAAATTTATTTAAGTGAAGTCGTTCAGTTTGTCTGGTGTGGCTAGTAGTCCGTCCTAAATAGCAATCGATTTGAGTTGCTTTCTAAACCTGACGATGTTGATAGACTGCCTTTAGATGATAAAATGGTGTCTTTGGACACTAATAATGATGCTGTAGTTGGCAATACTTCAACTGTATACATTTCGGCCAATGTATCATCTGCCAATCAAACAAAATCAAACAACTGAGGCCTTTGGTTCTAAGGCGCCGCAAATCTTTGCTAACTGTAATACAGATATTTAGAAAGTCTACTGGCAGGGTTATGCCAACTACTGCGGATGAGTATCGTGCAATTACGAAGTGCCTGGAATACGAAGGAGTTGCTTTTCACACGTATCAGGTGAAGCATGAGAGGTCTTATCGAATAGTAATAAAAGGATTACACCACACGACTTCGGTTCAACTCATTAAAAATTACCTCGCCAAACCTGACCACATAGTTCGAAATATGCATAGTCCCAAATCACGCGCCAATGGCCAGGTCATGAATATGTTTTTTTTTTTTTTGTTGATTTGGAACCAAGTTCTAAAAATCGTGAAGAAACCGAAGAAGCTGTTAGTTGATGGAAGTAACTAGTTTAACTTTTTGAGTTTAGAGTAACAAACAGCTCCAGTTTTGCGAGCTAAAACCTAAGTAGCATTTGTCAACGTGTGGTATGACCAAATTGCTGAGCGGATGAGCAGTTCCCTTGCCTCAATTTAAAGTATAGTGACTAGACTTTTCACTATTAACTCGTATATTCCCTTATTCCATATATTATGGCCCAATGTTGAAAATGAACAAGATAGTTTTGTATATCAGTGGACAAATAGAGTTTGCAAGACTGGCCACGTCGTCAGCATATGTAGCCAGAAGTGTGTTCTCATTTACTGGAATTGGCATGTCAGCAGTATACAAAGTATAAAGGACAGAACAAAGCACAGTGCCTTGTGGTACACCAGCTCCAATGCGGCGGATCCTTTAGCTCTCATCTTTCACCTTTACTGTGAAGGCACGGTCAAGCAAGTACGACTTCAAAAGGAGGAACTGAAGCAATATTGATTTTATTTTGATGAGAAGCCCTCAAGCCAGACCCTACAAAAGGCTTGCTGCACATCAAGAAATACAGCAGAGCTATATTGCTTATTCTCATAGGCCTTAAGAATATTTTGAAAGACTCGATGCACTTTTTCAGGGGTACTTTTTCAGGTAATGCCTAAAGCCAAACTGATGGTTCGGAATGGCACTCTTGCCGTCCAAAGCAAGAAAAATTCTTTCGAATGTTTTTGAGAATGTCGGTAGCAAACTTATTGCTCTATAAGACGCAACAAGGTTTTCTGGATAGCCAGGTTTCGATATCATTATAATCACAGCGCACTTTTATTAGGAGGGGAAGTGGTGGATGCGAATCATGGCATTGAAGAGTAATGCCCTAAACAAAATTGCTTTATCAGGAAGATAAATGTTAACTTTGCTAGTCTACCATTAATTCCGTCATACCCCGGGGCTTTTGCTTTGTCTAAAGCAGTTTAATCTGTAGACGATATACGTCCACAATTGTTTGGATTTCAATTTTATCAAAAGGTTTGGGAAGCCAAGTCCGATGATAGAAAAGTAATATTAGATTAGTATTACTAGAGATTCAGTAATCGATTTCACTTGCCTGAAACTACAATAGTTTGTCTACTTTCGATTTGTTTATTATCTCAGATAGCAACTAAAGAGGGGTTTGTCTGTATTTGATTTAAATATATGTATTGATAATTGTACCTAACTAGTAGGTGTAGGGTGTGCTAAAATCGAAAATCGATTTATACTTCTATAAAGATTAAGTAGTCTTAAAGAGATGGGTAACATTGGGAACATTGGGTAAGATATCAGTATGATAATCTGACGGATGTTATTCTAGGAGGGTGAATAACTGGGGTTGATCCTTGGAGTTGAAAACGCCACTAAGCTATACCTGCTTTATGCAAATTTGATAGCTTCCATTAAGAAACATTTTTCGCGCAGCGGCGATCTAAATTTTTTGGTTTCTTGCCACCATGCGAAATAACTAAGCAATAATTTTCTCTTTGATATCTGAAATGTTAACTTCTTTTTTTGGTTTTTATATAAAACATGTCAAAAATGGAATGTTTCAAGGCAACATCAGGCATAGTAACTACAGATAAGAAAGAGAAGATACAAAACTTTGTCAATATAATATTGTATAAGAGAAAAAATATTAAATAAAATAAAGTCGAACTTTAGTTAAGTCTACTTTTGAAAAATTATAACTTTTGAACCTATTTATACATTTTGTTCGTATGCATCACCCGATTGTAACGAGGTCGACTCAGTAATTAAAAAGCTGAAGAATAACAAAGCGGCAGGCTCCAATGAAATGCCAGCTGAGTTATTCAAGGCGTATGCACCAACTCTTATGCAAAATCTGGTCCGATGAATGCCCAACGATTGGAATCTCAGTATTCTTTGTCCTATCTTCAAGAAAGGAGACCCCGCTGTCGACCAGGTCGACCAGTGACCAAAATTTCACTTTACGCCAAATCCTGGAAAAGACCCACGAGTACAATAAAGACACACACCACCTATTTGTCGATTATAAGGCCGCTTTCAACACGCCGATAAGAACGAAGTTCTTCAACACCCTATCTGAACTTGGTAACCCAGCAAAGATCGTTCGGCTTTGCATGATGACGCTATCACACACCCAAAGCGTCGTCAGAGTAGGAAAGAACCTCTCCGAACCCTTTGATACCAATAGAGGTTTCAGGCAGGGTGATGCTTTATCATGCGACTTTTTTAATTTCCTGATGGAGCACATCCTACGCCAATGCCCATACGTAGAACGATCGGGCACGATCTTCCATAAGGAAGTAATGCTACTCGCATATTCTGATGACATAGACATCATAGGCATCAACGAACGGCGAGTAAGCAGGGCGTTCTCGGAGATTGAGAAACAGTCACGTCTCATGGGCCTAGCGGTGAACGAGGACAAGACGAAGTACTTGGTGTCCACTCGCAGACCATCAGCGCATCTTGGACGGTCTTTCAGTATGGAGAATTTCAATTTCAATGTTGTAGAAAACTTCGTCTATCTGGGAACAGAAAGAACCAGCGACAACAATGTTAGCGGAGAGATCAGACGAAGAATCACGCTTGCCGATCGCTGCTACTTTGGTCTCAGCAAGCAAATTAGAAGTAGAGCCCTTTCTCGAACTACGAAGATAAAAATCTATAAAATCCTGCTGTATGGCGCAGAAGCATGGAGACTAACATCAACGATACTTCGCTCTTTACGTTTGTTTGTTATTTACGCGAAAAATAAAAAAAATACTGAGCCGACTTTAAAAGAATTCTAGTTTTCCCTATTTTAAAAATAAATTTATTGGAATCTATTTTATTGAATATCTTTATTTTGACATAAGACGCAGTCAGATTGGGTGCTTCTAACTCGAGATACTAGTATAACAAAAACAGTGGATCTACCTTCTGAGAAAAATTCAGCAGACCATCGTAAAGTGTATTGTGAAATCGTACACAGCTGAAATCGTATTGTGAAATCGTACACAGCTAATAGCATTCTTGTTTCTGATAATAAATATCAATAGTATGTTATTTATTTCTTTAAAGGCGTCCAGAGCAATGAAAAAATCTTTTTTTTTTTAAAGTGCTAATTGCTCTTTGAATTTATTGAGGTTTTAAATTTTTATGATTTAAGGAAAACTGCGAAGAACTCGCAAAAAATCGAATAGAATTCGAAAATTTCAAAAATAAACTAAAATATTTCAATTAGCAGCAACTAAGAAATGTGTTTGTACAAGTAACTAAGTATTTACAAGTTTATAATAATAATTGAACGTAATTATTATGTATTAGCGTTGGAGTGTTTATGTGTCGAATGCTGTTTTAATGCGTCAGACTAAGCGTGTTAAGATCAGATCATATTAAGTGCTTTATTGTTAACGAAACCATTTAGATAAATTATTTGAGATAGCGTTGAGTCACACAAAAATAAAATTAATTACAATACATATTACTTACACTCTTTGGCCAAGGCTGCGGCGCAGCAGCATTCCTTGATTTCCTCATAGAAGAAGCAGGAGCCCACTGAGGGCTTGTGTGCCTTCTCGCCCACATAGCAAATATGCGGCACAAATGGCAGACCCTCTATACATGAAATTAAAAGAAAAATTGAGATATCAAAATTAATTGCAAATCGAGTAAATTGTTTACTATATAAAAACAAATAAATACTGAAGCGTTTTCATTAATGAGAGCTAGCATTTCGCATAGTCGTATTTACTTAATCAAATAATTTATTTATTTTTATTGTGCTACATAAATTTAGATACTAAAGAACTAAAAATATGCTATAAAAAGTGCGTCGTATAAACAGCATATGAAGTAGAGTTACTCTATATTTGGCTGCCTTATATACTCCACCCATGTCGGATTTGCTGCGGAATGGTGTGGAATTGCATGCATCCATGTGCAGGCCTAGGCACCACCCGCGTTTAGGTTGGTTTTGTGTTTATTTTTTTTCGTTTGGCTTAGTTTACATTAGTTTATGAAGTCTTTTTTTTTTTTTTTTTTTTTTGGAAATTAGGTGAAACGTTTTGTTGGAATAAACACTAGCTAGAGATCAGAATGCAATTTAATTAACATTATGGAATAACACTAGTCACTAATTGAAAAAAGAAAGAACACTGCAGTGAAGTGATATCAACTGCGAGATACCCTGTTCTTTGCTTAAGGGTCTTTACCTGAATGATTTACGATTGACAAAATTTGAAGTTTCAAGCTTAATCTATAGATTTATAAGCTCCATCTATATCTATATTATACTCGTATATAAATTGATGTCGCTTGCAATTCTTGTCTGTATGTTACCTCCAATCTCAGAAACTACTTCGGTGATTTTCAATTGGTATCCACAAATAGACAGGCAGGTTCAAAAGGAAAGTTTATGTATAGGTAGGTAGGATATACAAGTATATACTGGTCGATACCACGCCACCTATATAAGAGAAAAACCAAATACGTTATATCTAAGCAATTATTTGACGCAGATAGTTGAGATTTGGTACATAGGTAAAGGGCACTGAGACTAAAAAGGAACTAGAAAATAGCCGGTGGCGTGGTCTTTTTATGAGAGAGAAACAAATTTGTTATAACTCACAAACGTGCTTAGTGCACCCAAATTACTCTAAAATAAGAAAGCTGGAAGCTTTAATACTTTTCACATTTTCCCTTTTTGCTTGCCAACCCCGGTGTTTACATGAGTTTTACATATTTGAATGAATAGATTTAAAAATTTTTAATAAAATACAATTTATTTATATACATATGTATTTGACATGAATTTCGCCGATTTGGCTGTTATGGATAATTTTGTTGCGCATGAAACATTTAGAAAGAATTAGATCACAATTTGTATAGAAATTGTGGATTGAATGGGGGGCAGGTCGCCTGGAATGTTAGGCATTACGTTAGACAGTCAAGCCATCGAGTTCTCAAAGATTTGCTGATATAAGTGTATAATTTATACAATGTCGGTTATTATTAAATGGATTAACCTTTTGTATGTAGTTGAACAAATTAAAAACAATTTTTTTTTTTTAAATTAATGATTTAATTGATTTTTGTATGGACATTTGGCGGACATTTGGTGTTGCTTATGGCTGAAAAAACAGTATCTATACCAATTTTCAAACCAATATTTCAAAGATTATGGGAAAAGGGCGCAGACAAACTCATAGATAGACAGACGGACATAGCTATATCGACTTGTTCTGTCGTGCTGATCGCGACTATAGTATTTACATTATGGGGTCTCCGATGCTTCATTTAAGGCGTTGCAAACATTGTGACTAAATTATAATACTATTTATACTCTGTGTGAAGAATATAAAAATGTATCTATTTTTCTAAAATTTTAATTTGTAAACTAGTGTTATTAATTCAAAATATAACTTATTGAATAAAACTTGAGAGCAAAAAATGAGATTTCTCTGCCGTTGAACCTAAATCCGACAACATATTGTTTTCTAATGCGGTTCCGCGGTATCGTCCATTCATACCATTCGCGTTTTCGCGAGTCGCGGAATCCTCAAGTTGCATATAGTTAGAAGGTCTCATTCGGTAGATTGCTTCTGTTTCACGCCTAATTTGAGCAAAATCGGTTGAAAAGTTAGGTTAAGTTTAGGATAATCGAAAAACGCCATGATCGATTTTCTTGAATGGAAAGTTAACTGAAATTCATTTAAATTGTAGATCGTGGCACTTTTCATAACTTTGCCGTTTTTTCATTTGCTCAAATTAAACATAATATGTTCGCCAAGAATCAATGTGCTGAATTCCGATGAGCTACAACGACTCACAGATCGTGCTACTCGCGAAAAAGAGATATTTTTAAATATTGGTGTAAGTTTACGATTTCACAATGTAGGCACAATCTTAATTTTACAAAAAAAAAATATATAAGTTCATTAAAACAAATTTCTTTTTTTTTTTAATCTATATATGTATATAAAAATGAATCTATATTATTGTCAGGTGTTTATTATTGTCAGAAGAAGGTCCATATGGAAGAAAAAATTAAGGAAGTTGGGCGGAACATTAGAAAATTTTACAAGTGCTATTATGTTTAAGTTAATTATTAAGTTTGCCAAAATAGCGGCAAATTGTGCAAAACATTTTATTTGTGCATATCTACCTGGTGGTTGGAGAAGGGGTGGAAGGGACAGGAAAATAGGGGTAGGAGAATTGGAGGTAGTGTAAAGCAGCATGAGGATAGTGGGGCAGGGGAAGAAGAGGTAGGGGAAGAAGAGGTAGGGGAAGGGGCAACAACGCGTCGGGTTCCTTTTAAAAAGGTTGAAGAGGTAGGGAAATGGGGGAAAGGGGGAGGAAGTGGCAGGGGAAGTGGGCAGGGGGAAGTGGGCAGGGGGAAGTGGGCAGGGGGAAGTGGGCAGGGGGAAGTGGGCAGGGGGAAGTGGGCAGGGGGAAGAGGGGTAGGGGGAAGAGGGGTAGGGGAATGGGAGATAGGGTAAGGGATCATAGGGAAGGAGGGTTAATGGCAAGGGGAGTGGCAGCAACGCGCTGGGTACCATTTAAGATAGAGGGATAAAAATGTTTGTATACATGTGATTAGGCTCGAAGTGCGCGGTGAAAAGGGGTGGTAAAGTAAGGAGAGGTAGGGGAAGGGGCAGAGGAATGGGGGCAGCGTAAGGGGAGGTTGTAGAACGGGTGGAAAGGACATGAGAAGAGAGGTAGTAGAATTGGAAGTAGAGTAAAGGGGCATGGGGAAGATGGGGCAGGGGAAGCTGGGATAGGGGAAAGGAGAGGCAAGGGGAACGGTAGCAAAGCGCCGGAGTACGTACCATTATCTATAAGAAGGAGTCCGTACCATTATCTATAAGAAAAATCACGTTTGTTGTATGGAAGCCCCCTTAAATATTTATTTTATTCTGTTTTTTAGTATTTGTTATAGCGTCAACAGAAATACATCATCTGTGAAAATTTCAACTGTCTAACTATCACGGTTCATGAGATACAGCCTGGTGACAGACAGCCAGACAGACGGACGGACAGCGGTGGTAAGCGCGATCGAAATGACCGATATATCGCTAGAAATTAATTTAACCGTGTTACGGTATCCAATTCGTTTCGAATAAAAAATTACTGAGTTACAGCTGAAGAAAGTTTAAGTTTCATGCAATTTTTAAAGACTATGAAACATATTTCTCATTTGAGTACCTTTTTTTAAAAACAAATAATTCTAATATACCAAGTTTCGCAACTAGATAGCTTAATCTATTCCAAAAAATTTAAGAGCAATCACACCAAGATCGGATATAAAGTAATGACATAGAAGAGAGAAGGACAAATTTATTTATTAATTTATTTACTTATTGTATATTAATAAAAAATACAACGATTTAGTAGTAAATTAAGAATCTAGTATTTTCTTTTTTCTTTTATAACATTTTCACTTTTTATATGATTCTAAAATTTTTGGAATAGATGAAGCCGTCAATTAAAATTGCGAAACGGTACTCAATATAAATCAGTTCGTTTAATTGGATACCGTTACACGGGTAATTTAATCACATTTATAGCGACACATCCCCCTTCGAACACTGGTTTAAGTAAACTCATACATCGAAAAACACAAATATACCGTTATCTACGTGAGTAACCCAATTGACAAAAAAAAATGTATGTCATTCTTGTTCAACGCACCCAAATTATTCTAAAAAATGTAATAGAAAGTTACTATCGTTTTAAAATTGAAAGTGTAATAAAATGCCTCAAATAATTTTCATATGAACTCTTCCAATCGGTTTAGTAGTTTGGACTATATAGTGAATACGGATATATATAATAGTTTTTCTTCAAAATTGAATACATTTTTATAGAATAAAATAAAAATTAGATGTTTAGAGACCACTAAAATTCATTTGTTTACAAAAATTCAATGTTAAAGTTCATTGTCGATTTAAATTTTCGCAGATCACGGCTAGTTATTGACGACAAAAATAAAACTGACCGTATATCTTTAAATACTAAACAACGAATATTCCTGTTAATGGAATCCAGATTAATCAGAAAAAAATAGTTGGGTCGCTGGATGATGTCAAGTGTAATTTTAGTTATTAAAACAACTTCATAGAGTTTAGCTAAAACGAGCTTAACGTACACAAACGAATGCATCGAAACGATCAAATGGAAATTATTATCGTTATTGACAGAGTCTAGTTGAGCTACAAATGATTTGAGAGAAGACAATTAAACTAATTTCTTACGACATTTTGATGAGTTGTTGGGGGACAATGCTGACATTCAAAGTGGCATGTTATAATGCAATCCGACGGCTTTGCTTAGCTGATTCACACACAAACTAAGAAACTTGCTATATCTGAATGAATTTGAAACTTTTGATGTAGCAGCCGGAAGCAAAAGTGCGTCGAAATTGAAATGTTGGCTCTATAGCCAAAATAATAATAACTAACCAAATATTTAAACGCCAAACGCCACTGAAATTGAATTGTTTTGCAAATATTCCTTTTTTAACTATGTTGAGTGTTACAATAAAACTGACGAATTGTTAATTGTTAAAATATGTAGAAAACACATTAGATGCGAGGCACACCATCACCGACTAAAAGCGTATTACAAACTATTGAGCTACTATTGAACTACCGCAATTCCATTCATAGTTCTCGCGATACATAGATACTTTAATCAATCCCAACCGTTCATTTGTTCGTTAGCGCTATAGATCTTCTGCCATATCATGTATGTATATATGTACATATACATATGTATATGCACATAGACATATTCATAATCAAAGACTTCGACTCAGGTGGTGTTATATTTAAAATTATTTGCACGTCGTTCAATTGCCAATATAAGCAAACGCATGCCGCACATATTAAATATCTACATACATACACATTTATACGCTAGAAAGATTTTGCCAACCATCCCAAGCTTCTTACAGCTCCATGGTGCAAAAAAAATTTCTAAATAGAATGCGATTCGATCGTATTATCTTCCTCTAGTTTTATTGAAAATATATACTATTCGCAAAGTTCAAAGAATCAAAGCGCTATGATCTATTACGGAGACAGTTGATTTATTTATATTAAAAAGTCGTATATAATGAAATGCTATAGACGATGTGGCCAATTTTGATAAGGTTTGCACACGCACATACATACATCGAATGCTGATAAGCCGGCAATGACAGCAACCCCAGCATAGAGAAGGGGGAATTCCCGTACTACAGTATAATTTGAGGAATGCATGTAAGACACACCCTGTCGGTCACCTTGAAATAACATATGTTTCATTGCACACAGCGATAATTCCTTGTAATTCCTTTTTTCATTGTTCGATCAAATTGTTTTACCTTGAAGAAATCTACTCAACTATGAACGCATTTAACTATAAACATAAATATGCAATGAAATTCTTGCTGTAATGCACAAATTTGTAAAAAAAAAATAAAAAAAAAAACAAGAAATACATTTGTTTCGGTGGCACCGAAGTGCAAATATTCTTTACACTGCCTTAACTTTAGATACATATGTAATTGAGAACAATACATAGTAAAAACATATGTTTATTAAAGAGTTCAGTTTCGGGATCGGGAGTGAATAGGATCGAAGGCGGCAAGGAAACGTGGTGGTAAAGTAAGGAGAGGTAGGGGAAGGGGGCAGATGAATGGGGGAAGCGTAAGGGGTGGTTGTAGGAAGGGTGGAAGGGAGATGAGAAGAGGGTTAGCAGAATTGGAGGTAGAGTAAAGGGTCATGGGGAAGGTGGGGCAGGGGAAGGTGGGACAAGGGAAGGTCGGGCAGAGGGAAGGTGGGGCAGGAGGAAGGAGTGGCTGGGAAAAGGAGAAGCAAGGGGAAGGGGAGCAACGCGCCGGGTACCAGCTAGTTTCCTATTAGGTCGATACACTTAGTCCATTTCTAAAATTTTTCGATTTCCTTTGATTGGTAAGAATTATCGAATATCGAATTATCGAAATATTAATTTGTCTTATCTAACACAAATCTTTTTCCACCAAGACATTTCTTCAGGTTACGAATTGGAGATACGGTGAATAAGGTATTAATTCATAACGCAATTCATGCCATTTTGCAGCACTCACAAATTTGTTGGTTGGGTTTGTTGTCAAGTGAAAGCAACTGCTTCAGCCCCAAATCATTGAAAATATTTTGCACATATCCTCAGCAATCTCTCGCATCTTTAATCTACGATCATCTATTATCAGAACATGGAACTTCGCTTGGAATTTGACCAAGAGCATAAGGACAAAAGAACCGATTTTTGGAAGAAAGTTTCAGATGAGTCTAAATATAATATATTTCATATCGATGGCACAGCCAAAGTTTGAAGAAAAGCTAATACAGCAATGGATCCGAAGCATTTAGTTCCTACTTTCAAGCATGGTGGTGTCAATGTGATGATTTGGGGTATTGTCGCAGCGTCTTTAGTAAAAAATTTTGTTTTTATAGAGGGTAATATGGATAGTTATCAATATAAGCATATTCTGGAATAAAATAAAAAAAAAAACAAGTAGGATTTTCCAACAAGACAACGATCCAAAACACACCACAAACATTGTTAAGGACTGGCTGCTTTACTATGTTTGGGAGATTTTGGAGCGAAAGATAATGGAACATGCCATTACTAGTGCTCCAATACTAAATGAAAAGCTACAAGAGGAAGGTCAACGAAGAACGCTCAGTGAGTTAGCAAATTTAGTAGCTTCAATGCCCAAATGCTTGCAGGCCCGTGGTAGACCAACAAAGTATTTCTCCTTTAATTTCCAGACGCACAGATTAGCATATGAATGACATGATATAGAATTTCGTCAATACTTTTTCAGTTTTTCGTGAATAATTAGTTAAGTTCATATTAAAGAAAGTTAATATTTTGGTTTTATTTTAATAAAAATATATATACTTTTCTGTATATTACTTTTCATATCAGTCTTTTCGTTTGATAGCAAAATTGGGGGTCGTACGTAGACTTTTGTCTTCCACTGTATATTTTTTCCGTCCTCCCAAATTTTTGAAACATTTATTTTGTCCGTCTGACCATAAACTAACTAATATGGCCTGCTTTGAGATGTTGCTCTTGGCTATACTTAACCACCGCTTATTCGCAGTGACTATGATATTGTTTTCGATTTGCTGCTTGCAGGTTGACAGAGGAACCTCTACCAAGCCCTTGTTCTGAAGAATATGGGACGTTATGCTATGTCCTGCAAGTTCATCCGCTGTACAGTTACCATGTATATCGTTGTGCCCTGACTACCTGTTCTGCTCGGTCATCGCGTTAACAGATCCGTGGTTTTGGTCTCTGACTCGATTGCGCAAAAATAAAGTGATTTGAGAGCTGTTTAACTTTCGGAGTACAGATAGACACGCAGTAGGGATAGGGACACATAAAATTCTAAAATAATTAAAACAAAATTTGGTGTCTCTTACTATAGAAACATAAGACAATTAAAATCAAATCATTTATCACACATAACATAAATCATCTTCACACCAAATTCGGAGTTTAAATTGTAGTGAAGATTTATTGACCTAGATTCTGGATTATTGTAAATTTAAAAGTTATTACCTTCAAAAATAAAAAAAAATTTCTACAAAAAACTTAAGAGGGGCGACTGGCTTTTATGGGTGTAATATTTCATAGAGGACGCGAAACGACTATTTTAACATACATTTTTGACATTTTTTTAAGCGAGAAAGAAATTTATCAATTTGACAAGTTATGCTGATTAGACAATAAATTATAGGTTCTTCAATATATTTTCGATTAAACAGCAAATCGCATATACCCTCTGTGAAGTGTATAAAAAATATAATTCACCTTTATGCAAATCTATGCAATGAAGCATAACCAAAGCAGATTCCCAAATAATAATGAAAAAAAAGAGCATTTAACAACTTCCGCTTTTGTTTTTTCTAGAGTTCTGTCTATATTTCAAGTTAGCTGACTTTAATGCGGTTACACTTTGTGGTTTTTGGCATGCAACTCTTTTTGAAATGACACTGAAGCATGCTTTGTAGTTTATGTACCTACTTAGTTGCATAATTAAATGAACTTATGTTTATATTTCTGAAAAATGCATCGAAAATGAAGCCCGAGAGAAGTCTTTATTTATGATTGCATTTTTACTTATGCATTGTTAGAATCGAAATTTGCTCATTACGTATTTAATTCTTTTGTTGTTAGTTTTTTTTCTTGTTTGAAAACTTATGAGTATCTTTTGTTTAAAATCTCAAATCTCACATGGAGATCCCAGCTGGCCTACTGGCCATTTCTGTACATACCTCTGCGAGACGAGACGTATGGGATTGCGTGAGTAATTGTTTGCAGTAATTTGTTGTAATGATTTAATGAGTTTGATTTGAAACTATAAAACCTTTTGCAAGTAAGTGGGTTACTGGCACGCGTTCTTTTGTTGTTGTGGTTGTTTTGTTTATCTAGTTTACGAGGTATATTATTGTTAGGTGTTCATGAAAAAGTGAATGCTAAAGGCGAAATCGTTTTTATTTGATTTATGTATTTGCTTAGCTGCGTGTTTGAAAGTGAAGTTTCGAGCATGTCTGTTGCTGATTAGTGTCGATTAAGTACAGATTAAACATAACACAACGCAACACAACAACACTAATCTAAACTCAATTTACCAGATGCATTGGTTGGTATCTGATCTGTCCGGCATTTGATTATTGTGCTGTTATCTAAACTTAAATGCGATATGTGCATAAATATTTGCATCACGACAACTATTTGAAACGCATTGTTAAGCAAAATCGATGCCACGCTTCGTTGAATTGGCTATATGACAAAATTGTTGAGCTAGTAGATCGAGAGGCGGATGATAGTTGTTAATGTTTACAACACCTAGGTATGTGTATCCATAACAGCTGAGAGGATAGTAAATTACTATTTTGCATTTGAAAAAAGTAAATTCGCTGAAACTAAAGCATTAATATTCTTCACATGCACTAGTATCAGTTTGTACAGCGGCTATGATAATTTTTTTCGGACCATGGTCAACGGAAGAAAATGATGAAGCAATTTAATTAAGTTCTTGCATAAATTTCTATAGCATTGTCTCAGCTGTTGGAACTCGAATTTACTCAAATTAACCATATATTATTTTCTATTACATATTACATTATTAAGCCCGTATTATACACGAATAATAGCTACATATACTAGCTGTTACCTACTGCGTTGAACAAGTTAGAGTATTGCGTATAAAATAACTTCAACACAGTTTTAATCTGGGGGTAATATTTTATTTATTAGTTGTGTAGAGTATCTAATAAAATGAATGATGAGGTAAAAATTAAGTGACGAAAGCCTACTTACAACTCAAAAAACTTCTGATATCAATTTTGTGACGAAATATTTATATTTTTCAATTGTATGGTTGAAATTGATCGTAATATGAAATTGAGCGTTTGTCATGTTGCTAAATTTTTTTATGCTGTAAAATACAGTTTTTTTTTTTCTAGGAAAGCTGTACTTAAACATCTTCTAGAAAATTCACCACTACATCGCAGCATGACGAACGCTCAATTAAATATACATACAGCATTCATTTGGAAAGTATTCGAAAGACCTTTTCAAAGAGTTATCACAGGTTGAAAAATATTAAGCCGTTTCGCCACAGTAGCCAATTGAATTTTGTGCTTTTTTGAGTTTTTTCATAGCTTCTTAGTTTTTTGTGTCCTAAAATCCTATATCAACAAATTTTAGATTTTCTAAAGGATTGTAATAAACTCGACGCCAAGAATAAATAAAAAATAAGTTTGGGATGATAGGCCCCCACGCGCTCCAACACCGCTTACCTATAATACCAATACCTATGTTTCACATTTTCTGAATGTACGTTTCAAGACCTTTTTAATGGTCCATAACACGTTTCGATGAAACTTACCAGTAAAACCTTCGATATTGCGCATATAAAATAATGCTGCAGACACACTGAGGTGGGCTTGCGTGAACTACCGTCCACAGTGATAGAATTCGAGTTCAAATACAAACGGATTAACGAAAATGTGCCCAATGAGGGGTGGAATTTTCCAAAACTGCGAATTAGCGATCCCTACCATAAAAAAAACTACCGCACAGAAATCAGCTCTCTAGCATTAGCAGTTTCGGTTGTGCTTTGATGTTGAATCAGTCAGGTCAAGTATTCTTCTATAGACCATAATCATATATTCCAGCAATTCAATTGCAGTGCAACCAATTTCATATGGTTTTGGCGTACAGTTGCCGTCACGCTCACATATTTCCTCATGAAAATGAAGAAAATTGATCATTGCTGTCCTCATTGTTTTTTTTTTTTTTTTTTTCTTTACTGATGAAATTATATTTAAACCATTCGCAGCGGTAGAACCTTTGCTTTGACTATTTTCTGAACTGTTGTAAAAAATAAAGTAGCAATCAAATGAGAATATTATTCGTACGTAATAAGCGCTTTGAAAATGAATCAATGCGAACAAAACTTAAAAGTCAATGCTCATTAGCAAAATCGATTTTTTCTTTCTTATAAAACATGCTCAAAATTTTGAAAACCAATAAATATTGACATATTCGTTGTTGTTATATCATTTTGCAAACAGCACAGTCAACAACCAAAAGTGACACTATTATTTTCTATTATTTAAGTTGGGTCGTCTTTACATGGTTATAATCTGTAGGTAGGCAGTTTTTAATTTTGGCGATTTTTTTTCAAAGAAGGTCTGAGCATATCTTGATCTATAATAAACCAATGTAGTTCAATTATGGGTTGTATTAAAGCTTCTAAAATTGTACGCTCGCTCGAAAAAGTCTGCGTACACCATAAAAAAAATCTGAAATTTTAACTTTAATTGCAAATATTTCAGCTATTGTTTTATGTATTGAATCAAACTTTGCTTGGAGTTTTTTGTATACGACAAAATTATTCGTATGTAATACTCTTTAACAATTAAAAAAAAAAATTCGAAAAACAAATATATTCAGCCTATGCACAATGTTGTTGTAACGTCTTATCGTGTAAACATTTCAAAACTGCATTGTGAACTTTGAAGTAGTATTTGGCGTTGGTTCGCCGTTTCATGAGCGTGCATGAAACATAAATCAATTGCAATAAATAACAATGTATTTGAGCGTTGAGCGATATTTAACTAAGGTAACCGTCAAAATACGAGCCAGAAGCGAATCGATCGCTGCAAACCACTGCTTGTACTTTCTTATGTCATCGCTCAAAACGTTTCACAGTGCAAGCGGATTGAAAACGAGTGCATGTTAGTATAAAGCGAGAGCAAAGCAAGATACCAGTTACAAAACTGTTTGTCGCTTTGCTTTGCTTTCTGTTTGTTTATTTGCAGGATTTTGTTGTTTTATTGCAGGATTTTTTAGGATTACATATCGAAATAAAATCGTATCTGCATAACTGTGAATTTTTCACAGCAACTGAAAATCACTGGCAGCAGTTACTACTCGATATTGTAAATATGGTAGTAGCAGATGCTATTAGTGATTTATCATATCGAATTTAGTGTCAAAATGAATTGAGTAAAATCTTAATAAAAAACAATTAAACACGTTATATTCAGTGGAACCGAAGCTTTAATACACTTCGCACGTCGTCATTCCATTTTTAAGGGGGTTACTCATAACTATCATAATAATGATTGCAGCGAAAAAGTTTTACATACAAAATTCGAAAAGTGGGAGATGAGTCTGTGTGAGGCCTATCCAAAAAAGGGAGCGTTGTGATATATGTTCAGCCTAGCAACATAGGAAGTCTCCATATCCAATTTCAGATCAATATTTTTAAACTGAGCTATTTTTATTCATACAGACAGAGAACAGACAGACGGAAGCACATAGTTAGTTCAATTTGCCTTGTCGAGCTGATCAAGAAATTATATACTCTTTGGAGTCTTCGATGGTTCCTTCAATGCAGCGCAAACTCCTCAGATCAAGTAAAAGTTTTGGCATTTTTGTGGTTTATTCGATCACACAGATTTCACAAATAGCAAATCTTTATATATAAAAATCTTCTGTACGTGTGTACGTGACTGAACTTCTCCTAAACAACTGGGCCAATTTTGAGGAAAATTTTTGTGTGTGTTCATGGGGGTTTGAGAATGGTTTAGATTTACAATTCGATCCACTAGAAATCGTTTTTATAATTAATTAATTTATTTTTTTGTTGTTAATTTTTCGCTGTGATCGCGTTGCCGTATATTCACAAATGGCACAGCTGTGATCGCGTTATTTTAATTTCTGTTACACCTGGTAGATGGTACTGCTATCAGAGAGCCAGGAACATTTTTAAGTCGCTGCTTAGTGTTATTTTGTTAAAAAATCCTGTGGTTATTGATAATCTCTATACATAACAATCTTCTATACGTGTGTACGTAACTGAACTCCTCCTAAACGGCTGGTTTAAGAAGAATTGGGAAGGATGGAAGGAAGCATGTGGTGAGGCAGAAACGCGCCGGGTTCCAGCTAATAATTTTATAAATCTGTGTTTCTATTGATTTGAGGGTAGACCAAGAAATACCTGACCTAATGTTGGATGGTGCTTGTAGTTTTTAAGCAATTCTTTTTTCTGAATGGTACCACCTATCATTAGGATACTGTCAAATTTTAAGCAATTTGCATAATTAAGTTTGTAAATGGCAGACATTAAAAGAATACATTAATGGCAGACAGATGGACAAAATTCAGAAGGTTAGAGAAAAATCCACTGTTCCAACTACTGATTGATCTCTAATGTGTTGTAAAGATGAGTTAGACAGTGATTATCGCGACTGTTATTTTGAAATCACAGTGAATTTTAACTGCTACTGCAATCACTGCAAAAATAGGGAACCAAACATTCAACTTTTAAAATAAAAAACACATCAACCTTTCACCTATTTATTACTTAAATTAAAAAAGTCATACTCTTCACAAGTAGCGTGAATAGTATTATAATTTTGTCAAGGAGTTTGTGCTGCATTGAAGGAAGCATCGAAGATTCCAAAGAGTATATAATTTCTTGATAAGCTCGACAAGGCAAATCGAACTATGTTCGTCCGTCTGTCTGTTCTCTGTCTGTATGAATAAAAAATCGTAGCTCAGTTTTAAAATATTGATCTGAAATTGTATATGGAGACTTCCTATGTTACTAGGCTGAACATATATCACAACGCTCCCTTTTTTGGATAGGCCTCACACAGACTCATCTCCCACTTTTCGAATTTTGTATGTAAAACTTTGTTTTAAGTTTTCTTTATAAATACTATAAAAGATAAAATGTTCATACATTATGACGATATTAGTTGAGACGGCTGGGACTCTTTCAAAACTCGTCATCATATGACAATACGCTTTGTTGTTTTTATAATTTTCCGAAGATGTTAAAACAACATTATGAATAAACTTATTGGATCAAGCAAAAAGTTGTTGATTTAAAGCGGAAATGATTACTCGAGGGTCTTAGAGATAGCTTATCATGATTCCTAATTCAATAGAAAAGAAATTATGAAACTTTTTTATCCATTACCCTATATATATATTGCTTGCATTATACATATGTAATCATGAAAAACGATTGGGAAACTATGTTGTCATGCTGAAATCTGGTCTAAAGTGTTCTACGAGCCTCTATTAATATTTTAGCGTCAAATACAGAGAAATTGTTGGAATTGTTCTGTTTTTTCTCAGTTTCAGTAAACTTAGCGGATTCAAATTCTGCACGTCAATATGTACATAACAAAGTTTGTCTATTAAAAAGACGACTCCACTACTTCTTATTTTTTTTTTAATGTGTTTCAGTGAATAATTTTGGTTTAAACTTCCGGTTAATTTTTACACTCAAATCAACAAAATTTCTTTAATTAAATATATTGTATGTTTAATGTTTATTGGTTAACTTAAATTGTTTTTAATTGATAAGTATCAATTTGTCAATTAAAAATAGTTCATAAGTCGATATCACATGTTTGGAGGTGGAGACCAATAATCGAGAGGACATATCAAAAAGTATACAAAATATTTCACACAAAAATCAACTGTTCAAAAATATTCCGAAATAAAATTCAACTATAAATACTAATAGTTGTATTAACGCTTTTTTATTTTAACGTGAAAAGGCTAGAAAGAAACTAGTAATATTTTGTGGATAATTATTTTATTTAATTTTTGTTTTCGATTTGTCGTTAAAACCACTAAACCGATTGACATATGGTTATAGTCTACAAATTATGGTCTATAAATTATATTATGGTCCTATGGTCTTGAATTACTTTATATTCTGTTACTATTGAGTTTAACAGAGATGAATCAAATTTAACCAAAGGATTCAATATATCTGTTTCGATTTTCTGTGGATTCCTAATATTATTGTGACATGACTAAAATTCCTTGCTAGACGTCTGTTTAGAACTTAACTCTTAGCACAGTTTCTGCCAATCATGGCCATGAGAACTCTTTTCCGACTGTCGGAGCTAACCAATAATGGTTTTATTATTGAATAAAATTGGGAAACATCTATGCTACGAGTATATACTGGTAAGCATACGTATAAATAATGTAATGTGTATTAAATTCAATGTTCCACGTCGCACCGCTTACCATCAGGGTGTGCCATTTCACACCAACAGTGATCGTTGATAAACTGAGGTCCAAGACAATACCTCATGACTTCTTTGTTGCAAGAGACCACCTTGCAATAATTTTCATTTGCTTGACCTGCAAAAAGACAACTTTTTAAATAAATTGTGCTTTTTAGTTACATACACGCCTGCAAGTGTTTTTTTTTTATCTTGTTCGAATTAATCAGGTTATCAAGAAATCACTTACCCGCTGTGTGTGTCTCGTTGAACAGCTTCAAGGCATTGATGGCATCCTTACGCGAAACCTGATGTTCAAATAGATATTCCTCATAGTTTGCGCTATTCTGCGGATTGTTTTCTTTGGCTGGTTGTCTATCGTTGTTATCACAGAGTATGCAAGAGTTTTGCGGTGCTGCACAGCAGCAATGGAGCAGACAGAACGCTAATACTAGCTGATATAACAGGAATGTGCGCAACCATGATGTACAGGTGAGAGGTGAAAGATGACATGAGAAGTATTTATTCCATGGTATTCGACTGCAAGTCGAGTAAGTTGGAGTATTAAGTGTGCAGAGCTGTGTGGAAATTGGATAGTAGCATTTGTGGGCGGTATAGTAGTAGTCACTGTCATCATAGGGTATTGAGGGTGTTGTTGCTGCTGTTGTTGTTGAACTGTGTTCTTGGTGGCATAGTAGCTGATTATCACTTTTTGCGCACATTATGGCGTTGTTTTATCGTATACGGCGTCGTTTCTGCAGCCTTTTCTTACCCTGCTCTGTTTTTATTCACCACTAATTAATTTTTCATTTCAATGTATTTTCATGTTGTTCGTTATTGTTGTTGGTTTTGTTGCTTTTCACTATTTGTTGTGGAAACTTGATACTATTTGCAGAAAAATAAAAAAAATGAGGAAAACTTTAAAACTTTTCAGTGGAACCGAACCTTTTATACACTTCATACGAAATATTAAACTGTTTAGCAGGTGTTTCGTATATATATGAACTTAATCTTAATAGAACAGAGTGAAGCCAGAAATGAACAACAGTTTACTGAGTAAAATAAGCTCGAGTATCTGCAGTATAAAAACAAGTTGTACGCAGTATTTCACGTCGCTGATATTTTTCATTGTTATCGAAAAGTAGCAGTTTGAAACTGTTCCCAAATAGCACTTATTTTTAAAAACTTTTTAATTTATTTCCGATCTTGATCTAATTGGGCTTAAAATTTTTTGAAATTGATTATGATATCCAATAAAAATGGGAAACGGGGTATTTTTGAGTTTTTTGTTGATAAAAGGTATTCAAATGAGAAAAAGTAGTGAAACATGATAAAAATTTGAACTTTCATCAGCTGAAATTTAGTGGGTAATTTAGAGATATATCGATCAGAAAAACAGAAACCGTTAATCTTAATAGTCGAAATGGAAACAAAGTTTTCAGCGCACTCAAATTACGCTAAAGAAAAGTATGAAAGTATAAAATTTAAATATGTAAACTAGTGTAATAGATACAGTATCTGATCCATTGATCTGTGTAGAGAACATATGTATATTGTAGTATACTATCTTGATATTTTATATTTTAAATAAATAAATAAATAAATAAGGAAGGTCGGAACTGGTGTTATGTTATAAATTTAATTGGGATAAATTAGCTTCCATAACAATTTTGGAATCCTTCGCCTGAATAATAAAAAAAGTTGCATATGTTAGGAAACCTATCAGTTTGTATAAGAGTACACGGAATAGCGGTGTGATTCGAGCATATATTTTATTTTTTTTGTGAAATTGGATAAAAAAGTATCTTTATCATTTTAACAGTCAAAAGTTCTACATAGTAAGAATTGCTGGTCTTATATTCGCTTTAGGGAGATTTTCGAATTGCAATTTGAATTCACTATACCTACATATATGGTAATTGCACATGCATCACCCACATAGATGGTCGGATGTGGTTAAATCAACTACACTGGCCTACTTGATGAGGTCTACATATGATGACTTGTTTAAACTTTTCTACAAACTGGGTATTACTCTTTCTCCTACAATAAGTATGTGTGAAGGGTATAAAAAAGGCGTAAATAAAGATGCACTTTTATTAGAACACTTTATTATTATTTTATATAATTTTTTTTGTATTTTTTTTTTTTATTAAATATTTTGCGTTGCTCTTTTCGTTTCACATATTATTAATTATTTTGTATATATATAAATATATTTGCAAATTTATTTACTTTATTTATTTTTAAATGTATTTTACTATCCGTACATATGTCGATCTATTTTACATATGCGCATAACTATCGCTAATAAAAAACTTAAACACTTTGATATATTATTTTAGCTTTTTCTTTGATATTTACAGAATTTATTAACTCAGAAAAAAAATTGGGCGCCGCACATTTGAAACATTAATAAATTATTTGTAGGCGACAAAAAGTTGAAAAAAAAGTAGACGTATCTAAGTATATTTCTCGTAGTTTTCCAGCGACAATCAACACTCAAATCATTGAAGCACTTTTTCGAAAGATGTAAATTCCGCGATTTGGAAAAAGTTTTTGAAATATTTGTGCGCGCGGAAAGAAAATATATTGTTACAGGCACCGCTGTAACTCTTAGACGTCCGTTTTCGTGCGTATGCAAATCGATTCTGAATATAAAGCACAACGATGCCGATGTGCCGAGTAAAAAATGTCGATGGTGGCCAATTGGCTGAACGAACTGATGGAACGTTCGTTTCATTTCGTTTCGCTGAGAGTTTGAGTTATTTCAGTTGCGCATTGTTTTGTACTCGTAGTAATGAGTACTGAGAGTTTATTTTATTGCATTTCAAGTTTTGTTGTATTTACATTTATTTAATTTTGTTTCTTTTTTGTTTGGAAGCAGTTTGTGCTCATTTTGCAAGCTTTTTCAAGTTATGTTTAAACAAGAGATAAGCGGCTTATCAGTGCCAAATAAACTTTTAAGCGTGACACTACATTACTAAGGTCTCTGAGACAGAGAACACTCACAATTATTTGCAATAATAATTGGGATCTTCAGTTTGATGAAATTTATGTTTGTGGGCTTAAAATACATATTTACTTTAGTTATCGCGTCTATTTGCTTGTGCATCTTTTTGAACTCCAATGTAGAAAGTTCGAATCGTTTGAACTGATCTACATACTTTTATATAAATAAGTAAAAACTTAAGTGAAACAGAAGATTTAATACACTTCATACATCATTTCAAAAAAAAAAGCAGCTATTCTCAGAAATATCACAAACAAAGATGAACAAATTTGTTTGTAAAACCAAAAAAAAAAAAAAAAAGAACACGAAAACAAACATAAACGTTAACTTTGGTTTAACTGAAGCTCTAATAACATTCCCAAGGGGGGGGGGAGGTTTGTGTGGGTTTAAATAGGGGCTACCCCAAAAAGTGGTCGGTAGATGTGTATGAAGCGAACATCTATAATGCCACCATATACAATTTCAAGTTGATATTACCGTTTTTTCGTACAAATGCATAAAAGTGAGCTGTGGGTTTGTATGGGACTAACGTAAAAGTGCGTGGGACACGCCCATTTGTATATGTATATGAAGCGGTTGTCCGCTAAAATCCACAAAAACGAATTTCAAGCTGATAATAGGGCTGCTATTTTTATTTCGGGAACTGCCAAAGCTAAAATCTGGCAACACCATAATAAACTTTGACATTTTTTGGCATAAACGTACTCACAAAGTTTTGATGTACAATTGCTATTTGTTTTGTTTACAGTGAGTTAAGAAAAGCAATTTGGCCAAAAAATGGAAATTTCAAGAGTTGGTTTTCGTTGGATTATTTTTCACAACTTTCGACTTGGATTATCTCAACAAGAATGTGTCAATGAATTCAGTTCTTTGTATGGCGATAAAGCACCAGCAAAAACCACAGTATATCGCTGGTATAGTGAATTCAATCGTGGTGTTGTGCCTAAAACATCGATGCAGTGCGTGAACTGATAATGCAAGATCGTCATGTGACATATCGTGAGATAAAGGCATCCTTGCACATTAGTTCCACTTCAAAACATTCGATTTTGCATGAACACTTAGCTGTAAAAAAAATTTGCTCTCGTTGGATACCCCATAATTTATCAATCGCTCAAAAAAAGGCTCGCTTCGACTGGTGTAAGGAAATGATTAAAAAGGTCGAACGTGATTAAAAAGACGTGTATAAAATCGTGACAGGTGACGAATCATGGATATATGCGTATGAGCCGCAATCAACCGTGTGGGTATTCCAAGACGAGCCAAATTCAACAAAAGTTGTTCGTGGAAGAAGCACAGCGAAGCAAATGATCGCTTGTTTCTTCGGACGAATGGGTCATGTGGCCACTGTTCCGCTTGAGCAACGTACGCGACCATTTGTCGCGTACGTTGCTCAAGCGTCTTCGGAGAAATTCGTAAAACCAACTGCCAAAGACGAATCATTCTCTATCATGACAATGCAAGCTCTCACACATCTCGTCAACCAAGTGCATTTTTGAGCAGTCAAAATATCGAATTAATGACTCATCCTCCGTACAGTCCTGATTTGGCACCCAATGACTTCTTCTTGTTCCCGAGTATCAAAGGTAAACTGCGTGGTCAACGATTTACGAGCGCCGAAGAAGCAGTTGAAGCGTTCAAAAACCATGTTTTGGAGGTGGAGAGGAACGGAAAAACTGCTATGACAAATGGTTTGAACGAAAGCAAAAGTGTATTGATCATCAAGGGGAATATTTTGAAAAACAATAAAGCCATTTTCATTTAAAAATGTTTGTTATTATTTGCTATTCCCGAAATATAAATAGTACCCCTCGTATTAATTTAAATAAAGATTTTTTAATAAAAATCACAAAAGTTTGCGGTGTGTTTGTATGGGGGCTATCCCAAAAAGTGGGCGGGATACGCCCATTAGTCTATCTATGTAAAGCGGCTATGCATAAAAAGCCACCACATCGCATTTCAATCTAACATTTTTCATACAAAAACACAAAAGTGGGCAGTAGGTTTGTATGGGAGCTACCCCAAAAAGTGGGCGGACCCATATATGTTAAGCCTCCGTCCACTAGAAGCTATTATTAAGTTATTATTAAGTTGGTACCGACTACAAAAAAAAGTTTTCATACAAAAAATAAAAAGTGGGCGGTGGCTATGTATGGGGGGTGGTTGTAAAGTGGGTGCTGACACAGTATCAGTCTTGATACTCTATCAAACTCAATAAAAAAAAGAGTCAATTTTCAACTGGGTAGCATATAAATTGGACCCAAAAAAATGCGCAACAACATACAGACGGACAGACAGATGGACAGACAGACGTACATGGCTAGATCGACTTGTCTCGTCGAGCTGATCAAAAATATATTCTTTATAGGAGTCTACGTTTCCAAACTACGTTGACAAACTGATAATACCATTTTGCACTATGTGTGAATGGTATAAAAAGAAGAATAATCGTTCACTTCAGTTAAACCGAAGCTCTAATACTTACTTACTTACATTGGGGGATGGGCTCTAATACTATTCACACAAAAATTAAAATCGGTCGGAAAGTTATTTGCACACTTAATCATTTTGTCTTCACAAGCTTTGTTCATAAGGATCGGAATCATACTGCAAGTTATCGAAAACACCTGCTTTCGTGTTAGATCCTGAACATTTGCGGGAGTGCGTTAGTCTAAATATTTTCTAGTCATTAGTCCACTCCAATTAATAATAGCAGATATTGTACAATATAAACTGTATACTCCCATACATACAAAACGGTATTTACAATTCCTTTGTAGGAACTTAAGACTTCTTTTGTACTATGTTACGTACACATTGAACATTTTGTAAACATAATATAACCCCTTCATACACAAAAGTATGTGTACAGAGTGCAAAAAATGTGGCCAGTGAAGAGTATAAAAAAAAAAACAACTTTTTCGTTACAAATTGGGCGCTGTCAACAGACAAATCAATTTGGCTGCACTCATATAATGCTTCAAAATATCACTTAATCAGTCACTAATTTGTTAAACACGATGCAGCCAAGATATTCACCTCATTTCCCCTTTCCATCGGCAACTAGTTCAGCCGTACACTCACTAATTATATGAATTGACAACATTCTTCACTGCATTCACATCATTCCGTGCATATAATTCTGACACAGTTTCAAATATTTTTATAATTTATGTCTACCTAGTGCCCCACTGGCGCAATCCCTTGGATAGGCAACCGAACGAAAAAAAAAAAAAAAAAACGAAAATACAATACATAAAATTGAAATACATAAGAACTAGAGCTAGAGCGCATAAAATAATAGCTGCAGCAGCTCCGAATTATAGCCACTCATAATTCGTTTGCACGAAAAAGCACCGCGACGAACAAAAGTCTAAAAATAAGATACTTTTTGTATATATTTAAAAATGAATAGAGTCGGAAGTCAATAAACACTGACTGCCAGGCAGTCGTTCAGAGTCTAGTAATAGCCTACAGGTTGGTTTTGGCTACATTCAGCGCCGACTAATTTGAATATGTAGTAAATGTCTTTGTTTATTTGTTCTAGAAAAATACAAATCAATAGCGTGAAATCCGGAATCCTTATGAGTAATATTGTATATTTGAAGAGCTATACTTGATACACTGCCATACGTATGCTTAAATGAAAGGCATGACCTAATATTAGAATAGTTGCGGCATCCTTATAAAAGTTAATTGCGCTTGAAGTGCGCATTGGCGCCGGCGCCAAACGGCCGAAGGACATACAACTGAGCAGAAAAAACACCGAAGGATTCAAAGCGTGTCAAGGCTTGTACTTATATTCAATGGAATACTATGTAGTAACCAGTAGCGGCCTTAAGGTGGTACGAGCGCCATGGGCGCTGGATGTCAAATGCAATTAAAATATTTATCATGTAATATTCACAAATATTTTTAGCAAATGTTAGTGGAATAAAAACGTTTTATATATAGTACGATTTTTTAAATCACATTTTTTAAATCACAATCGGCTTTTCATATTGGAGTCTAAATTGTTTCAAGATACGAGCCAAAGTCATTGCTGTGATTCGATTTATTTGTTTCGATGATTATTTGGTAGGAAACTCTTATCCAAGTGAAAATTGTTAGTCAATTTATACAAAGTCAGACAATGGACTACGAAACCGATTCGAGAAGGTTGGAATCAGTTGGAATTTACTTCAAAAGCACCCATGCTCCTGATGTTTGCTCTATCGATTTAATTTGTGGGCGAAGAAAAACTTTTATGACTGTGAAAGCCAAGATGAATCAGTGAATTTTACGGTTGGGAAGATCCTTTGATGAGATTTTTTCTATGGACGCTTTAAGCAGCCCATTAAAATGCTAGCAGGTTTCTTTTTTAATTTTCTTAACTCACGAAATCAATGGCACAAAGAAATTATACTCAGCTGCGATCAAATTTGCAAATTTTGAACTTAAATTAGACCAAAATGTTTTGAAGGTGCTTAAAAAACTGAATAGTCTCAAAGTAAAAGGAAATATAAGTGCCATACATGCACTATATTGTACGCGCAATAACAATGTTTTATACCCGGAATCCATAGTGTAAAAGGACTAAGTTTGCGCAAATGTATGTAACAGGCAGAATGAGGTGTGACAGACCCAAATAAAGAGTATATATATTTTTGATCAGTATCGGAAGACGAGTCGATATAGATATGTCCGTCTGTTTGAAAGATTTTGGTTATTTAGACTCTCTTTTTCTCTCTTCAGATAAAGAGTATTAAATGAAAATGCCAACCTCACATAAAGGAAGCCCAATACGAATCAGGTCCTCATTTTGAAGTATTTGTATGAATCTATTATATTTTTGTTCCTAATTACGCTAGATAAGTCAAACTTGGTGTATATTACGGAAATCTTAATAAAATGTAATATTTAGTTTTATATTGGACCACTAAAATAGGTATCCCCATACATTCTTGCGAGAATCTAAATGTTGGCCATTTTGCAAATGTCCAAGTTTGAAGTCTCTAGCTCTTATAGTTCCTGATCCATTATCCACAGCCCTCTATCCCGTCTACAAACTTGAAAATTCGAAAATCATGCCAAACACTAATATGAATAAATTCTATTATAGTAAATATTTGTAAATCTAAGCCTCCATTCAAGAATATAAAAACCATTGTTGCGGATTAAAAACGGCAAACGAGTGTCTTGTTTTTAATTAACTCAAATTTTTCAAATAATCAGATCGGACTACTAAAGATTATAATCAATGGTTCATATAAGGAGCCTTAAACAAGGTACAGGGTATCTCGAAGCCAACCACACTCGACTGCAGTGTTCTTTCTTGTTTAATTAATAAATACTTGTACTGCAGGACTCGTTCGTCACAACTTGCTATCCGAAATATTCACCTTTGATTAACGTTTGACAGAGAAATAAACTTTGTACAGATGAAGCTATCAAAAGTACTTTACATCCATGATGTCACAGGAAAAACTCAATTAACAAGAGCACATTTCCAGCACTTGCTCTGGGCGCCAGTTACTTTTTGTACGCCACTGACGCCAATCGTGTGCTAAAGGACCATTGGGAACTGCGCTCTGTGGCATGGTGTTAGCCTAGGACAATTCAAATGACATTGAGCACGAAGCACTAAACTAACATACATATTAGCTGTATTTAAATTGATTCATATAAGATATTTTGTTTTATGAAGACTCAAACCGAGCGCATTCGCTACCTTCAACTAAATGACTCACAAGATACAATAGATTTAAAATACGAGTATCGTATCTCGAGTACAGTTTGAGCAGCACTGCTGATATTTGTTTCACTGTACATCGTCATGGTGATTTTTATAGAACAACGCCAAAAGCTGATTTATGCTTTTGTTTCTATCAATCAATCAACACTCAAGGAAAATCGAAATCTTATTGAATTGAGTATATGTAGTATATCTAGTTTAACATTATTTAAATAATCTGCTCGATGATGTCTTGCCAAGCAACAGTGAAATGCTTTTAGAGTTCGGGTATGAAGATTTTGTAAAAACTTAAAACACTTTTACGCTGTAATTTATGCGCGATTTTTATTATAGTAGTTGTTGTTATTTTTGTTATTTTTACTTGCGACACATTTTAACGAGATACTTTATGTTGAGATCTTAATCAATGCCGCTGCTTTGTATTTATTATTGTAAACTAAAGCGTTTTCATATGTGCCCAAACAAATTTGTCAATATTTCAGAACACATAAACTGAGAAACTTTGAGCATACATTTTTACTACTAAGCAAATTGCTTTCAATTTTCGCGCTTGCCGCAAAACGAACATGAATCACAAAATAGTTTGTTTTTTGTTTTAAGTGCGTCGACAGTTCAAGAACACTTCTGCTTTTTTTTTTTTCAAAATACTTGTAAATTATATTCAAAAGTATATACTTTTATTTTTTAAATAAAACTAAGATATTATATAGTTTCGCAACAAAATGTGAAACTATATGTGCATGCGGCTTTTAAAGCGTACAATTTCGTACTGAATAACATTTGTCGCACTAGCTTGAATATCCTTTTGCTTTTCCAAACTGAGCGTGTGTTGTCTGTTTCAAGATAAATCCACCCCTAAATCGTTAGAAAACCAAACAAAGAGGGGAGAATAACACAGGACAACAATAGCTTCGGCAGAACAGATACTTTTATACCCTTAAGAGAACTCAATATTGCATTTGTATGTGGGTTACTTGGTTTAATTAAATAAAGCATTTTATTTAGCTAAACTTATGTATAAATTTCATTATATGTCTTCAAAAGTTTTTTTTTTTTTTAATCAAGTTCGATTGAGAGATCATTTTAATAGCTATAAGTACGATATATTCAATTTTAGAAAAAATGAGGGATAATTTTAACATCGTAGAAAGATAAAGCATTTTTTTTTTTACTTTTAAAGAAAATCGCAATATAATTTATTTCTATTGCTAGGATTTTGAGATATGATAGTAATTTTTTCTGATTTCGGAGATAGTCTTATATATATTTATATTTTATTTATACTTTAACATTAGATTTGAACATATTCCGGTTTAGGGTTAACCGGTTTAGTTAAGTTAAATAACATATCAAAGATAATTAAAATATATACAAATTTTGTTCAAGAACTTGGTTAATCGGTACGTAAAGGACCTTTTACATAGAAAACAAGGTTCTTTTGAAAGGAATCCATGGCAAGTTCATAAATTTATGAGCAATTATTGGATAGAAGGTATAAAATGCGATTTTATGGTATTTTTGTTGTTGCATTTTTTCTGTTTTATTCTAATTGAATTGAATAATTCACCTGAAGATAATTTTTTCCAGTATTTTACTGCTTCTTTTTCTCTCTCTTGTCTTATGACAAACCAAATATTATTGCTCTTCATATTTTCATTCCAGGATCTCTGATAGCGTTGCTCCATGTATTTAATTTGTTAGTGAAAACATTCACCGTGTACGTTATTAACGTCGTCAAAGTTCGAAGGGAAGAAAACCAAAAGGAAATGCAAGCAGTGCATTAGAAAAGATACTAAAATTAAATTAATATTGCAATCAAATCTTGAGCAAATCACGAAAAATTTCTTTGTTTTCCGGCTTTTTATTGATTTCCAAAACATCAGAAACAATCAACCGAAACGAATTTCAGGCTGGGTGATAATAATGACTCGAATGGTTGAAAGTCTTGATCGACACATAAAACTATGCGGTTATAAATAATTTTGTATGGTCGTGGATTGCAGGGTAAATTGTAAAAATAGATTATATGTTCTAATCGAACAACTGGTCTCGATTAGTTGATTACGAATATATTTAAATACTCAATGATGAAATCTTCACCATATTGTAGACATTGTTACAAATTGTACGACAAACTTATGACACCATTATCACATTTCATAGGAAGGGTATAGAATAGAGCCGCTAAAGTTGGAGGTTAACAAACTAAACGGTAAAAGAATGAGAGAACAAGTTTTGCAGAGTAACGGGGAGGTATCATATGTTTTTGTTAGCATGCAAAGTTTTTGCATCTGGCAATGTTCTCAAACGAAGTTTGAATAAATTTTTTTATACGATTCACACATAGTCTTAAATGATATTATTTTTACTATTTTTTATATTTTTGAAGAGAACTGACTTCAAATCAACAAAAGAAATTCTATAACAAACAAACAAATGATTGTAAACAAGTTCTAAAAAATAGAAATACAAACTCACTTAAAATATGTTAAAATAGGACAAAAGGTGCGCCTTCTGCATCAAAATTAATAGTGGATGCAAACAAAGGCGTTGTCCAAAGTGCAAGCGTAAACATTTGTTTAAAAAATAAAGAACATAATAGGTAACAAGAACACTCTTGAAGAACTACCCCCTAAAATGCTGGTGTGAATATAAAAGAAGCAGGTTCTCTATTTGCATTATCGACAATGGCTATCACGCAAACTTTGAATACACTTTCCCAGGCCTTATATTTACTTCATTACAGCTTAATGGAACCAATCGAACTAAAACAAATCAATTTAAACTACAAGATGATGAGATGGATGATTTCGTTTCAACTGAAATGTGTCTAAAAATATGTATGTGCAACATTGCGTATGATTATGCCGACAGATGCCGTGATGCTAACTCAAGCAGATCACTTTAATGATTAGCCCAAAAGCATAAAAACAGCCAAACAGTCGTCCGATGATAATGATGTCCAACAGTTTTAGTAGTGGGTGCGTTGCCGTTGTCGGACGTGTGCCTAATGAAGTGACAGGCGCACACAAGTGGTTTCTGGCCGCACGCCAATTGCTTCTTGACATTTATTATGATTGCCTTATTAAACATTCAGACGAAAAAAACTATAAAATATAAGAAAAAACCGAAAACGAATTCTTTGAGTTTGCGTAAAATGATTTAAAAGTTAAGTTCATTTTCTTTAATAACAATCAAGACCGCGTTTTCTAGGCACAAAGGCCTGTGCTTTCTAAGATACGACTTTAGTGACCGAGATTGTATAGTTAAAACAAAAAGCACAGCTTAAAATTAAGTGACATTAAAAAAATGAATAATAAGGGAAGAATTGCAGAAATATTGCTATTCTAGATGATGGAGATTTACATCATCAATAATTATTTTTTTATTAACCAAAAAGTTCACTGTAGTACTGGCCGTGATCTTTCTTCCTGTCTGCAGACAGTAAATAAAGATTTTTCCTTTCGAATTCCAAAACTCCATGGCCTTGATTTTTCCGGGCGAAGATATCGTCTTTGCCCTCTTCGGAGCAGATGCACCCAACAATAAATCCATTGTTTTCACATTTGGGTTTCATCCATGGTATTTAGCTTAAAGACGGTAACTTCGTTTGTCGGTCCTCATCAAAAACAGATTTACGACCAAGTTTCCATTCGCTGTTTGAATATTTCAAGATTGTCATAGATGTCGAAGGATCTCTTTATACAGCAGCATAGTTTGCTTTTATTTCTGCGCATGTTTTTCCTTAAAAAAATAAAACGCGAAATTGCTGATTTGCCATTTTATTGAGAACACGAAAGACGTGTGGTACACTTGGCTGCTAAACAAAATCTAGAATAGAAGACAGCATACGATGGAAGTCTCAACTTTCTTCACCACTTCTTGATTTTACGTGAGTCGTGAGTTAGGGATTGTTCGCATATTAAGTAACATGTGACATGGAAAAAGAGGGGACTCAGTCTGATTTTTTAACCTATTTATTGATACGATGCGATGGTGGATTACATGTCGTAGAAGACATCAGGGTTTCGTCCCATTCGCAATGGATATTTGAGAATGAAAATTTCATGGAAAATTGTAAATACACTAGGACACAAAACATTTCCATGGCTGAAACTTCTATGTTAGGTGAATTAAGAGTAGCAGATTTTAAATCCGGTACAATTTTTTTCTAGCAATCATCCGAACAATGAAGTCTCACCATGTTTTCTAGTGTTATTATTCTTATTGCAACGTACTTTTGTTCATGTATATTATGGCCAAAACTTTCTGTACAATTGAACACAAATTATGTGTTTGACGTAACAATGTCTATACAAATTTCTGAGACACTTGTTTGTAAAATGACAAAAATTTTGTGATATGTACTCATATATAAAAGGCCTCGTATTGCTCCAGAAGGGGCCTTTCACATATTACATTACCAAACAACTAAACGCTATACTATTATATCCTCCTTAGATTTAGTAAGAAAATAAAGTACATCAGTGGCCGCCCTTTGCTTTAAAGTAAGTAGCAAATGTATAAATGTAAGATTAAATAGTTCAACTATCCTTAGTGGTACGAGGCATATCCAGAAAGTAAGTGTACTGAGGCTCTCACGGCCGGAGCGATTTTATTTTCGTCATGTTGGCAACATTGCAGTGTAGCCTGACTTCTCCCCTTTGCAAAGAGTTCGGTTCGAGGTCAGTACGACGCGACAACACGTTTCGTGAACAATGTCAATCCAGTCTCCCGCCAAGTGCGAAATATGCGGCGTTATCCGTTATCTCGTTTGGAAGGGAAAACCTCCGTTTGATATTTATAATGAGGTGAAAACTGCATATGGTGATAAAGCTATGAATCTGTACGAGTCTGTACAAGTGGTGTCGCGAGTTTAAAAACGGTTGTACGTCTGTGCATGATGATCAGAGGAGCGGAAGACCTTGAAATATGACTGACAAAATTGTATAAAAAATCGAAAATGCGCTCCGTGAAGATCGCAGATTGACTGTGGAGGAACTTTCTGCGATTTTTCCGCAAATCTCCAGATCTCTACTACACGAAACACGGGGGAAGTTGGGGGCGGTGGTGTTGGTTTGAGGTTAGACTCTACCAAAAAAAAAAAAAAGTGTGTGTGGAATTCGCACACGGCAGAAGTGAAACTTCAGAAAAGTAGCAGAGAATGAGATAAATATAGAGTATCAGGAGTATTAGGGATAATTAAAAGGTTTATTATTTTTATTTATAATAAATTTTTTTTCTGCCGACACTCACGACATTTTTCAGCATTAGTTTTCGGCAATTTTTGGAAAATATTTTATTAAATAAAAACACTTCAAAAAAAGATAAATATATTCATACAGTCAAAATCGAATTTTCAAATCACAACGGGTAGACCATCTAATTCGTAATATCTAAAAATTCTAAAAATCACCTGTTAAACCATTTTCTTATACAATTTCCTGCAAGATCATGAAAACTTGTTATAAGTTATGACCATTTGCCTGTGGTCATCTCGCACTTCCGATACTATGTCCTATTCCAACCTACCACACTTTTTTATGGTCGTAAGTTCAAAAAATTCCACAAACCTTTTCGAACTTAGTGTAGGCAATAATCTATCTCATTTTCTCGCAGACTAAAGCCTATTTATGAATATTTGCGAGTTGATTATTATATTATTTTCATAAACCTTTCGAATTCAATTTTCGTTTCATCGAATTTTCAAATGACAACGGTGCTAAAAATGTTTCACTTCAAAAATTCTATTATTTTATGAAAATGAGGAGAAAAAATGTTCTTAGCACTGTTTTGACAGATGTATGTAAAGATTAAAAAAATGTATTGAAATTAAAGTTGACTATGTAGAGAAGATACAAAATAATGAAGATGAAAAATATAAAACTAAAAATATTTTTGTTTGATTTTTTCTAAGCAACTATCCGTACTTATGTTAGTCTCCCCGTAATAAGAATTAAAATTTAATCAAGGCCCAATATGAACTTGAAGATATGCTTTATATGAATAAGTATAAAATTTCACTAAAGTGACGTTGACGTTGTATGTATGTTAATATGTAGTTGTTAACTTGTTTTCATATGTTTTGGGGGCCTGTTCTCAAACTAGTTCAACGCGAAATCATACCACTTTGAAACACACCATCTACCCCTTTTTATAACCGGCCAAAGCGTTAGCAACAAAGTCAGTAACTGCGCGCGTGCCAGATGTACAGTCAATTCGGAGCAACCGTTTTCTACAGCTTATAAATATTAATGCGTAGAATTCTAAATGAATATTTATAGTCTTATTCAAATATGCATAGTATTTATATCACAAAAATGAAAAAAAAAAAAACGAAACTAATTTTATTTTCGAAATTTTTTGGTAGGTTTTTATCTTTTAACCGGCTTCTTATATAGTATGCCTAGAAATCCAATGGAATGCGTAACTGAAAAAAGAATCCAAAATGTTTTTAGGTTCAATATGAAAAATAAGCTGTACTAGAGTAAATTGAAATCAAGTACAACTTAAATTTGCATAAATAAAGCTTTACTAAAAAATAAAAAAGAAACAAATATAAAAACACGAATGATATAGTCAGTCAAAGAGACTGACTAAAAGGTACCCTGCACAGATTTATAACGAGAGTTATATTCAAGCAAAAATTATGAAGGGGTTCTCTGAACTGATGTGCTAAGTATGTCCAATTTACATATGCCCAACCAAGGTAATAAAGTATACATTAGTATTAAGTACAAATTAAAGATATATGGCTATCACTCCCCAGTGACATGAGTTTATACGAAAGAGATAATTGCAATTGTCAACTAACAAATTTTCAAAAATCGTGTTTATACGGAGTTGAAGGCATTTGAAAAACTCATGAAAATTGAATATGAAATTACGAAATTTAACATGAATTTTCGCGTGTTTCATAATTGCCTTAATCACTGCATAAGTGCGATTTTTTTTGAAAAGTCGTGAGTGGAATTTTTCAATTATCTCTTCCATAATCTCAGTAATAGATTTTGTGTGCGGAATTAATACCTTATATGTTGGTCGATTATTAGTATCGTCAGTAAATGGCCATAATTGTGGCTGAGTAGGTCTAGCAGTGGCCACGGGGAAGGCGAGGCGGTTGTTGTGAGTCAACAATCGATCGATGTAGCGGCTGCTGTGGACATTTACTCCTCAGCTTCCACTAGTTGCAAGTCCGGATGCAGCACTTCATTCATCTCAAAGTATAATTTTGTAAAACTTGAACCTTTTTGCGATTGGTGTATAAGGCCAAGACTCATGTCTGTATGAAATATCGTCATATGGTGGCTATGACATGTAAGTATATTTTAAATTTTCTTGGCAATACACAATTTTAGAAAAACTTCGCAAAGAAAAAGCTTCAAAAAACGCAAACCGATTTCAAACCAAACAATAACTTCTTTACCATTCTTTATTTCGCGCGAACCATCTGACAGTTGTACCAAAATTACGATGCATATTTGTTTAAAAATTATATCTTTTAAACCTGACTAGTGACACCTTAAGTTTGATGGTTCTAACACATAGTCTCTAAGAAACTGCAAAGAAACAAAAATAATTGATTAGAAATTAAAAATATGTACGTATATATATATAATTTGTATATCTATGACACCCCCATCACTTTATTCAATATACTCGTACATAGTGTAGTTTAAATGAAATCAACATTTCACCTCTCATGTTTATTGGGTATAAACAGAGCGCCACCTGTTTTCCAACGATTATTTAAATATAGTGATTTAAAATTAGGTAGTAGAATATTGAAATAGAAACAACAACAACATTTTTATGATAATAAGTTGGCTGACAAGATAAACAACAACAAGAATTGTAACAACAAGAACCACAAACGAAATAAACAAAATACTAGTTTTCAATATTATTATTTAATTTATTAAGAGAGGAGATATGTATGAATATATATTCATTCAGGATTTCACCTGTTTATCAGCTAACAAATATTTATTATTCAAGATCTAAACGCGACCGCATGAAGATATAAAAAGCGTGTAAATAGCTCGAGATCGCCGTAGTCTGCCTACTTCAGTTGATCCGAGTGATTAAATTTTGCGATACATTTATTTTTTAGTGTGCGAAGAGAAGATTTTGAATAAACTTAGTTTGTGTGATAATGGTACGTTGTTAAACAAAAAAGAAAAGAAAAAATATGTGCGTTTGAGTGTTACATAACTAAATGAAATTTTATAAATGTTGAAACGAATTGTTTATTAAATTTTGCTCTTTATTATCAACAATTTAGACCAGCTATACTGACAAAGGACCAAAAGTAAGTACTACAAGAAAAAACTTTGTTGCACGGGTAATTAACGAAAATTTTGTTCAATGCTCGTCTCAGCCTGAAGCCGGCAAATTTCTCAGCTTTGACCATTTAACGTTCTACGTTGGCAACGCCAAACAGGCTGCCAGTTATTATACCACTCGGTTGGGCTTCGAACCATTAGGCTATCAGGGACTCGAGACCGGAGAGCGTCGCTTTGCCAAGCATGCAGTGCGTCAAAATAAAATTGTCTTCGTTTTTGTCACGGCTTACACGCCCGACGACAAGGAGCACGGATTACACCTGATGCGCCACGGAGATGGGGTCAAGGATGTGGCCTTCGAAGTGGAAGATCTAGATGCTATATTTAGCCTGGCAAAGCAACGCGGTGCCGAAGTTGTGCGCGATATCTGGGAGGAACGTGACTCAAATGGCTTTGTGCGCATGGCAACAATAAAAACGGTAATTAAATAAAAATTTGAATACTCATTACCTGAGCTTTAGTTTAAATAATATGTACAATTTTTGTAGTACGGTGACACGACGCATACATTTGTCGAACGTAGTCAATATAATGGCACATTTTTGCCGAACTTTAACGACGTCGTTGAGGATGTGCTGTTGCAGCATTTGCCAAACACCAGATTAAATTTTATTGATCATGTGGTCGGTAATCAGCCCGATTTAGAAATGGAGAGCGTGGCCGCTTGGTATGAGCGCGTGCTGCAATTCCATCGCTTCTGGTCGGTTGACGACTCACAGATTCATACTGAATACTCAGCGTTGCGTTCTATCGTTATGGCCAACTACGAGGAGACCGTTAAGGTACCCATCAATGAGCCGGCCAATGGCTTGAAAAAGTCACAGATCGAGGAATATGTGGAGTATTATGGTGGAGCCGGTGTACAGCACATTGCACTTAATACTGATGACATCATTGCAGCTGTTTCGAATCTGCGTGCGCGTGGTACGGATTTTCTAACCATTCCATCATCGTACTATGAAATTTTGGAGGAGAAACTTTCGCACAGCCGCACTAAAGTCAAGGAAGATATGGAAATATTGAAGAAATTAAATATTTTAATTGATTTTGACGAAAATGGTTATTTGCTGCAGATATTTACCAAAAACTGTCAGGATCGTCCAACACTTTTCCTCGAGGTGATCCAGCGTCACAATCACAATGTAAGTTTTATAGTCGAATTTTTGTTTTCATTTTTGAACAATTATTAATGTAAGTGCTTTTTCTTTTTAGGGTTTCGGCGCCGGCAACTTTAAATCGCTTTTTACAGCCATCGAGATCGAGCAGGGCAAGCGAGGTAATTTATAAGTTTTATATTGTGTGGCAGTACGTTTTCATAAATTGTTAAATAACTAAATAAAACTACATGACTACAAAATAAAACCTTTTAGACTATTAAATGCTTTTGATAGTAATTATTGGATGTGAGTTCACTTTCTTGCAACGTTTTTGTGTTTTGTGTTAGTAAAACGATCATCTTTGAGCACCTCATTGCGTGGATCGTCTTCAGCAAATGAAATCATAAGTGGATTCCAAAATCCATCAGGCGTTTCGTGGCCTAAAGGCGCGTGCTTGCAATTGCGCAAATGGCTTTCTATTTGTTTGTCAGTTAAGTTGTGTCCAAAAAAATTAAGAAACTGTTGAAGAGTGGAATGCAAAAAGTATTACTAAAGCTTAACTAATAGATCTCCAGTCATTATACTATAAAACCCTGAAAAAATCTGTAACTCTATTTTTTTTTTTCACAAATATCATTCGTGTATAACAAAAATACGTCACGGAGGGTGAAGCTTCTTAATTTTGGTTGTATCTCGTTAACTATTGACGTTATCGAAATCTGTATTCGCGAAAAAGATAGTTTAAGAACTTACTAGCAACAAGATTATGTACTCGTTAAATTTTATTGCATTTGGTACCTTTTCCAAGAAAACTGCTATTGGAGAAGATACTATTTTGATATTTTTTGTTAACAATACTTTTCGTTTCTGAGGGTAGTCCATGATTTTTCGAATTATATTGATTTGATCTGAACACAATCTGCAGATTGCTTAAAATTTGACCATAGTTTATTAACAGATGCTATTTGACAGGAGCAGTGTTCCATCTAAAGCTACTACGTGGGAAATTCAAAAAGGCATCGACTTGCTCTCGTATTTTCAAATATAAATATAAATAAAAGAAAAAGCTGTTTCCTCTGTTTTTCACTAGTGCAGCTTTTTGCAGGATTATTCGAAAGGCTTTGTTTAATTATGGCCGGATATTTGGTTTGATTTTAGTGAAAGAATTATACTTGAATAATGGACTACTTTCAAATAAATAGCCCGGAGCATTGCTAAATTGCAGATTTTTTCCAATTTTTCCGCTATAAATAATGTGTCAGCTATAAATAATATTCTTAAAGTTATAAAATCAAGACAATAAAAATTTTTCAAGTGGTTATATTATAATTCTTTACTTTTTTTTTCAAATGGGATTGAAAAAAGAATAAAATAGAGGAATGAATAAGCCATTTTTGTTTTTTTTGTTTATAGGATCATTGCGAAAATATTATAACGAACTTTGAGCATTTTGTGGCTCAAATAAAAATTAAAACATCGATTTTTCTGAGCATATAAAAACATGTCACAGAAAAGAGAAACAAGTAGAAGAATTTCTAAAGCAATACAACTCTGGTAACGTTTAGACATGTTGTGTGAAGGAAAGCTCTTAGGATTTTCTTTAATTTAATCTTCTTTACATTTGGCAAAAAAATGGCGGAGATGTCGATGAAATACTGCAAAACATTGAAGTTTTACTACCAAAATTTTATTTTTATACTCTTCGCACACTACTTGTATAGTATTATTTCAATTAATTTTGTCCCGGCGCTTGTAACGCATTAAAGTAAACATCGGAGTCTCAACAAAGTATATATATTTTTGATCAGCACGTCGAGACGAATCGAACTAGCCATGTCCATCCGTTTGTCTGTTCTTGTCTGTTTGAATCAAAACTAGTTGCTGTTTTTAAGACATCGTTCTATAATTGGGTATGGAGACTTCCTATAATCCTATGCTGAACATACATATATTACAACTATCATGCCACGCCAAGTTTTAGGGCTCGCGTCTACACAAACCCATCTCCTACTTTTCGGTTTTTTACGAAAAACTTTTTCATTAGTCAATATTAATTTGATACTCTATATTGGGGCCTCTAAAGGACGGCAAACAAATTACGAACAACGAAAAAGAAGTTATATTGTGCTGCACACTTAATTAATTTGCGAATTATAAATGCTATTAAGATTTAGATGAAGTTTAATATTAAGTTTTAAGCCAAAATAGTAAAAAAGTGACAAAATAAATTTTATGCATATCTACTCATTAATTCCTACAACAATATATAAAATAATTTACAAATTATTTCGTGCAAAATTTTGTTTATAGGCTTCGAGATCTGTTCGTTCAAACAGACGTTCGGACGAACAGATCCATATCGACTTGTGTTTCGCTGCTTCTACTTTTTACACACATTCGCAAAAACTTAGTATACCCTTGTTCCTTTTAGTATAGGGTATAATTAGAGTTACAAATTATTCCAGGTTTTGCATTTGATTTTGCTTAGAATGACTGGATTATATGTACTACTAATTGTTTCTCTACAAAACTTACATTTTCGCACTCATCGCATTTTATGTTAAAACATTCTTTAAAGCTTGGTTTAGTTGTCGTTATGTCGGACTCCTTCTTGACAATTATGGGACGCACAAAATCATCATCGTCATCATCTTCATAGCTGTGTGATTTCTTTTGCGCTTCCAGTTCATTCAAAAGATCTGTATCCAATCTTGTTTCGTCGTTGTCCACTTCAGCCAATGGAAGTCGCGTTTCATTGGCATCAAATTTAGCTTGTGTAACATGTTCATTTTTAATACACCTAGTCGCATTAACATTTACGGGGTTTTCAGGTGGTACCTGCTTTTTGCTCAATTTATTTGCATTTTTTTGCTGATTAATTCTGTGAAGTAAAGGTAATTTAGACACTAAAAAGTCTTTTATATGTGAGTTGTGGACTTACGTTTTAGTTTCGAAACGTTTAAGATTCTCGAGTGTACAATCGTTTGTATTTTTCATTAGTTCCGCCATAAGATCCAATGTACCAATATTTTCCGAGTTTTCATCGCATGAGTCATCAACAAATATAATGTCTTGTGTTGTCGGCGTTAATATTACTAAGCTCGATGAATCTGTACTGACTGGCCTTGCCGCACCTAAGGAATGCAGCAGCGCACTCGAATTCGTTTTCGATGTGACACATTTTGTTGTAGACAGTTCAAAATATGTTTCCGAACCACTGCCATCGCTATCATGAAAGGTTATCTCCTTCTCCACTTCTTCTTGCTTTTTTCCTTTCATGCCTGATGCGCCTAAGGTGCAGTCGTTGCCTGTTCTTTTTTTTCCAAATTTCAATTAAGCAAAATTAACTAAAATAAAATTTGTTATTAAACAAATATTACCTTAAGACAAATGATCTGGTTTTTTTCGCCTGCTTTAGAGTTGTGTACAAATTGGGACTGGCTTCGATTTCATCCTTTTCAGTGATTTTGTTGACCTTTGATTTCTGAACGTCAAATTGCAGTTTGGTTTGTTTTAAATTGTGCCGATTTGGATTCAGAGACAGTTTCAATTTTCTTTCCCCCGTGGTAACAGAAACCACTTTAGGCTTAACGAACACAGAGGAGTTTTTTTCTTTTTTACTAAACCAACTTGTGGATGTGTTAGCAGTGCTTTCGTTCATTTGTGGTTCGCAGTTTTCTTCATTTTGTTTGTTTAGCAGTTTGCGTCTAACGCTCCAGATATTTCGCGCATGTGGACTAACAATTTTCTCAGATTCGGCGATAGTTTCATCTTGGGTCGGACTAAGCATGGACATATTTACCATTTGATCGCTGTTTAACGCCAAATTTAGGTTCGCTGGAGAGATGGACTCGTCATTGTTAATGCTGTTGTTGACGCTTTCGTTGATCTCCTCAAACAATAAATTTTTTACTTTTGGAGAATAATCTCCGAGAAAGGTTTTTTTTCTTCGTTTCTCTCCTTTTGCACTTTGACGCTGCAACAGGTCCACTGCCTTTGTAAGGCTACGGTTTCGTTCATTGAGGAGTTCCAGCTCCGTATCGCGATCCGATAAAAGCTTTTGTGCAACTAAAATAAAAAAAAAATAAAAAATTTACAAGCACATATATAACAATAAAAACAAGCATCGGAATATAGAGAGAAATTGTGGAACAGGCCAGTGAGGATAAATAAAAGTGATATTTTTTTAAAACATTTATGGTAAAAGCCCTAAAGCCAGGATGAGGGTGACACACAAACCCCCATGGTGGTCCCAAGATCTGGATGACCTAAAAAAAGGTTGTAGAACGCTTTTTAATCAGTCAAAAAATACAAACCAAGATGCCTCATGGAATGTATATAAGACAAAACTAAGCTTATACAAGAAAGCGGTACTATTTTTTTTTTGATAGAACTGAAAGGTCAAATGTGCATCATGGCCAAATTTCTGTAGTAATATAGAAACTTCTAACGAGGCGCCCAACAGGTGAATGGACAGATTCTAGTAAAGAAACTCTCCGCTTCTGTGGGTGATAGTGGTGAAACAGCTTCTAAAACTCATGGATGTGGCTGGCTACAATGTAATAGCGTACGCAGATGACGTGGTGATGTTAATTAGGGGAAAATTCCCCTAAACACTATGTAACCTAATGGAATTCGCACTTGTAGTACTTTCGAAATGAGCTTTTGGCTGCGACCTGTGTGTGAACCCGACAAAAACATAACTAGTGCTTTTCTCAAGGAAATACAAGATTCCGATACCCAAACTTAACAATATTAGTCTTACTATCAGCGAATGCGCAAAATATCTAGGAGTGATCCTGTATAGTGAGCTCAACTTTAACAGAAACACGGAAGAGCGTATTAAGAAGGCAAATATAGCACTCTTTGCGTACAAAAAAGGGGTTTCTCTCCATCTATCGTCCACTGGCTATATACGGCAGTAGTTAGGCCCATTCTGAACTACGGAGTATGTGTATGGTGGCCGGCACTAGAAAGGGCTTCTACTCTTAAGCAAATGCATAAGGTGCAGTGGAGCTTTACGGACCACACCGACCGAAGCACTAAACTTACTTCTCCAGAGAGGGCAATAGTTACAGCCCTTAGACTGAGGAAATCTTCAGCTTGGCGTGGTAGCTCCTTCGGACACTCGAGGATACTACAATTACAATGACGTTCCCAAGGATGACTGGGTTTACGCCCCGGACCGATCTGCACAAGAAGTTTTGTGCAGTCAAAGGTTGTCCAACTCAGCCCAAGCGGCTGTATCAGGTATCTATGTGTACAATTTTTTATATGGAGTCAACCGTTATGTCGGCGCAACTGTTGAAGATACTCCTGTGCTGCGCCGGCATTGAGAGGAACCCGGGACCTGGTCCCTGGTTCTGCTCTGTTTGTGGGAGGAAGATCTTCAGAAGTGCGACCTCGGTTCAATGTTATAGATGTGGCAGATGGTACCACCTTAGATCTTGTTCGGGCCTCCAATCTCATAGAGACTGGACAGAGCAATTTGTTGCTAGCTGTTGCTTAGGTAACTCTAATTCTGTTACCAATGATAGCACAGCTGTTGTACCTACTTCCAATGCAACTGCAACAACCTCCTCCTCGCAAGGAACTGCGGTTGCTAGCTGGATATGCTCCGTTTGTGGCAATCAGATACATCGCAATGTTTTATCTGTGCGATGTAATGGCTGTCACAATTGGTGTCATATGAGGAGGTGCACTGATCTAAGATCTCATAGAGATTAGAGTGCTGATTTCTTTGCGTCGTGTTGTCTATCTGCGCATAGTAATATGCTTGTCCCATCTGTGTCCCGGTCACCCGTGCGAACGTCATGTAGCTCCAGTAGTTCTACACAGTCTTGGCCAATTCTTCCGCCGCCCCGTCAACAAATAATGCGTGCTCGCAGTCCATTGGTTGAGCAGCGATTTAACTCTTTTAGAGTTATGCAACTCAACTGTAATGGTCTGCGTGGGAAGATGGCTGAGATTGTGGACTACATGGTGCGTCATGACATCCTAATTGCAGCAGTGCAAGAGACCAAGCTCACAGACTCATGTCGGCTGGCATCTGTTGCTGACTTTAATATAGTCAGGCAGGACAGAGACAGAAACAGTGGAGGAGGACTGGCATTCATCGTTCATCGAACGGTGAATTTCAAACCTTTTTCACTGCCTTCTGTTGGTCAACAGAATTCATTTCTGGAGAGGCAATGTCTGGCTATAAAGTCCGGAGATGTCGAGATTGAGTTTGAGAACTTATATCTTCCACCAGTCAACAGCTGCGACCCTCGGTATAATCCGATTTTGAGCCATGTCTTGCAAGGGGATCACAGAGTTATTCTCGGTGATTTCAATGCACACCATGAGATGTGGTTTTCAGAATTAGGTAATGACCTTAGGGGTATTAGTATAGCGGACCAGATAGATAGCTCTCCTTTTTGTACGATCAATGAGGATTGTGCAACCAGGATGAGCACTACCACATCCAGCTCCCCTGATTTAACTGTCGTCAGTGAATCGCTTATTGCATACTCTGAGTGGTCGATTGATATAGCGTTGGGCTCGGACCATATCCCTATTGTGGTTAACATTACTCGTCCGGAAGATTTTGTTGAATCGGATAGACGAGTCTTTGTGAACTACAATAGGGCTGACTGGACTGGGTTTACACGCTGTATTGATCAATCAATCAGCGGTCTTTTGCCTCCTAATGATGTTAAGGTAGGTGAAAGAATTCTTAGAGACGCGATCACTAAGGCTGCAAAGAGGCATATTCCTGCTGGTAGGTTTCCTAATATTAGGCCAGGCTTTCCAGCGGAAGCCAGCGGGTGATAGTCGTATTGCCTTGTTGTCCCGCAATGTGAACAATCTCGTTGCGGAACACAGGAAGGCAAAATGGCTAGAGCACTTGGATAATTGTGACTCGGGTTCGCGAAGTCTGTGGAACACCATTAAAAAAATATCTGGTGTACCGCAGAATAGGGCTCTTTCATCTGTCACATTTGATGGAGTGCAAATAGGATCGTCAAAAAAGTGTGCCACCTATTTCTGCAGACAATTCGTGCAACACCCTTCTCAGCAGAATAGGTTGAAGCGTAAATCCATATGTCATATCAGAAGGAAAAAAGGACATGAAGATTTGGTAGATTTTACATGTGAGGAGGTTCTTGCTGCTATAGGGAAAGCAAAATCATCCAAGGCACTCGGCCGAGACTTATGACTTTCAACTCATAAGTCATCTGCTTCCATTTTCACTTCCTGGACTAAGGAGGTGAGAATGGAACTAGATGTCTTTGTTGGAGGTCTAAGGGTTCCTACTGTCCAGTACCCGATGATATTGGGAACTACATTTGGCCCATTGCTCAGATTCTCGGCTCATGCCACCAAGACAAATAACCGTCTTAAGTCGAGAAACAAAGTGTTGAAAGCTCTTGCCGGATCTTCTTGGGGTAAGGACAAGGAGACTATATTAACAACTTATAAAGCTATTGGACGTTCTGTCCTAAATTATGCTGCTCCTATTTGGACTCCTTTCCTGAGTAAGACTCAATGGCAATGCCTGCAAAGAAGTCAGAACAGTGCGCTGAGGACTGCCTCTGGTTGTTTGCAAATGACCCATGAGGATCATTTGCACAGTGAAACGATGATACTTCCTGTTCATCAACATAATGAGCTGCTTTCGAAGCAGTTCTTGTTGGGTGCGTACAGAGTTGATCATCCGAACCCTGGCACCCTCACTATATCAGCGCCTACCCGAATAAGATAAGACGGATATCAGGATATATAAGTCGAGCATAAATCGCTTTATCACTGATAGCAACATTGGGGAGTATGAATATACTTCCGGAAGGGCCCAATTGCATAAAGATGCAACTGAGCATGCAATTCGTTCGTTTAGGGACAACATAATATTAGGTGGAAGACCTCCACCTATTAATGAGAGCGAAAAACCTCTCCCTCGTAGCACCAGGACTAAACTTGCACAGTTAAGATCCGGATGGAGTGTTATGCTCCAGTGCTACAGGGAAAGAATTGGGATAAGTAATACAAATTGCTGCCCTGATTGCGGTCAATCACCGCATGATACTTCTCTCTTGTTCAATTGCCCGTCCCATCCAACACAATTGAGCCCTTTACACCTCTGGTTACGACCAGAGGATGTTGCCTTTTTCCTAGACCTTGACACCTGAGGTTTGCATTTCGGTTTTTCTTTCTCTTTCACAAACATTGCATGCACCATTACATTTTACTTTATATATAATGAATTGTGTACATATGATTTCCTGATACAGCTCACAAGAAGAAGCTGCTACAACAACAACATCAACAAAAAAAAGATCCGTTCCCAAGGACGACTGGGTTTTCGCCCCGGACCGATCTGCACAAGAAGATTCGTGCAGTCAAAGGTTGTCCAACTCAGCCCAAGTGTATATGTATTCAATTTTGTATATGGATTCAACAGTTTTATCGGCGCAACTGTTGAAAATACTCCTGTGCCGCGCCGGCATTGAGAGGAACCCGGGACCTGGTTCTGCTCTGTTTGTGGGAGAGAGATTTTAACGAATGTAACCTCGGTCCAGTGTGCTAGATTGTGCCACCTGAGATCTTGTTCGGGCCTCCAATCTCATATAGACTGGACAGAGCAATTTGTTGCTAACTGCTGCTTAGGTAACTGTAATTCTGTTACCAATAATATCACAGTTGTTGTACCTACATCTAACGCAACTGCAACAACCTCCTCCTCACAAGCAACTGCCGTTGCAAGCTGGGTATGTTCCGTTTGTGGCAGTCAGATACAACGCAATGTTTTATCTATGCGATGTAACGGCTGTCACAATTGGTGTCATAGGAGGACGTGCACTGATCTAAGATCTCATAGAGATTAGAGTGCTGATTTCTTTGCGTCATGCTGTCTATCTATACATAGTAATATGCTTGTCCCACCTATGTCCCGGTCACCGGTGTGGGCGCCAGTAGCTCCAGTAGTTCTACGCAGTCTTGGCCAATTCTCCCGCCGCCCCGTCAACAAATTATGCGTGCTCTCAGTCCATTAATTGAGCAGCGATTTAACTCTTTTAGAGTTATGCAATTCAATTGTAATGGTCTGCGTGGGAAGGTGCCTGAGATTGTGGACTACATGGTGCGTCATGACGTCTTAATTGCAGCAGTGGAAGAGACCAAGCTCACAGACTCATGTCGGCTGGCATCTGTTGCTGACTATAATATTGTCAGGCAGGACAGAGACAGGAACAATGGAGGAGGACTGGCATTCATCGTTCATCGAACGGTGAATTTCAGACCTATTTCACTGCCTTCTGTTGGTCAACAGAATTCATTTCTGGAGGCACAATGTCTGGCTGTAAAGTCCGAAGATGTCGAGATTGAGTTTGTGAACTTATATCTTCCACCAGTCAACAGCTGCGACCCTGGGTATAATCCGATTTTGAGCCATGTCCTGCAAGGGGATCATAGAGTTATTCTCGGTGATTTCAATGCACACCATGAGATGTAGTTCTCGGAGTTAGGAAATGATCTTAGGGGTATTAGTATAGCGGACCAAATAGACAGCTCTCCTTTTTGTACGATCAATGAGGACTGTGCAACCAGGATGAGTACTACCACATCCAGCTCCCGTGATTTAACTGTCGTCAGTGAATCGCTTATTCCATAATCTGAGTTGTCGATTGATATAGCGTTGGGCTCGGACCATATCCCTATTGTGATTAGCACGTACACGTTGTAAACTCAGTCCACCTACCTTAACATCATTGATGTGTAGGTAGGTGAAAGAATTCTTAGAGACGCGATCACCAAGGCTGCAAAGAGGCATTTTCCTGCTGGCAGGTTTCCTAATATTAGGCCAGGCTTTCCAGCGGAAGCTGCACGCATAGCGACCTTGCGTGTTTAAATTCGTGCCAATAATCCGGGTGACAGTCGTATTGTCTTGTTGTCTCGCAATGTGAATAATCTCGTTGCGGAACATAGAAAGGCAAAATGGCTAGAGCACTTAGATAATTGTGACTCGGGTTGGCGAAGTTTGTGGAAAACTATTAAAAAGATATCTGGTGTACCGCAGAATATAATTGTTTCATCTATCACATTTGAAGGAGTGCAAATAGGATCTTCAAAGAAGTGGGCCACCTATTTCTGCAGACAGTTTGTGCAACACCCTTCTCAGCAGAATAGGTTAAAGCGTAAATCCATACGTCACAATAGAAGGAAAAAAGGACATGAAGATTTGGTGGATTTTACATGTGAGGAGGTTCTGGCTGCTATAGGGAAAGCAAAATCATCCAAGGCACTCGGCCCAGACTGCATTTCAATGCTGATGCTGAAGCACCTTGGGCCTATTGCGGTAGTATACCTCATGCACGCAATTCATTTGTTTAATTGCCCGTCCCATCCGACCCAATTGAGCCCTTTAGACCTCTGGTTACGACCAGATGATGTTGCTTTTTTACTAGACCTTGACACCTGAGGTTGCATTTCGGTCTATCTTTCTCTTACATTTATAAATTGATTTGCGCAACTACATTCATTTATATATAATAAATTGTGTATATATATTTCCTGATGCAGCTCACACGAAGCTTTTACGACAACAACAACAAAAACGATAGGGAAACTATATAGAAACGCGTTTTAAATCTTTCTCTCGCAGCATACAATTATAGTCGTCTCTTTTTCACCGTACCAAACACTTCTCCCACCATTTCCAGCGCTTATATCATACATTTTTAATGAAGTGGCGAAGAGGTGAAAGGGGACAATGTGCCACAGCGAGGCGTGGCAGGGTACAGCTAGTCAACAATAACACAAACAAATTTCATACAAAAACTTAAAAACCTTTAGAGGCAGGTTCATTTAATACTAGTTGTCTGAAAAGGCAAAAGCATAGTCTAAATATGTAAACTTAATCTCTATCAGTTATAGTCTCTGAATATCTGGTCTCAGGGAGATTTGGGAATACGGTCTCGCACATAATGTGTTTAACAGAAGACTAAAATGGAATACCCATCTCAAAAATGTCCTCAACAGGGCAACAATGGCTTTATGGACTTGCAAAAGCATGTTTGCCGAAAGTGGGGTCTCTCGCCAAAGATGATCCTGTGGATCTATACTTCAATGGTGAGAACTATAGTAACATACGCCGTCCTTGTATGGTGGCCTAAACTGCTGCAATCATGTACAATAAGGACGCTAAGTGAATTGGGTCACTCTAGTATGCAAAAACTTGTCCCTAGCATCGAAATCTTCAACGCTTCAGATAGTTTGGAACTGCATTTTTGCAGACGCTTCTCAGTTCTATTTCGCTATTTGTTGGGTATCTGGCCATAAGGGTATCGAGGGCAACGAAAGTGCTGACGAACTAGCCAGGACATAGTAGATCGGTTTAAAAGCACTGCCTCCCGGTACTGGATACAATATCCTGGTCTACGGCAGGCCAAGCTATTAACCCGTCCTATATACCCAAAACCCAAAGTACATCTCAATAGATCTGACCTGAGGTTGCTTTTGGGCTATTTTACCGGTATCATCCACTGATATATCACTTAAATAAACTAGGTGTCTGCTCAGAAACAGAGTGCAGACTCTGTCAAGAAGATGACGAAACTAGTTTATATCAGCTTTGCGATTGCCCGGCCTTGGCCAGGCTCAGAATTAAAAGAAAAAGCAACAAATAACCTCCATTGTATCTTTGACTGTATAACAAATTCGTAACATACTATTTTGCAACCTCGAGCGAAGTATAAATCAAAAAGAAAACAAAAATAGAATTTTGAGCCACTTACGCAGAAAATGTTTTTTTATGATGTCCACAGCAGACTCCACGCAAGCGCAATGCAAATCGGTTAATACACGGCAATCTTTAAGTTTAGGGCATTCCATAGTTCCCTTCTATTTAGTAAAAAATTTAGTAGTATAATTGTTCTGCAATATTAAGTTAAAGATGATTATTATTTTTTTATTTATTATCAGTCTGATCTCTTTCGGCTTGTGTTCACGATTCAAGTGAATGTCAGATTTATTACGCGAGTTATGAAAAAAATTTTCAGTTTATACGCTGTGAATGATGTCGAATGCCATATGATTGGTTATTCTTCATATGAAGAAGAAGACGACTTCATGCGGTGTAGCAGAAAAAAATAAATAATAAAAAATAAATTCCTAATATAATTTCGGTTACTCTAACGACTTGAGTATAGTTATAATGGCTAATTTACGTGAGACAGCCGATAAAGCGTTAAAAATGTTGCGTACACTGCCGCGCGTGCAGATTGGAAACTTGCGGCCCAATCCAAATTCTAAGCAGAATGTATGTGATATAATTAATATACTTTTAATTAAATTATCAATGATAAGTTTTAACACTTTGCAGGATAAACGCGGCAGAGGACAGCACGGTGGCGATAAGCACGGCGCTGGTAATAAAGGTTCTGGACAGCGCCAAAACTTTTTACGTCTCGGTTACGAAACAGGCAACCGGCCATTTTACTTGCGTTTTCCTCTTGAGCCATATTACAAGGGACACCATTTGAAGCGTCAGTATCCTCCGATCTCAATGTTGCAATTGCAAGTAATGATCGATACAAATCGAGTTGACACCAGCGCGCCCATCGATATAACCACATTGTGCAATACGGGTTTACTTCGACTGAAGCCGGCCGAAATGGAGTACGGATTCCAACTGACCGATGAGGGCCTCGACAACTTCAAGTCAAAGATTAACATTGAAGTGCAACACGCTAGCGAAGCTGTTATTGCTGCTATAGAGCGCAATGGCGGAGTTGTGCGTACGGCGTACTATGATCCTAGGAGCTTACAGGTGCGCATAAATCGAATAACTTTAGAAAACCATTTGACTATTTAAAGTTGTTGGTACTGGTTAATAATCTTAGTTTTCCTTTTCCCTTAATACAATGGATATCGTTCTATTTAGCCGTTCTCAAATTTGTTATCTATTGATGTTTTATCTAGTGTACCACAGGGTAGCTATCTCGGACATCTACTTTTTGTCTTATTTATAAATGATCTTCCTGATATATCATATTGCCACACATTGATATATGCAGATGGTGTTAAGATATATTTGTCATATTCAGACTCTACTGGGTATGATTTATTGCAAGTTGGTTGCAATTTGCTGCACTGCTGGTGTTGACGTAATTGTTTAGCTTTGAACTGAGCTAAGTATAATTTAATGACATATTGTTGAATACTTCATACATTAGCCATATACTTTATTCAAAACTCAGAATAGGAGCTAGTTTTGCACTTAACGATGTATGTGTCCTTTTTCAACCTAAACTCTCTTTAAATGCCCATATAGACTATATATCAAAGAAATCTATGGGATGATTTATTAAACTGAAGTTTGGTGATCCTTACATTGCCAATCTACTATTTACTTCTTTGGTACGCCCCACAGATGTGTTTGGAACCCAAAAAATGGTGTCCATCAGGAACATATAAAATCTCTTCTGAAGCAATTTTCTCTTTTCGCCTTGTGTAACTTAGGGTGAAACTGCAATGTGAATTTGCCACAGTTAAACTTAAATAATCTTCCACTTGGGAAAACCGTCGTACATTGTTGGCAATGTTTACACAGGTGAAACTAACTCTCCGTTCTACAGGGGTTAATTTTTTCCCTTCCTCTCAGAAGCACTAGAAATTCCTTTATTAATTATACATGTAACGATCCTTTTCGCGTTTTCTCCTTGAATTCCATACGTAAAGTAATTTAAAATTCAAATCTGTAACATTTTTTTTTTCTTTTCCTATTTCATATAGTATTAGGTGCTATGAACTCTAAAGAAAACTTCCTATTTCCTATATTATGTGCTAAGAACTCTATACAAATAAATATTTTCATTTCATCTAATATTATTTGTTACAGATTTTGACCAATCCAAAGAAATGGTTCGAGAAAGGTGTGCCCATACCAAGACGCATGCTACCACCTCAAGATGCCGTGGCATACTACACCGATGCTAAAAATAGAGGCTATCTGGCTGATCCAGAGGAGATTAGTAAAGACCGCCTGGTGCTGGCGCAAAAATACGGTTATGAGTTGCCGCGTATCGAAGACGACCCAGCATATGAGACGTTAACATCAATGAAGGATGCACGTCAACTTTTCTTTGGTTTAGAGCCGGGTTGGGTTGTCAATCTGGCGGATAAAACTATTATAAAACCAAAGGATTCTACTGCAACAGCATAACGCAATTAAATTAGTCTTGTTGAATGTTAAATTTTAATAAATTCTATTATAATACTAGAATATCTTGTCTTTTTTTTAGGTTTTGATTAACTTAGAGCGGTTTTTACGCGCAGGTTGCGTACAAAATTTACATTTATCTTGGCGTACGTTGGCGTCTATATAAACACTTGTTGCGATGAAAGTGTCTCCATAAAGGGTTTGACCACAGCGCTGGTGGCAAAACAAAATATCAGTCCAAATGTAATGGAAATGGGCAGTGCGGGTAACGCTTTACGCCAAATGGCTAAAAGCAGCAGTGTCAAACAGAGTCCAATGAGTATAGCTACGAAACATGCAATTGTAGTGGTCCAGTCTCCGTAACTTGAAGCTTTGCCGACTAGCACGGAATAGAAAATAAAATCACCAAGTCCAAGTTTAATGCCACCTGCGAAAAATTTTAGTGTTGTAACTCCAGATGAACTAATTTTAATACAAAACCACTTACGTTCCTCCTGTGCCTCGTGCGGTTGCGTTATATCCGGTGCAGTCACTGTACGATATTCAGTGGAACGGTTTGCGTTCTCCACATTACTTGCTTGTACCTCAATCTGACGCCGTGCAACACGTTGATTCAAATTTTCAGACCACTCCTCAGTGAAACCTGCAGCTTCAGCTGCAAATAATCATAACGTCGATTAACAATGGTGCAAGCAGGCTGTTATGAACACAAAATAAACGATTGCGCCAAATTAATTAAACGAACGTAAACTAATCAAAAGCTATAAAGCAGCCAATCTATACCCAGGTTACCAATAAGAAATCTAAGTATTTTTACGATATAAGAGAGAGATGAAGTTACGTACGAGACACAAGCATAAATGTCGAAGTTAAAAATAAAATAAAAATTTTCGTGAATAAATACCGTGTCCGCGCATATGTGTATTAAAAGTCACAAGTGGCATACCTTCAGCAGCCATTGAAGGGTCAGCAGTTCGAGAGTTACCTGACCGGGCGCTGCTACGCGAACCGCCTGCGGTATTAACCTCAGGTGAAAGATTGGAGTTGGGAGTGACGCGTGTAGTTGCAGTGGAGTTGCTCGAAGAAGGTGACGACATGTTGGGTGTCTGCTCTGGATAGGTTGTGCCCATATAGCTGTAGAGTACAGTGGCTGCAATAAAATATTGTATATATATTACACAAAGAAACTAGGTTTCACATGGAGAACAATTTACAAGAGTATATCAGTGCCGGAAATATCTGTTCGTTGCGTTCTTGTGCTGTTTCGACTAATATTCGTAGTGGCCCTTTAGGCGAGAGCACGGCTATTAAGTCTGTAAATAAAAAAATAATCATTATTTAAGTGTAAACAAGAAAAAAGTTAACATCGGTGGTACCGAAGTTTTAATACCATTCAAATAGAGTATCGAGATGTGTACTTTGCTTTGAAAAAAAAATTTGGTGCGAGCTACCCCTAAAAGTGGACGGGACATAAGCCACAAATTTCAAGTAGATATTACTTGTAACGAGAATTTTTTATACAAAACCTCAAAAAGTGACTGGTGGGTTTGTATGAGAGCTGCCCCTTAAGAGGGTGATTACACCTATTTATATATACTAGTAATATGGTCCGCGTTCGATTCAATCGATTACAATCTAGCAATAAGTTTGTATATTATTGCGTTTAACAACAACTACAAACAGAAAGACAGACAGAATAGAAACGAAGTTCGTACATAATATAAAACGTAATTTCCTGCCTCTTATCACGTTCGCGAATTTTATAAATCTAGGCTATTAATATACAAATGTGAAGCATCAGTCATAATCATCTATTTTTAATTTGATGATGACGCCAATATTCACGTTTTACATAAAAAAGGGAAAAGTGGGCGGGTGGTTTGTATAGGGGGTTACACAAAAAAGTGTGGGGGGTCACACTCATTAATATATAAGTTAGTGACCCTTCGTAAGAATCCAAATTTTGAGTCGACATTGACTGCAATAAAATATTTTTTCATACAAAAAGTTAAAATTGGACGGTTGGTTTGTATAGGGGGCTAGGCTACCTCAAAAAGTGGACGTGACATATCAATATTGGTATTTAATTGCAATAAAAAGAAGTATAGGTGCCCTTTTACAACTGAATATCTTAAAAACGGATACAGAAAATGCGCAACATCCAGACACTTAGATCGACTCTTCTAGTCAAGATAAATATATATATTCTCGGGTCTACGATGCATTTAATGCATTACAAACATTCATACAAACTGATAATGCCAGTTTACACTATGTGTGAATGTTATAACAAGTTATAAGTAGGTATTGCATTCTTACCCCAAATCGAGATTGCAGCTAACACCGCCCAAGCAGTCCACTCAGGCAGATATTTTATAAAGACGAGTGCCATAAGCGCCGCTACAAATATTAGATAGCCCTGCTGCAAACGCAGCGGACCATGCCAATGTATGGACATCATGCCGGCTACACCAAAGTTCCACATTATAAGCAGTGCAGTGGGATAATCCATTGGAATATTATAAGCGCGCAGCAGCTCTCTGCAAAAATATTAAATTTATATTATTTTCTTTCTTTTGCATTCAGCTTCAACACTTACTCCAAATATAGATAACTAAAAATAAACAACAACATGAAGGAGGAGAGTATCAACCAGCCGTGTATGACTCGATAACAACGCTTCTTATATAGCACAATTAGCAAAATTGTCATTATCACAACGACAGTCATCAATATTAATGAATTAGCCAAAGCATTCCAAAATTTAACGCCGGGATCTGGTGACAGTTCGTGGAATGGTGTGTAAAGTCTAAAATATTTGTATATATGAAAATTCCAAGTGTTTTTTTTTTCTAAATTCTTATAGCACATATTTACAGATAAACATCCGTGCTGGAGTAGAAACTGACTGCGTTTATAGTTGCCACAACAACCAACATGCAGAGAGAGACCGGTGCAAATAGCTTGATGACATGTTGTGCGCCATATTTCAGACCCTCTTCCTCCGCTTCTGCATTTGTGGGCGGTTCATGCCGGTTGCTGCTACCGTTGCCGCCGCCGGCACCACCACTGCCACTTGGTCCATCTTCAGTGCTGCGTCTATGCGTACGTGATCCGCGATATGTTATATTTGGTACGTCTAAAACGGCCTGCAATATTATTTATAAATATTATTATTAATGAAAAACTCCAATACGCTTCCCTTCCACTCACGGCATCTACTTCCTCCACTTCACGACTTGCATTGGCACCGTAGTTACGGTGCTGGCGCTTTTGGTGACGTTCGGAACGCTCTGCCGCTCCGCTCAGGTGCTCCGACGTCGAGCTAATAGTTGCATCAACGTGTCCGTCCATGAGCGGTGTGCGTTCGTTTGACGCCGCCTCAGCGCTGTTTGTTGCCCACCTGTAATCCGTAGTTAATCGGAACTAAAAACGACGACACCATATACCCGTAATATATTGCACTATAAAGACTTTTTTTCTAATCTAGCGTTGATGTGTGTCACCGGCAGCCATTCGTCTTATGTTAAACAAATACTTATTTACAGGAAAAACAGACGGCACAACCACAAAAACTTTCTTTGTCAGACTATTGCTTGCGCGATACTAAATAAGAATCGATACTTCTGTGCTATTCAGACTACACTGAACAAAATTATGGTGTGATTAAAGTATGAAATACTTAAGTCGGTCTTACAGAAAAAAAAAATAAAAACGGTTTTAGAGTAATATGGGTAAATAACGGTATATTTGTGTTTTTCTGCGTATGATTTTAATTAAACTAGAGTTCAGAATGAGTGATATATCGTTAGAAAGCTGATTAAAGCCCACTTTTGATAAACGGTATTCAAATGAAAAATTACTGTAATTCGATGAAAATTCCATGAAATTTTACCTGTCATCAGCTAAGAAATCAACAAAGAAATTTTTTATTCGATCGAAATGAGTTGGTTTACGGTAATGTTTCACACTTTGAGCGCAAACAGGTAACACAGCTTGTATCATATAAACAGTACTCATAAACTGGTTTTATCAATATCAATATAAACGGAAATATAAACAGATTTAATATTCTATAACTTTCGTTAGTTAAATAAAGTGTGGAGGAGAATGCGCTTTTTGCTGAGGTACGTCGAGCGTATATGCAGATCCAGGTGGTATTGATGTTCATGCAGAGAACATAAAGCTTCGGACGTGTGTCGTCCATATAAAGCTGAACCTACTCCGGTGACAAATTGATCCGTTTTGTTGGCTATTATATAAAAATGATTCATATTTACACACTTCACACAGTGTGTGAATAGTATTACAATTTAGTCACAATGTTTGGAACGCCCTAAAGGAAGCATCGGAGACACCATAAAGTATAAATATTTGTGATCAACTCGAAGAGACGAGACGGTCTACCTATATCCGTCTGACAATTGCTGTGCAGTTTTTTTTTACAAATTTTTACGATATTTGATTGAATGCTGGTATTTAAGGCTCTTTTGGTCCCAAGATTATGGAGTATATTGATATTCTTCGCCTACCTTTTGGGGTAGCCCCATATAAACCCACCTCCCACTTTTAATTATTTTTTTATGAAAAACTTCTTTATTTAAGTCAAAATCTGCTTGAAATTCGGTATGGATGCTTTTATTCATACACATGTACCAATGGACGTAACCGTACACTGCCCACTCCTATGCTTTTTTGTGAAACACTTCTATAGTAAGGTCAATAACAGCAGGAAATTCGATGTGGTGGTTTATTATTTACGACCTCTTCATATTCATGTACTATGGGGCGTGCCCCGATCACTTTTTGGAATAGCCCCCATATGAACCCATACAAACCCATCGCCCACGTTTGTGATTTGTATTTGAAACTTCTTTGGTTAATTCAATGTCAGCTTGATATTCGATATGGTGGCCTCTTATGGATGGTCGATTTACACTAGAGGTGGGCGCGGGTAGTCAATTTTTCATGACACATTGTTTCACTCGTGTGCACGATAAGTTCGTGCACCAAAGTTGAATTTCGAGCGTGTGCCGTGCGTGTTCGTGCAGAGTAATATAAGCTTCGTGCGTGCATCGTGCGTGCAAGTCAAGATTAATGTGACACGAGAAAACACGAAAAACAAGAAAAAAATTTTAAAAAAAGTGATAAATCAAAAATTATAAAAATTTAATTATAAAGTGGTATAAAATTATACGTCGAATAAAGGTTACCGATTGAATTTTGAGTTAATATTTTTTTTCTTATTCGATTTGAAATTTTGTTTATTGCTAATATTGACGTTCTAACATGTTTCATCTGGATTTATTGACGTGTTTACATGGATATTACTTTTGATACTGATCAATGTATGTATGGTATCCGTTACTGTTATGTACATACATTTCTATAAACATAGTATCCCCTTTTACACAATGTTAGCTTGTTTAAATTTATGTTTTTTACTTTTCATGTTAGACCGTGCTTTTTCGTTCCTGCGTGGGTGTTTGTAATCTCGTGCCGTCGTGCCTTTGCCTTTAGGGCCGTACCTAAAAAATCGCGCCCATCCTTACTTCACACACATATGATAATGGGCGTATAAATTCCACTTTTTGGGGTGGCCCCTAAACAAACCTATCCCCCACGTTTATGTTTTACAATACGATTTAAAATTTCGTGAGAATGGTATTAGAGCTTCAGTTAAACCGAAGTTTTCTTGTTTTAGTTTAAAATCGATCTAATAATTGTTTTTTGCGATCCCTGGTTTTGGTGGAGAGTAGAACTCTACTAAATTAAAATAAAACCCAATTATTTTATGAAAACATTTTTTTGTACTGAACACAAATGCTGTTGGGAAGGAAAGCTCCCCAGTTCCCTCCTTGGATCCACCAATGGTAATATCAATTAACTTGAGTTTTTTATGAGCCCCTCAAAGTAATTAAAGTAAAGTGACATCTAATGTAAAGTTTTTGTAAATGTATAAACCTGTACATTCCTTATCAGGATCAAAAGTCGAGAGGATATAGCCATATCCGTCTGTCTGTATGAACGCCAAGATCTCGCATCAATAGGATCGCATTTTACACAAGTTGAAAGCAGTTGCTACGGCATGTAAAAATTACTGCCCTCAATTTTTTAGTCACGGGCTCTGTTTTTTACTGGAAACTTACTTATTTTTGTTGTTCTTAATTAAACTAGAAACATAACATTCGATTTGAATGTGTCTTGCATCAAACGAACCACTATCGAATATATGTCACCATACAAATTTACTGTTTAAATAAAGGCCCTTGCACTAGGTACAGAATATTTCGTAATATATACAGAGTTTTCACTGGCCGCGGTAAGCGAAAACCCATTAGATATATATGTATGTAGATATTCCGATATTTGGTGCGGACGTTCACAACTCCACATTTAATTACGAGTAAGTACCCTCCTAGGCTAGATACTTTTAATTTAGTGACACTCTTTTCTTGATCGGAAATGTTTATTATTCGAGCAACATGTGAATACTTTTGATAAAAAGTTCTTCCTTTCATGCATTTGTATGTTCATGTCAAAAACTCTCAAAATATGTGAATTTTTTGTTTTTTTTTTTTTTGCACATAGGTATATAGTTTGTAGGAGGATTCGTGACATTAAGGACTGATTTCAATTATCATAACATTTTTATTACTCCAGTGATGTTACGCCGAAACGGGGAGGAATAATCAAATTGTCAGGGTAGATATAAATTTGGAGTAGATACTTAGTTCATTTCGGTGTTGAAATTTGTGAAATTATGTACGAAGGTAGTTTAATAAGTTCTTACAAAAGGTAGGTGGTAGCGCATGTATAAAAAAAGTTTGTGATTGATAAGTTTCATTGCTTAGTTTAAATTTTAAAGTGTTGGTGCATGGCATAGATACCGGCAAGATGGATATCGGCATTTGCTTACACAGAATGAACGAATTGAGTTGAGAGGGGGAGGGCAGTAATGCGCCTAGTACCACCTAGTACAAAATAAATTCGGATGTCTATATTTCTGCTGGGAGCTAAGCGAAATGCTTCTTCATGCGAGTAAAAGGTAGGAATGAGAGATTTCTAATGGTACAAATTGGAAAGCCATATCTTACAAATTGTGGCAAAACAGTTGTAAGGAAAAAACTTTTTAGATAAACTTAGTCTAGTGTGGAACGTCTATGCCGGAAGTTTGGCCTCTCTAAATTTCAAACTTCCTGAGAACTAGTCTCTGGGACAGACATAAGGGTGGGCAGACGGTCATGGCTAGATCGACTACGAACGTACAGATTTACTGTATTGATTTAAAATTCATTCTCTACGTTACATACTCTTTTACAATTAAAGATACTCTTTTCACAAATACAGTGAAAACATTTTCACAAACATGGTTTTTCTCGAAAATTTTAAAATATCTTTAAATTTTAACGTAAAGTGTGTTGAAGCTTTGGTTCATAACAAAGCTACCATTTTCTAAAACTAGCTGGTACCCGGCGCATTGCTGCCTTTCCCCTTGCCGCGCCTTTCCCAAGCCACTCCATCCCCCTGCCTCTCCTTCCCCCTACCCCACTTTCCCCCTGCCCGACTATCCTCCTCACCCACCTTCCAAATGCCCCTTTACTATACCTCCATTTCTATTACCCCTCTTCTCCTGCCCCTTCCACCCCTTCTCCAAACATCCCTTACGATACCCCATTCCTCTGCCCCCTTCCCCTACCACTTCTTACTTTACCTCCCCTTTTCCCTACCCCGTCGATCCTATTCACAATTTTTTGGGTTAATATATAGCCTATGACACTCACAATTAACGTGGGTTTCTATTGGTAAAAGAATTTTCAAAATCGATTCCAGAGATAAACCCCTACAACCTCACAAACTTTACCTCTTTATAATATTATTAGTATAGATTTGTTTTTTATGCACAATTTATTGTATACAATTTAACCATTTATTTTAAAAAATAAATTAAAAATTCATTTGATCTGGATCAATATTGAATACTTTATGGGGGCTTACATTAGTAACTTTTATGCCAAATTGACGTCTGTAGTAATAATAAAAAAGTTTCATATAGCAATAACTTTATTTGATCCTTCGGTTTTTATAAAGGAATTCGTGTTAGTTGGGAAACTAGCTTAAACAATAAAAGAGTTTTCTATACCAGGGCATGTATCTGATGCTTATATGGAAGCAATGTGATGCAATGTTAACTTATGTTAGTTATTGTATGGAGACTGATGTACGAAACATTTGTGTAAAGCTAAATGGAATAAGGAAACCAGTAGAAGTGACCCAAAATTCTACAAGACTTTAAATGCTCCTGAACGAGTTTCATAATCGGCCTCACTAAGCATCATATTGGTCTATGTGTAACCTCTATCAAAGGGTCAGCCAGCATAACCAAACATAAAGTCAATGGTCAATAGTCTTTTTGTCTAGGCGTTGAACTTTATTGGACAATTGCTATGGAAGTGGCTTTAATATACGACTGTAATTTGATAAGTCAGTGACTTTTTGAATTTTAAGCAATCTGCGTCATTAAAGTATTGGTTTTTCAAGGAACATTTTTAGAAGTTTTTAAAAAAAATGTACGGTTAAATTTCTAAAATTTAGAAAAAGTTTCTTATTGCCAACCTGTTTTACTGGACTTTAATGGTGTCATATTTTCACTGGTTAGTTTAACTTTTTTCTCCGATTTGCAAAGCTCGGGTAGAAAATGTTTCGTTTTGGTCTAAAAAGAAAAGAAATATCCAGTTTGGGGCGATCGGATAAGATTTAATGTTCGCGCGCTCGTTCTAAAGTTTATAAATACCACATATGTATATGGGAAAAGTTTGGGGTGAGCTTGGTTATTTGCCTTGCCATTTTTAAGCGCCGTTACGCCACTAAGACACTCGTAAAATTTAAAGCAACCGACCGGTAAGAATATTAGCAATAAATTACGAAATCTTTAATTATATTGAAGAGTAGATGAGTATGATAATAGGTGAAGATGATAATATCGTGAATCTTGCGGAGAAAAACAATGAATATTGTGAAAATTATCGTAGCATAAAAATCAGAAGACAAAGGGTGCATGAATAATGGATTACTCCATGCCTAGCCGCTGCCCTTGTTGATGCTAAAGTATCCAGTCAATTGGGATAGTAAATTGATGGATGAGTTTGTTGTGTGTGTTGGTACCAAGAATGTGGATCGCATTGTTTTTTTTTTTTTTGGAGAAGGAAGTTTTTGAACGTGTAGTTCAACATTAAATGCTTGATTTATGGGTAAGAGTATTTACTGAATAAAAATATTTCTTTTTCGAAATCAATTTAAAATAACGTCGAAAGAAGTAAATATATTGCGAGATATATGAATTTTCATAGTGCTACTTTATATTAAAGTTTGGTATGGATGCACTATGATTACCAAAACTGTTTGCAGTTTTGTATATCGTACACATATGAATACGTGTGACGATTGTGTCGTTCCGCCTGATCAAGCAAGCGATAGACAGACCAGCGTGCATTGGCTTGTTGAAAGCTATAGTTATGTGTGTGTGAGCGTTTGCGAATTAGTGTTATCTAGCGCGCGGTGAGGTGCGGTATGTACATGGTAGAATGTATGAATAATAACATTGTAAGTGTATAATAAAGTTTGCTTCAAATAAAATACATGTATAAAGTAAACAAAGCACGCACACCATAGATCAAGGAAGACGACAATAACAGTTACTTTTGCATTTGAGTACAAAAACAACAACAAAAAGGATTTTAAAGTTGCTGGTGGTCAGTCGAAGCGAGAGAGAGAGAGAGAGAGAGAGAGAGAGAGAGAGAGAGAGAGAGAGAGAGAGAGCGTATATTTCACTCTTTATTGTTGGTAACGAAACTCTTTTATATATATGACAAGTTGTTTGTGTACTGATTGAATTATTGGAATTACATTATATCACAAAAGTATGCAATTTTTCAGCAATGTTTTCTTATGACGTTATCACGTAAAATTATCGTCCGTAAACCGACTTTACAGACAACCATTTTTTATGTTTTAATTATATTGTAGACATTTCTTTAACGAAATGAAAAAAAAAAAATAAAAAATGTTAGAGTTAAATAATAAATTTCAACCCACATTTATCCCATTTAAGACTTTACGACGAGCGCGCGTTCAGTAAATATTATCCGATCGCCCGAAAACTGGTTTTCTTTTCTTTTTGGACCAAAACGAAACTTTTTAAAGGCCGGTCTAATGTTCACGGTATAGACGGTATAGAAGAATCTTAATATCCAACTTTGGCGCATTATCTCCTACAGTCACTAAAGTATCGGCGTTCATACAGACGGGGAACGGACGGCTCGAAGGATATGTCTATATCGACACGACTTTTAAGGCTAATCAAGAATGAATGGACTCTGCCGCGCCTCCCTTCGGCTGTTACAGTAGTGTGTTTCATATATTCTAATTTGAAGAGATCTTACAAACGGTTGTTTTAAAAACATGTTGAGCCACCCTCGTACAAATATTTTGCAAAAAAAAAAAAACGATGTGTGGTTTGAGTCAACATATTGAAACTTTTGGATTTTTATTGCTGTCTGCCATTAGATCAATATTTGAATAATTTATTATGAATTTTATATTTATCGCTCTTCATTGTTATTGGAGTACAGCATACAACATTAAACTATTATGGTTTTAATTAAATTAAATTATATAGTATGTATGTAGGTATATATATTCATATATGTAGTCTTTAAAAAATTCTTTAAAGTACTTTAGCAAAAAAAGATAGTACGCTGCAGTCGAGTATGCTCGACTTCGAAATACCCTGTACATTGTTTAAGGCAACTTATATGAACCATAGATTTGTAGGGGGGATATTCTTTAGTGGTTCGATCTGGATGGGGTTTATTAGATTTGCAGAAAAAATATAATTTACTAACAACAAAAACAAACAATTTAAAAATATGAAGAAAACTTGTATGGGGGCTACCGCTTAAATACCATAAAGTCTCTATATCTTACGATCTTCGAGATTTCTTTCAAATACATGGACATACAGATATATCTATATCGATTCATGTTCCGAAGCTGATCAAGAATATATTTACTTTCTAGGGTATCCCACTCCTCCTTTTGCCTGTTACATACATTTGCACAAACTTAATATTCCTTTTTACCCAATGGGTACAGGGTATAAAACAACGTTATTAGTTTGTTTGTCTTAAAGTTTTCGAAATCGTTTTTACTGCCGCCGCCGCCACTGCCAATTTTCGGAATACAATATCTGTCTGTATTCTGTTCTGTTCTGTTCTGTTCTGTTTAAATGTATCTCTTAATTTTACGAATGCATTTCTTAAAGAATTACGGCAGCAATAAAGTAATTAAATTCTACAAAACAACAGAACAATATAATAAATAAATACAAGAAATTTTCTTTTGCCCAAAGCCGAAAAGTGGAGTGCGGAATGAGCACGTTTCGAAAGTTAAATGTAAATTACTATTCAAAACATCATAAAACAATAAAGCGAAGGCGCGAGTCACAATCGTCCTGGCAGTGTTTTAGTCTGCTGTAGTCTGGTTTGCCAGAGTTGTCGGTTGTGCTTACGCCGTACCAAAACGTAATCCACTGGTAATTTACAGGACATTCTTGGAAAGGTTTATTACGCCAAATGATTTTGCTGTTCCAAAGCGTTTAAAAATGACTTGCAAATAGCAAATTGATTAGGTTTTGCTGCATTTTTTCCTGCTTTCTCTTTTATGCTATTTTATGTGTGTTTTTTGATTTTCATGGACTGTAAAAAGGGGTCGTGTTGATCCTGTCTAAATACATAGTAGTATGTATTTATTTACATACCAACATCAGAACGTAAACAATTACTCATTTTTTTAGAGTTTATGACTTTTTGTGGCATTTCTCAGTACACAATACACAAGAAAAACTAGAAAGAATTATTTTATTTCAAAAACATTTAATTTTTACAATCAAATTCGTTTTGTTTGTGCTGATGTTTAAATAAAACTCAATATATACCCTAGGGTATATCATTTTTTTTTTCCATACAATACTGTAAAATGGAGCTACCGACTTTTATAAAATGGTTTCTGGAGTTGTAACTGTTTCTGGCCTTTGTTGTAATATTATGTATACATTGATTTCTATTTACTATATGTAAAATAATAAAGGTCTTACATATTTACATTGAGTGATTTATTCTATTCGACACACATTTATTTGCGGCATTTGCAAAAGTTCAAAATAAATAAAGTATGTAAATTTGTTTACGCAAAGGGAGTAGAAGTGTTTGGAGGACTTTCGACGACATCAATTTTAGCAAAAAAAAAAAAAAGGGATATTTAAAGTGAATTATTTATGTAAATAAAAGCACAAAAAAAGAAAAAAACCAAACGACATTTTTCAACGCAAGAAAGAAACTTGACATTTTTGCAAATATTCTTCAACTTTTCGCAATTGTTCTCCAAGATGCTTTTGCTGTTACTGCTGGTGGCAGTTGTTTGCTTTGCTTTTGTGTGTTTCTTATTTAATCAACAATTTATTGATGTTTTTGTAATCGAAATAGCTATGTTGTTAACTTACCCCATTCATTTCCACTTCGATTTATTTAATAGTTAAGATTTTAGCCAAGTTTCCATACCCTTCACACATAGAGTAAATAAAGGTATTAAACGTTTACCGGAATGTTTGAGAAACAGGCCGTTGGCGACTAAAAGCGTAAATACCCTAGAACAGAACAGAAATAACCTCTTTATTCCATTATTAATAGCAGCTTTAGATAAGACTATCTATACTACTATTTTTCAAAAGATTCTTTTTTTAGCAGTACCATCTACCATTAGATTACTGTCAAATTTTGAGCAATCTGCGTCATTAAATATGTATTTGACAACCATTGAGCACAAATATGAAAGGGAGACAGACGAACAGAAAGCACGTGTGTGTTGAAATGGACGGATGATGTCAATGTCAATGTTAACATCTTTGAAGAATTGTATTAACGTACCACCTAATCTTAAGGGTTTGAGTGCTTTAAATTTATATTATCATATAAATGGGACAATAATAGTTTTTGTAGGGTTAATGCTCAGCCCTACTTTGGTGCACCAAAATGTTGTAATTTCGATGCATAATGTACCTTCAAATAATGTACCTTCAAATTTATCCCTGCAGAGTAGCACAATGTTATCTGCATAGCCTTGGCATTCGATGCCATTATCTGAGCGCATATTCAATAAATTGTCAACAAGCAGGCTATACAGATATGGGATAGTGGGATACGATACTTTTATGGATTAGATCGATTACCACCTTTCGAGAATCCAATAGCCAACTGGCAAGGCCGGGTCCACCTTTTTTTGGCAAAGAGCTCTAGAAACCACCTGATGAGATGTGTTGTCAAAAGCGTACTCAATATCATTCATGGCATCTTGATTGGTAGAATTCAATTGGTATAAAGAAGATTCAGTATATCTATCTGCTCTGTATGTATGTTGATTTTTGTTAAGAGTTTTTTTATTGAAGTGTTTAACTCTGAAATGGTTGTACGTCAACTTTTGCAATGTTTTAACTATAAACGGGCTGAAAATTATTGGTCTAAAGCTATTAGAATGAATAGGATCATTCTTACCCTCCTTTGAGATAAAGACTAAATTTGTTATATTTTTATTAATCCTATATCCTTCATAACCTTGTGTAGGAACTGAAAACTATTTTTTTTTGGTATTTTATTTTCATTATTTTAATATAAGTTGTACTCAGATTGGTATCTTTTTACTCGAGATATAGTTACAATAGTGAAATAGTGTGGTAAAACAAAATCTAAAATTTAACTCGCGAAAAGTACCCATTAAATATTTGTTAATGCTGTAATGGAGTTCAAGCATACATCGGACCATATTTTGCATAAAGATTGGTGCATACGCCTTACCAACTCTTTGCCACCAGTCATGAATAATTCAGCTGGCAGCTCATCAGAGCCTACTGAGTCGACCTTCTTATAATTCGGTGGCTCTACAAGAGAGCCATCATCAATTGGTGGTTCTAGAAATGCTTCTCTATAGGCGGTATTGTTCTCTTCACCGCCCACAAGTTTGTTAGAGAAGTGACATCTCCATAGTCTCAGTGATTCTTGTGCATCTGTAACCAGACTTCCATTATTGTCCTTGCAGAAAGAAATTCCGGGCTTAAAACCTGTCACATAACAGCTCAACATCCTCAAGGTCTCGTCTTTCTTGTTCGTTGGTTTTGCGTCTGAAAAGGCGTTTCTCCTCTCTCCGTTTCTCACGATATAGCTTTCTAACAGCTCGCGTTGTTGCCGACTGTAGAGTTGTTTCGTAGACGGCGTCTTTCTTTGCAGTTGCTTGGCGACACTCCTCGTCATACCAATGGTTCGTCACAGGTCTGGTATACCTAATGACCTCCTTGGCAGCCGTAACCATGGAGTGGGAGATAAGTCTCCACTGCTCATCTATATATTCAGAAGCCGGGGACAATTGCAGCTTGGCGACGTCTAGCTTTCGTTGAATGTTGGTATGTGCGGCATGCACCATGATGAGCCTGGGACCTACCATATGGTCTTTGAAAGAATACCCCGCTATCGGCGCGAATTACCGAAGAATAAGTCTCCTTTCTATTGCATACAACATTGTGTCCTGCGTACCGTGTAAACGGCTGGAGCCATACACGGATGCACTGATAGTCCAGTATCAGTGTGGCTTCAGACCAAAGAGGTCACCAGTGACCAAATTTTCACTCTCGCAAAATTCTGGAAAAGATCTGTGAGACCCACAAAGACACATACCACCTATTTCGACATGCCGATAAGAACGAAGTTCTTCAACGCCCTATCTGAACTTTGTATCCTAGCAAAAATCGTTCGTCTTTGCATGATGACGCTATCACGCACCCAAAACGTCGTCAGAGTAGAAAACAACCTCTCCGAAACATTTGATACCAAGAGAGATGGAGTTCATCCTACGCCATCATCGGCACGAATGAACATCGGTTAGCAAGGCACTCTTGAGAGAGAAACAGTCACGTCTCATGGGCATAATCTTGAACGAGGACAAGCAAAAGTTCTTGGTGCCCCTTGCAGACCATCAGTGCGCCTTGAACGGTCTGTGAGTATAGAGAATTTCAAATTCAATGTTGTAGAAAACTTTGTCTATCTGGTAACAGAAATTTTCAGCGACAACAACGTCAGCCTTCAGATCAGACGAAGAATCACGCTTGCTAATCGCTGCTACTTGGGGCTCAGCAAGCAAATTAGAAGTACAGCAATCTCTCGAAGTTCGAAGATAAAAATCTATGACACAGATAAGCCCGGTCCTGCTGTATGGCGCAGAGACATGGATCCTGATATCAAAGGCTGTAGCGTCTTTATGAGTGTTCTTGGCATTTTTGGTACCATTACAGTTGGCGTCGAGTTTAGGACCCGTATGAACCACGAACTGTATGAGCTGTATGTTGAGGTTCGCATAGTCCAGTTCATAAAATTCAAGCGGCTGCACTGGGCTAGTCACCTCATCCGGATGGACCTCGAAGCTACAGCACTAAACGCTTACGACGGAAACCTGAACTTGATTGGTGGACGGGGTCAGACTGGACGTCCGAGCTAAAGATCAGGTATATGATGCTCCGAATTGCAAGCAACTGGCGCCGGAGCGAACTAAACTACATCGAATGGTGCGATTTCCTCAAATATACATAGCTAAGTAAGTATATTTGAGTTCAGTACACCAAAATATATAAGAGAAAGAAAAAAACAAGAAAAAACGTTATCTTCGGTTGAACCGAAGCTCTAAAACCATTTAGACGAAATTTTGATATTGATATTGTTGATATTGAGGTTTTCCATACAAATTCATAAAAGTGAACTGTGGGTATCTATGGCACTACTCAAAAAGTGGGCGGGACACGCCCATTTGTATATGTATATGAAGCGGTTGTCCACTAAAATTCACAAAATCAAATTTCAATCTAAAATTGATTTAAATGAAACATTTTTTCATAAAAAAACACAAAATTGCACGGTGAGTGTGTATGGGGGCTAACCCAAAAAGTGGGCAGGCCACGCCCATTAGTCTATGTATGTTAATCGGTTGTGTATAAAAGGGCACCATATCGCATTTCAACTGAATTTTGACTTTAATAAAGAAGTTTTTCTTACAAAATCACAAAAGTGGGCAGTAGGTATGGGGGCTACCCCAAACAGTGGGCGTGCAGGGTCAATCTTGATACTATATTAAACTGAAATAAAAAGAAGTAAATTTCAACTGGATATCATTAAAATTGGTCCCCAAGAAATGCTCAACAACATAAAGACTGACAGACGGACAGTCCGACGGACGGACATGGCTAGATTGACTCGTCTCAGCTGATCAAGAATATATATACTTTACGGGGTCTACGATGCCTCCTTCAATGCGTTACAAACTTTCAGAGAAACTGATAATGCTATTTCTTACTATGTGTAAATGGTAACAAATATGGCATCGATAGAAAATTTTGGCTGTAATCTAGTACATCGATGTAAATCTTCATTTACATCGATGTTAATACTCTTCTTTGGTTTTTATTTTTATATTAATTTTTTGCTATTGTGCAAATACAAGTAATATTGTTTGACTTGTTAAGCATTTCTCTTTCATTTGCAAATGTAATAAGCACATTCAAATTGCTTTCTTTTAGAATAATTTTGTTTGCACTCTAAAGACTAAAAAGTAATATTGTGTGAATATTTTTTATGTTCCTATATATTGTGTATATATTATACAATAGTTCAGAAGGCAACGGGAAGTGGGCGGAGGCGAGTGGTAGGCAACACCTTTGATTGCTGCTGTCGGGTTTCAGTAAATGTGTTCCCTGAAGGAACATATTCAATACAATAGCCATCTAGAATACAATAGAATGTCAAAATTGCGTACCAACCATCCAACCAACCGAAAAACCGAAAACATGTGATTAAATTGCCATTAACACGAATTTAACACCAAAGTGTTGGTTAGAGTACAGCATCAAATCGCGACTGATGATTTTGATGGTAATGGCTATGGCGATGACGATGACGACGACGAAGACGAGGACGTCGTTGGGTAAGTGCAGCAGCAATTATGCGAAATAGCTATTGTATACAATAGAATGTCGCAGTAAAACCTCCAACCCTGCATAACTCCTCTACTACTACTACTCCTCTGCCTATGACATGTTGCTTCTTCTGCAGAAGTTTCTTTTTTTTTTTTTGTGAAAAAAGGTTTTGCTGCTGTTGTCGTAAGGTGAGAAAATTTGCTGCCTACTGTGCGACATATATACAATCTATTCATATTTAAACTGCTGTTGTGATTGATACGAAGCACTTCTCGCACTATATGAATTTAATATAAATGAGGGTTAAGCCTTGCGCAACATTATCGTCGACCCCACCGCATAGCGCAACGGATCATTATCACCGCTGCGGCTCTATTGTTTGACCAGAGTCACTAAAGAGCAGACCAGACCAGTCAGACAGAGCTGAAAGAGTTGCCATTCGAAAAAGCTGATATTATTTTGTATGTTCTGTTGTTATTTTAAAAGGAACTCGGACGCTTGTACCCTAAAACTCTAAAACAGGCTGGGAACTGCAAAATTCGCTGCTGAGATCCTTTGAGTACTTTAAATAATTCCATACTAGTAGTGTAAACTACTTACTGTTGTGTGAGCTAGTTTATAAATGAACAGCGTGAACTTAATTGCTTCATTCAGCTTCAATTAAAGTCAAATTGAAGCTAGTTCTTTGCACTGAATACATATTGTATGATACATTGTATTAATTTGTTACAATACTTTACACAGTTTGAAGTATTTGAATGCTGAGTTGCTAATTGAATGAAGAGGAGAAGTTGGTGTAGCCTACTATTGAGATTTTACTCGACCAATATGAATGGAAGCTTCTGAGGCATTTAGTCCACATTGGAAGCAAGAGAACAGTAGCTTAAAATTTTAGTTTTGGGGACACTGTGTGAGTTGTGCACCAATTTTAGTACATGGCTGTGTGTATATGTAATGTACAAAACATATAACACTTGCTCAAACTTTCCTACATGTCAAACTTCTAGACTCACCTGTTCTAAAATAAATTTAAAGTCTACGGCTAGCTGATGCGACATTCTGGACTACACTCCCGACAGTCTCGCTGATGCTACTGCAATTTTATTAATTATATATAGTTCTTTTGTTAGTAGAAATTCCATTGAGCATTCATATAGTAGAATTGTAAAACCTAAACGTGGGTGTTGGGTTTGTTTGAGGTTGCTCCTTAAACCAATTAAACTGATATTAACTTAAAGAAGTACCTCAAAATGTGGGCGTGGCATATGGATCCTCTCTGAGCCAAAAGATATCTTCAAAATTTATAAATAAAATGAGCTGCGACTATTGCAACTGCTAAGAGAGAGAAAGAGAGAGGGAGATGTTTCTATTTCACTGTCGGCTTCACTTTCAAAGTGTGCAGTTTGCCTTACAAATGTCCTGTATCACGACCGGAGTATTTGAGGACGCGGAGCCAAAGATGATGGTGCAAACGTTAAGCGGCGAGTGATGAAGCATTTTAAATTTTATTTCGTTTATGTTATATGTGAGATCAAGGTAATTGAGTTTGTTATGACACATTAACACATTAATAAGTTTATCAACAGATAAATCGCGGATAATGTTACATTCAAGGACATTCATTTTGTGGGTGGATTCGGGATCCATTGTCCAGCAACGATGATAAATTTATATGATTTGAAAGACCATGATATCTCCATAATTTGTCTACTTATTACTGATATTCTCTTAATCACAATGTTTGAAATGCTCCGGAAGGAAGCTACAAAAAGTATAATTGCTATAAAGGTGAAAACACTTAAGTTTTATATCAAGTTTCATTAATAAAAGCTAATATTGTATAAATTCTACACTTGTATCAGTAAATATTTGATGAATCTATAGCTCAACTGTCTAGCGTGCTGACTAACATTCCAGAGCTTGTGGGTTCAACTCCTGCTCAATCTTAGTAGTTGTTTTCAAAAAATTTGAATTTTTGTGTGAACTTACGGCACTGAACCTGGAAAGTTACATGGTTGAATTAAAAAAAATAAGTTTTCATTTCGATCAGGTTTGCCATTCACGCTGGAATCTGGTTTAAGTAAAATCATACACCGAAAAACTCAAATGTACCGTTATGTAGGTAAATGACCCAAATGTAAAAAAATCAGTATGTTTTGCATATTGAGCGCAGTCAAATTACTCTAAAAAGTTTAAGAGACATAAACATAAAATTCCATCTAAGAAAGCTATGACTGCAAGTTATGACGTTAAGATTTGGAAGCGTCTAAACAAAATGATGTGGTGGCCTACACATCAAACTCTGAATGTGAAAACTTCATCAAGACGAGCTCATTATATTGTAGTTATGTAAAATTTTATAAGAAGCCAAAAGTATTACAAGTCAACGAGTTTTCACCGAATCACGTCTACCAGCTAAAGATTTAAAACAAATTTTCCCAAAAGGAAAATAAATTAATCGAATATAACTGTATGTATTCCTTTGTTCCTATTGCAGAAAATCAATTTGAAAATGGAAAAATTAATTACGCTTAACAGTAAAAGCAAAAGGAAAACCCACAAAGAGTCAAAGAAATACGAAGCCAGGACGATAAATAAATACAAGAAAAAAAGTAGAAAAGATTTTTGCGACAATTGTGTGGAAAATGTCAAAGAGTTGTAAACAAATGTAATTGCACGAGTTGAACTGAAAGTTGCTAAAAGCTGCTGCAGCAATTCTTTTGAAGTTTTACGCGTCGAAAACAGTTTAAAAAAATTTGAGAATGAGTTAGGAACGCATTCACATTGTATACCAAAATGGAATGGTAACCGCAAAGCATTTCATGGCAAAATTTCAGAGGATTTAAAAAAGAAAGCTGCAATATAACATTTGCTGTTCAATGGAAAGAAAACAAGAGAGAAAGCTGTAGTCGAGTGTGCTCGCCTTCGGGATACTCTGTACCATGTTAAGGCTTCGTATATGAACCATTGTGGTCCTATCTGGACATATACAGTATATTTTATTAGAATTGATAAAAAGTTCGAATTATATAAATAAAAATGTAAATTTTCGTTTGTTCAAAATCGATAATCTCCGAAAGTTATTCGCCGACTGCTTTGAAATTTTTTTATAACGTCGCATACGAATACGCCCGTGTTTTTTTATAATTATTATAAAGATATCACACCTGTATGTTGTATGGTGAATTTTAATTTCTTCCGTTGGCTTTTAAACACGTTTTTCATGCTCAACAAAAAAAAAAATTCAATGGCTAAGGGCTGAAGGACGTCCAATTGACAGCAAAATTGGCGGGCGGAGTGCTCAGGTCGAATTGTCAGTCGTTGCCTTTTCGATGTTGAATTTACATACATATGTAAAGAGCACTAGAAAAAATAGGGCACACTTGAAAATAGTTCGTGACTTACCACCAAATAAGAGGAAAACAAAAAGAGGCATAGCTGTGGTCGCCGAGGATGTTATATGTGTGAGATTTTGTACATCGGGAAATAAGGTAGAGCCATGCCCACATATCGTATAATAGGAAAACAAAAGAACAGCTGGTTAATAATAAAAGCAAAAAATGTTTATGCAAAAACTTAAAAATGGTGACAGGTTTGCATGGGGCGACTTATTAAAGTGGTCTCATCTGATCCTGTATGGAATATTTTGTATAATATACGCCAAAAATTTGCATTTTTAGTTCAATTAAGAACAATAACAATCAAATTGGTTACAAAAACTAAAGGTAAGTTAGCATGAGTACGACCTCTTAACCCTGTCAAGCACGTATTAAAGTACTTTTATTCATATGTCCTTGTTATTATTAAATGACATCAATTTCAAAGTCTTACGTATCACAGTTCGTTCTTTCGGAGATGTTGCCTGTATGGTATATTTTTATAATGTCGCATAGACAAATTTTTTTTTGAAATTTTGAGCAAAAAAATTGTATTGAAGTTTACGATAAATACAATATCTTACATTATATATTCCTTGATTTATCGTATTTAGTTGTAAGAGTATATATCAGTTTTCTTATCATACCAGATATGCACTCATAAGTTTACTATTACTAATTACAGTTATTCATTCGATTTCAAAGCAAGGGTTTACATATGTATGGTAACACAAAAATACATTTTTTTGGGGATTTGAACAAAGGAAGATTTCGAGCATTTGGAACGAGGTTTTCCTGTCTTGTAAAGGTTGTATATGCATTGTGCGCCCCATAGCTTTCAATGTTCGATTTGGTCATATCTTACCTCTTCTAGAGGTTTCTGAATATACGTCCATTAAGATTTTTAAGTTTAAAAGTCGGCTAGAGCAGGCGATGATGGAGCTAAAGAGCTTGGCAACGAGGCACGTATACTATTTATTGGAACGATAATTGATTTTATATAATACCAACGGCATGTCCGACAGATCAACATCGCCCACACACAATATTTAAATCGGTTCTTAGGACACGTTCCGACTGCGAGGATGGCACCTTATATTTTTCTTTTAAACCAATCATCAAGCTTGAGGACGTGTACCAGTTATCAAAAAGTAGTTTGAAGTTCTAATTTTCAGGACCATGTAAAGCCAAGTAGAGGACAATGTCTGAAGACCATACACGTATTTTGACTCCACTCAAGTACACTGAGGATATAATAAAACATTTGATTGCTCTTGCATCGCATTTAAGTTGCATTCCATCGTTTAGTTTCGGTACAGATTCTCGGCAGAATTTCTTCGTCGAAGTTCATAAGCCATTGCTCCTTTTCGTAATCACGTATACTGTGTTCACAGTCAATACTCTCCCATTTATCATCAATACTTTTGTCTTTAACAATAACATTTGGGCATTGTCTCTTCAATAAAATTTTCTAGTCAAGTATTTCATATAGGCTTTGAAAAATTCCTGAGACTCAACTCAACCATTTTCGTTCAAAAATTTAAAAATAGGGTTCAGGTTTGTATGGAGTTCCCTTTAAAGTGGGGCGAGCCTATTCACTTAGTACAACAGATCTGTCGTTTTCCAACTTCAGATAACTAAGGTGGAAAACGACAGATCTGTTTGCTCAAACAGTCTGTCAGACGGACATGTATATATCGATCGTCTTCCGGTGCTGATTAAGAATACATATACTTTGTAGGCTCTGCCATGCCTTCATCTAAATGGTATATAGATTTAAACAAACTTAATATACTATTGTACCCTTTGAGATACAGGGTATATAAAAAATCTGTGGAATTTAAGAAGAAATAAATTTTAAATTCGTATCTATCTAATTGAGGAGCACACTTTGTGTGCATAAAACTGTTTTTTTTTTGCTGCTCTTTTTTCATAAGTTTGCATAAAAATTCCCACAATTTGTTTAGAGTGTTAGTCCAAAGGACGAATGATGTTAGATGGACTGCTGCGCTTGTGGTTGTAAATACACCGTGGGATTCTACGCTTTTAGCAATGCATAGAAATCAGCAATAAGTGCTCTAAACTCTTTGCTCGCTTAAAACTGAAGTTCAGAAAGTGTTCAGAACAGTCACTCACTCGCATCGCTTGCCGGACACTTAAATTAAGTGAAGTGGCCACTTAAGGCTTTTCAGTTGAATATGCGAGCACATTAAATAAAATTAGTATGAAAAACCAACAAATTATGAACGATATTCAGTGGTGGCTCTATAAGAAAAAAGCTACACAATTCTATTAGTAGTGTATATTGCACACAACCCCTAAGTGTGCCGAAAATTTGTATTATAATTGAAAATAATAAGAATTCGAATGCAACGATCAGAGATCGTAGCCCCTTTTTAAATGTAGTTTAAGTAAAGTGGTAAATACATAATACACACTACTCGAAATTTCTTAAGTCAGCTTTTTGTGAAGTCAGCCAGTAAGAATTATTAGATATAAGCAGCTGCAGCCATTTAAAAGTCGTTTTAGTGAAGTGCAGCATCTCAACTTCACTCTTGACTTTTATGCTGCCCTATACTGTGTATGTATATCTTAAAATCGAGCTTAAACTTGGCAAAAAAAAAAAATTTAAATCACAAATAAGAAAAAAGAAGAAAAAAAAATATGTAAATGAATGCGTGATAAGTGCCACTTTAAAACGTCTTGCGTCGTCAAATCGCTTAAAAGAAAAGAATCATTAATGCAGTATTTAGAACGATTTCACCTCCACAAAACGCTTTCAACCCCTTCTTTTTTCCACAAATGCAGCATCATTCTCATACGAATGTGTGCTGCCAAATGGAATAATAAGTTTATCATTAATGAAATCGATTCGGTTAGTTAATATTTTAGAGCTGCAGTCTGCGAAAGTGCATTTAATATTGCTTAATTTAATTTTAATATATTATGACGTCTAGCACCTCTCACCTGAAGCAAAACGTGAGAACAAATCACACTTAATGTGTTCATATCTTAAATGAAGCAACGATAATGCCTAGAATGATTCTGATTCTGCGTATAGAAATCCGTTTTGTAAATTGTTTCTTATTTTTTCCCACATGCAAAAGAAACCCGTATGCTGCAAATTGACAGTGCCTCTGCCTATTTCCGGTATATTATAGGTTATTTTGTATTGTACTTATTATATTGTAAAGAACAAAAGGAGAACAAACAATGTATAGATTTTCCAAACAATTTGCCCAGTTCAGCAACAGTTTGCTAAACAATGCGCTACGCTCCCGCAACTAAGACCTTTTCGGAAGTAAAAAAACAAATGAATTAAACAATAATAAACTAGATATTTTATTGTTTAATCGTATCTATAAGATCTATAAGATACATTTTGTCAACTCTTTAATTGGTTTTTGTTTCGCACGGATTTAATTTCAATTTGGTTTTTGGAATATGGTGAAGCAAATTTCGACGATGTAAACTATTTTTTCTGTAACGAAAACTTAAAAAATTAAACGTTTCTTTATGGACTTTGTAAAGTTTTATTGTATATGTTAAGGAAAACATTTGATCGAGTCGATGCGGGACGAAATTATGTCACGGGTGATGTCTCTCATCACGAACAAATGGGACAAATAATCCGTTATGATTGTTGAATTGATCTGGCCATTTACGTACCATATGCAAGTCATTGTCTAAATCTGTCAGGTGTACATCGTTTTAAAGTTTTTGGCCCATTCTACATTCTACGATGGATGGAGACTGAAAGTTTCATTGAAAGATAAGATGTGATGCAATAACACCACTGAATTCTCAAGTCAAGGAAATTTACAAAGTGCTACAAGATATGGTCCCGACACAAAATCATTCGCCGAAAATTTACTGAAGAACATTGATCTAAACTTAATTTTCTTTCTTGACATCTGGAATTGGATATTCATTGCGTGACCAGAGCTATGCCAATGCAAAATTTGCCTTTTAACAAAATCTACTAACCTAGTTCAGGGATTGAGAAATTTATTGGAAGAAATTTGCAATGGAGAATTTAAAGATGGAAAATTTGTTCAAGAAAAAAGCAAGGATTACATTTATACGAGGGAGAAAATGATGGGCCAAATATTTCAGAAAATCAAGGAATGCGCACCAATATTATAGATACAGTTGCAATTTTGGTGACTGAAATAAGTTGGAGGTATAAAAAGTTAATAAAAGTTGCCGTTGCAATTTTGGTGACTGAAATAAGTTGGAGGTATAAAAAGTTAATAAAAGTTGCCGTTGATTTTGTATTCTTGTCTGGGGAGTCCTTGCATTAAAACTGAATTGAAAAAAGCAGCAACTGATTTATCAGTGAAGTAAGAAAGAGATATCAATGCAGCAGAATTCATTGAAGAGATTTCTGACTTCAAATTCTAAAATTTTGCCGGATCATTTCGAATCTGCAAGCACTCTGGAGTTACTTCAGTTCATTCATAATGCCAAACTTAAATGTGTAAATTGCATTCAGGATCTTCTTGACAACGCCGGTAACTATAGCAACCTGTGAACGTAGCTTCAGCAAACTGAAACTCATTAAAAATTCTTTGAGGTCGACAATGGGCCAAGAGCGATTGACCAACTTAGCAATTTTATCCATGCTGTGATGAAATCTCGAAAAATCAATTTGTAAATTGTATTTGTTAAGTTTAGAAAAGTAAACATACTTATTTGTCTTCCAAATGGTTTTGCAACAATTTTCAATGTCGAATTTTGAAAGACTTTTATCAAGGGAAGGTTTACAGTTTGACTCGGGCGCCAGAAAAGCTTTTCACGCATCTGCTTGAGCAAATTTTCATACACTTCTCATAAGTGCGCATATTTATGTGGTTTAATATCCTTCAAATTCTTATAACAAATTCCTTGGACATCAACAGCACAGTCGGAAAAGAATGATTCCGAGAATTATTAATGGCAAACAGGCAACAATCGATAAAGCACCTTGTTCCTCGAATTTTTTTTATTTCCTCAATTAAGTCGAAAGTCCTTCCTCGATTCTCGAGAAAAGAAGTACGAGTACAGTATCTGTTCGATGAAATCCTTTGAGTTTTTCCCGAAAACTTTGAGCTGACGTAAAGGTGAGAATATATTGATAAATAAGTTAATTTTATGCAGGTCCGGATTTCTTAAACGTATATATAAAAAAAAAAAAAATTTATTACGAAATTCTGAAATCGAAAATACCGAATTTGCTTCATTCTCCATCTGATACAATGCATCTTCCCGGATAAAGAAAATTGCTGTATGAAATAAATTTGCATTTTCCGAAAGCAACATGTCGACTGCTTGATGCAATTTTATATTACGTACGTATCAATGTATGTAGTTTAGTACGAATGTATATGTAACGTGTGTCCCAAGTAGAGCGCCGGATTTGATTTTTAAATAAAACACTGTTGTTTGTTGAAAATTTATGAAACTTTTATCTATACTAATATTATAAAGAGATAATGTTTGTGAGTTTGTGACGTTGTAGGGGGTAATCTCTGGATCTATTGAACCGATTTTGAAATTTCTTTTACTAATAGAAAGCCACGTTATTTGTGAATAAGATAGGCTATAACATATGACGATATACACATTAAATTAACGCGATTTTAGTATTTATTTCATTTTTATTTAAATTTTTATTTTATTAAATTATTTAAATAGGTAGGCATTTGGTTATTTGTTAATCTTAAGCAAATAATATTTTCTAACGTAGACATTCGAAATTCAGTATTTCATTCGAAAATATTAAGAAAGATAAAGAGAATGTATAAAAAAAATTGTACTTAAAAAATGGTATAAAAAAGCTAAGATTACGGACTTCACTTCCAAATTGAGATTGAGGCGCGATGCGGTTAAAAGGGTCATAATGATGCCGGTATGATTCTGGGCTGAAGAGCCGGCCATCGATGATGAAGAGGATGGAGAAAAGTCTGCTATAGAGAGAGAGGATGAAATGATGCCTGCTCTAGATGAGCGCCAGAAGGACGAGCCAGCTGTCGGGATTCTGCCAACCGCGGACCATGAGGTGAGCAACAATAAGGATAAGAAGCAGTCGCTATACGGAGAAGGATGCGCAGCTGGAGCTGGAAATAAATGGATGGTGCGAAAGAAATGGATGGTAACGTAAAGGCTAAGGAAGAAACAAACCAGAGAGAAATAAACAAACCTGCTAGAGTTAAGAGCGATGCAACGCAAAATGGTAAGGAGATCGAAAAGCAGGTGAAGTTGAGCGAAACGACGACGACAAAAAGCAGAATGAAAATCTTATAAAGGAAAAGGATGGTAAGGTAAAATCAGAGGAAGCATCGTATAGTGGTAAGAAGCTCGAAATGAAGATGGAGGTTGAGCAAAAGGACGATGGCAAAAACCTGGTTACTATACTTATAAAAAAAAGGTAAGGAAAGCTAAAGGCTTTGGTAAAAACTTCTCAGAACGAAATAAGCAAAATTGCTACGATTATGATTTTCCGCATCAACTACTGAATCCTGGAGAAGGAAAAATTAGCTGTCCTAACACCAACAGTACTAGGCATGACATTAAACTTGACGATAGATTAGGTCACAAAATACATAGGTTAGAACATCTGATAGACGGAATATATCACGGTCTTGAAAATTTATTGTAAAGAGATTATCATTGGCTTTGTTCTAGCGCAATAGTGTCACCCAGAAACAATACAGTGAATGAGATAAATAAACTGATTTTAGAGAAAATTCCCGGTCAAGTCAAACACTATAAGTCCATTGACACGGTGTGTAACATTGAGGATAACAGTGTACTATCCTCAAGAATTTTTAAATTATTTTAGCCCTTCTGGCTTACCTCCTCACGACCTTGTATTAAAAGTTGGCATTCCTATCATGCTATTAAGAAACTTGAGCCCCCAACATGTGTAATGGCACAAGGCTGCTTATAAAAGAGTTGCTGGAGAATATAATCGTGGCGACCATTCTCACAGGGCCAGCAGTGGGACAACTGGCTTATGTTCCGCGCATACCCATGATTCCGACGGATTTACCCATACCACGTAAAAGGCTGCAGTATCCCGTCAAGATCTCTTTTGATCTCTCAAGATCTCGGTTTTGAACAATTAAAATAAACATAATTTATTCACTCATTTGAGACCCGGTAATATAGCCAAATTGGAAGGAGTTGCAGGGGGAAAGAGTTGGGGAATGGGTGGTTGGGTAAGGGGGCATGGGGAAGGAGGGACTGGGGAAGGATTGGAAGGGAAAGGAGTGGCAGTGGGAAGGAGAGGCAGGTGGAACGGCAGAAACGCGCCGGGTAACAGCTAGTTGAAACATAAAGTAGACATCATGAGGTTATGTATGGAATAACACATTGGGTAAATGGCCGCCTCGGCTTTTTTGGCATATACGCGCTATTTACGTGAAATTTTCATAACCGGTTTGCATAAATGTTGCAGTATTTCATTGATGCTGCGTGTAATTTCTTCTTTCAATGCTTGACGTGTCGTGGGCTTATTCACATAAACCTGTGACTTCAAAAAGCCCCAAAAGAAAAAAGTCCAGAGGGGTCAGATCGAGGCGGTCAATTCTGGTCACCGAAAGGCGAGAGGACACGACCGGGAAATGACTGATGCAGTAGTTGAACTATTTCTCGTGCTGTATGACATGTGGCACCGTCTTGTTGAAACCACATCTATTTTCGGCAATATAGTTTCGCCAAAAAAAAAAACTGGTTAACATATTACGATAATTCACGGGTTTGTGTTTGACCTACCTCATTTTCGAAGAAAAATAGACCGATGATGCGTCCAGCCCAAAATCCATACCAAACAGTGACACGCTGTGGATGTATTTGTTTCTCATAAATCACTCGTGGATTTTCTGAGCCCCAAATGCGACAATTTTGGCTTGTTAACGAAGCCATCAAGGTGAAAATGAGCCTCGTCAGTAAAGATGATTTTGTCTTCAAAATAAGCATGTTCTTGTTGTTGTTGTTATTGCCAGCAAAACCGAGGCGGCCATTAATGTTGTGTTATTCCATACATAACCTCATGATACCTAAATTATGTGGATTTATCAACATGATAATAAGCCAATACTTAATACCGGGCTATTAAACGTATATAGAGTGCCAAAATGTGGAGCTATTAAGCTGGCTGCCCTACTTGCCGGTTTTGGATATCATCGAAAATGCTTGGGGATGGTTGACACGTCAAATATATGGATGAAGCCAACAACATTCAACTATACCCGATCTAACATCAGGCATTGAATAAGCTTGGGCCTCGATTTCATTAAATTATTTGGCCAATTTTTATGTATCCCTTTCTTTCCGGAAGTTTTGGTGCAGAAAGGTGGCTCAACACAACAATTATAACCATAAATTTAAGTAACCTTTAAAAATAATCATAAAAATAAACATATTCAAGTGGCACAAAATTAGGACACCACATTTTGGCGATTTTTGGTTAATAATTTTTTGTTGATACTTAAAGCTTTAGCATTAAATCTTTCTTCTGAGCAAATTCCAACACTTAAATGAAATTTAATTTAAATTATGTCTCTGGAAAGCTTGGTTTGGGAGCAGTGGGCGATAGAAAACAGTCTTAAGGGGTGTTATATTCAAGTGGCGAGGGACGTATGTATAATCTCGTCGAGATGACTCTATCTAGCTATGACTATCAGCCTGTCTGTCCGTCTGATAGTTGCTGCGCATTTATTTTGGACTATTTTCTTAAGACATTTGGCTGAAAGCTGGTATTTGAGCTTTATTTAAGTCAATATCAGCTTGAAATTCGATATGTGGCTTCAATGGATGGTCGTATATACTAATGGTCGTAGCTTGCCCACTTTTTGGGGTAGCTCCTATACAAACTCATTACCCACGTTTATGTGTTACAATACGGTTTGAAATTTGACGTATGTAAATGGTATTAGAGCTTCGGTTCAACCGAAGTTTACGATTTTTCTTGTTTGAAATCGCTTATGGTTGCATAAGTGTTTTTTTTTTTTGGCACAGATATTGTCTTCGAATAACAGATTCTTTGAAAAGTTAATAATGTTAAAATGGTGTTTCGGATTTTGGGAACGGTTTTCAAATCATTGACGGCCAAATTTAGACTGTGACTTGTGCAGTGAGTATATAAACTTTTTTAAAATTATTGCTTTGAGATTTTCTGCGGCCAACCAATATTGTCAGTCATTGTAGCACACTGGTTAAAACTACATAAGTACATATATAGTCCCACACATTTCTCAGGATCAAGGTTTCCGCGACAAAATGTTTAATATTAGCAAATATAGTATTTGCGTTCGTATTCGTCAGTTCTACAAATCCGACGAACTTTTGCCGAATTAGCATTTGGTTTCCAAAACAATGCCAAAAGAAACTCAAAGATGTAAAGTAATGTAGCAATGAGGGTTGGGAGAGGGTGTATAAGAGCAACAGCCTCCTATTCTCCCATGGAGTACCAATTGAAGCCATTTTTGTTAATTTTAAAATCTATTTTTTTCAGCTTTTATTCTTCAAAAGGCCATTCATTTCCAAAGTTTAAAATTTCATATTTGTGGTGCAGGTTATTATTTATACGCTCTGACAGCTTCTGTTGATACTTTTAAGGAACATAATTGAAATTTTATGTGTTGACTCTACGTTATCTACATACATACATCCATACATATTTGTATACGTACAAGCAACCTGCAAGTTTTGCAGGATATAGAAAAGATCTATAAAATTGAAATATGGTTCATACTGCCAAATGGGATATTTTGTTGATCACTGTCTTAGCTTTTAAATATAGTGCTCCAAATATTTAAATTTGTTGTATACATATATGTATGTAAATATATATATACAAGGTTTATTGTATGTATATACAATTGAACACAATAGGCACATGTGATTTCATTATGAAGCACTTACTTACATATGTACATATGTAGATACATTTTTATTATTATTAGAAAATGCGCTCACACTTTTCTTTTCATTATTTTCTTTGCTTTATTATTTTTCATTTTTATTTTCTTTTTTGTACTTAGACAAAAGTGCAGTGTGTGATTTTTATGCAGCACTTAAGTAATCAGGCTTTAATGCCATTGTATATATACAAATCAACGCTTATATATAAATATGTATATATGAGCGTAGGTGCCGTTTAACATATAAAGAGCTATATATATGTACATATATGTGTGCGTGTGTTTATATTGGGGAATTGAAAGGTGTCCATTCACAAAAATTACAGCGTAGCTCCATTGTGATTGGTTGAAAGCGCAGCTCACACACAAATGCATACAATTGCTGAGAGCGTAATACATACACACAAACAGACACACATCCATGCATACATAAAAATAATGGACATTCGCATGCATGCACACACATACACACACCAACACACACATACACATACACGTGCATAGCAAAGTCAATTACAACAAAAGCCTTATACAGTACAATGCAATGAAATAGAACCGTTGGAATGCATACAGATGAAAGTAAAAAAATGAATAGAAAAGGATTTGGTGAGAAACGCGGTGGAGCTCAACAAAAAAACAAAAAACAAGAACAACAACGATTGAGTTTTGACGTAGGCGAAAAAGCATTAGTTCAAAAGAACGAGTACGAGCGACACAGAGAGAGAGAGAGAGAGAGAGAGAGAGAGAGAGTGTGGAGTTAAATTTTAAGTGCTATGCATATGAGACTACATGCTCCCCTTTACACAGCTAAAGTAAAGCACTACACATACTAAAAAACAATTGTACTAATTTTTTAAACTGCGTTCTTTTAAATTTGTTTTTTGTTTTGTTTTTGTTTTTAGACATTCATAATGGTCTAGTTGCAGCTTGAAGGTACGTACAAAAAAATATAATAGGCAAACTGCGCTTGTTGGCTAAAAACGACGACAATAACCGAACGACTTTCATATAATGAACACGAATAAATGCGCACAAAAGACGACATTCAGCTATTCTACTCTTTCTAGGCATTATATTGAACACACCCTAATAATAGGACTCCAACTACAGCAACAACTACAGCAACAACAACAGCAACAACAACACAAAACTACACGAATGCATAATAAAGAGCCGAGCCAATGGAACAAAGGCGCACAGACAATGCCAGAAAGAGTGTCAGTAGTCGTGCAAGAGTGAGATAAAGACTGTAAGAACAATTGCTGTTGGCTGCTGCAGGTATCTAAGGAGTATGTATGCATGTATGTAAGAGAAGCACTATATATACATATATGCACAAAAACAGCTATTATGACGAGTGCACATACATATTGGCATGGATGCCAGCTAAATGGTAGACAGAGAAAGAGAAAGAGAGAGAGAGTGTGAGAGCGCGACTGGCATCTCACTTCAGCAACTGTAAATTGTTAGTAATACGCGTGAGGGTTGTTTAATGTGGTCAAAAGAGCACCGTTGCAAAGCTATTTTTCAACGAGTGTAAGCAGGCACGCGCATATTTATTTGAGAGAGCACGCACACTGTGTCAAAAGTGTGTTAAAACCTGATTTTGTTGAAATCGTACCACTGACAAAAACTTGCAGACAAATCAGTCAGAGTGAAGCTGTTGAGTCGAACGGAGGCGAGTACTGCGAACGATTCAAAAACAGAGTAAAGCATAAAAAAAAATTTTTTAATAAAAATAGGTGTGAATAAAAAAAAACAAGAAACAATTCTCAATACAAAAACAACAAAACAAATTGTAGTATTACATAAAAAGTTATAGAAAAAGTGGGTTGTTAAATTGCTAAATAAAACACACAAAAAAGGAGCTATTGAACAAAAAAAAAAAAAAAAAACCAAGCATTATAAATAAAAATCACAAATAATACACTTAATAAAAGCAACATTAAAAACTTTTTATTGAACAAAAGCACAAAAATACACTGTGCTATAAAGTGAAAGTGTTGTTGAACTACATTAAAAGTGTCGGAAGAATAAAAAAAAACAATAATAATAATAAATAATAATAAAAAAGTCTTATTATTATTATTATTGCTAATATGGCTGCATTGTCGTCCCATCCCAATTACGGCTTTCACCTGGGCCAGGGTCTGGACATACCCGCGCCTGCAGATTATGCACCACAAAGCATAAATATGGATATCAAACCAATGATGCATCAACACGATATGGATATCAAACCCATGATGCATTTCTCACAGAGTGGCAGTCTGGCAGCCATATCAGCTGCCATGAGCGGTGCTTCACCCGTCGGTGTACATGGCGCAACAAATGGTAATTCCATAATGGGCACAGCTAGCATGGGACATTTAACCGGCGGCGGCATTGGTAATCCACACATGCAGTCAGCCGTCGGTTTGCATGCGCATTCTTTATCACCGAATAGCTCCATTGGTTCTGCCGGCAGTATTGGCAGCGCTGGTTCGCAAAGTTCGCACGGCGGTCCAGCAAATGGCGGCATGCATGGCGGCCTGCAAACCTCACCGGGACAGGAGGGTCACATTAAGCGGCCCATGAATGCATTTATGGTTTGGTCACGTCTACAGCGACGTCAAATTGCCAAAGATAATCCAAAAATGCATAATTCGGAGATTTCCAAACGACTGGGTGCCGAATGGAAACTACTGCCGGAAGTTGAAAAGCGTCCGTTCATCGATGAGGCTAAACGTCTGCGTGCGCTACATATGAAGGAACATCCCGACTACAAGTATCGTCCACGTCGCAAACCTAAAAATCCCTTGGCTGCCGGACCACAAGCTGGTTTACAAATGCAAGCAAATGGACAACAGAAATTGTGTACAAATGGTGCTGGCGCTGGCAGCAGAGCATACAATCCGTTCCATCAGTTGCCCACATACTTTGCATCGTCACATCATCTGGAACAGCCCTATCCAGTGCCATATTTCGGCGGTTTCGATCCTTTGGCACTCTCCAAATTGCATCAGTCACAAGCCGCCGCTGCAGCAGCTGCCTCCGGGCAAACGCACAACATGCTCGAAGCGCAAAAGGCACCACAGCTCCCGCCCACAACACTCAGTAGTTTCTATTCCGGCATCTATTCGGGCATCTCAGCACCTTCGCTATATGCTGCTAACAATGGACTCTATAATTCCTCATCAACATCCTCACCGGGTTCATCACCCGGTACCAATCCAATGGAATCATCCATTGATAATGCGCTGCGGCGACCAGTGCCGGTGCTCTACTAATTAATTTAAAATAAGAAAACTACGCTTCAAAGCAGCGAGAATCGTCTGGGAAAAGTACAATTTCAAATTGTTAAACATTTAAAAAAAAAAAGCTAGTAGTACTTTGTTATTGAAAACTTAGAAAAAAAAAAACAAAACAAAATATTCCAAAATAAAAAGTGATTATATGGTTTTAAAACTTATATGAAACGCTCTTGAGCTATTGAATTAGTCCTCGATGTTTGTAACTGTATCTGTATATGGTATATATATATATATATATATATATATATATATATATATATATATATATATATATATATATATATATATATATATATATATATATATATATATATATATATATATATATATATATATATATATATATATATATATAGTACTTCTATATTTATATGTTTAATTATTTAATTTGTAGTACAATCAGATCTGTATTAGAAAGTTTTCGCAAAAACCTTCCTATTGGCAGCAGCAAATTCCAACCAAAATTTTAAAGAAAGTAAGCTGCTTTGTTGCTCTTACGAAAAAAAAGAAACTATCTTGCTACCTATTCGATATAGTATGTACGTACGTACGAGCATGTATCTAAGTTAAAGAAAATGTTTGTAATTTGTTCTAATATTGTAGCTATCTACTTAAATAATAGTACTATTTTTTAATGTCTATTTAGTATATAGAATAAAAAGAGATTTGTTTGTTGTTTTATAGCATTTACTCATTTAATTCAATTTTAATTAATTATATATGTTACATTGTATGTACGTGTAACACTTTTGTTCTCTTGAGTTTCTGCAACAGCCAAAATTGTATATAAATGAAAAGAAAAACAAAAAACAGAACAAAACAAAAAATATTATTAATTTAAAACTATATTGTATATTGTATACATTTGAGAGAACATAAAAAGAGTATTATTAAATACTTACTAGTATTAAGCATTAACAAAATAAAAGTCGAAATGAAAAGATACAAAATCGAAAAACAAACTAAAATGAATTGGTATTATTTATTTTTCTATGCAGCTTATTTGTATTCCAGAACATTTAAAACGAACAAAGAAAACTATGAAAATTCAACAATTAAGTGGACTGACTTTTATATTGTGTTGCTTATAGTCTTCATGAAGATCCATGCACTTTTGGATGCGTTCGAACAAATTTTCGAAATACTTTTACCGCACAGATGTTTAACAACTTCTTTAGGCTTCGAAAAACGTTGAACTCGAGTCGTCGGGTGCTAAGTCACGGCTGTAAGGCGAATGACTCATCAGTTGTGTGATTGGTTTTCGTCTATTCTTCGAAAACAGTTGGAAAACAAATTTTTTTTTTTTTTCAAATATTTTGGAAGTTTTAGGCAGTCGAAGTGCTGAGTAGATCTACTTGTGTTTTGGACAAACTGCGTATGCATAGATCCGTTTTTCGTCAATTATTTCGATATCACAAATCAGATATGTTTTGAACCACCGCGGCTATATTTCTTTAATTCTGTGCCAAACGATATGAAACTCTCTTTAGGCGATTGTCAAATTATGCCTTATCCAACGCAAACAAATCTTCTTGACGATCAAATGTTCATGTAATATCGAATGTATGCTGTTCACACTAGTGCCCAAGAATGCCTCAATCTCATGGTAAGTCAGATAATGAGTTTCTCTTAATAGTTCACACACAGCATCGATGTTTTTTTTAGGACAACAGCATTTTTTGTTGATTTTTTCTAGTTTCTCTTACGAGTATAAACGAATAGCGACCACGATTGAATATTGAGCATAAACAGTAATTTTTGATGGTGCTTCATCGCTAAAAGTTTGATGCACTTCTGTTGAGATAATCCACATCAAAAGTCGTTGTAAATCATGGTACGAAAATTTTCACCAGTTAATTTCAATTTTTGGCCGAGATGAATTTTTCACTACACAAATATTGCTCATACAACAAAACGTTCTGCGTACTTTAATAATAAAAAATGTCAAACTTACCAATGTGAATACATTGGTTGCCTTGGCGCATATTGCACAAGCAAACCCTCGTAAAATAATAAACAAGTTAAAAAGCTAAAGTCAAGTGTGTTCGACTGCGTGAGCACTTTATTCTATAATGGTCCATTTTGGACTACTATACAATATTTAATTAGAATTCTCTTAGAAGTTTCCACTAAATTGGGATTTTAGGTGTTTCTTCTGTAAAACAAGAAAAAACTTAACTTTGGTGAAGTATTCGAAGTTTTAGACTAGTATTCACATGAAGCTTCAAGTTGTGAACTTAGCAGGTGTTAAAAGAATATTTGTAAATTTTGGGATGTAAGTTTATACTCGGTAGGAGTCTACCCCTAAAAGTGGGTGTGACTCGTCCCTTGATAATTAAGCGATGCGTCCGTCCATATGTCAAATTTCAACTTGATTTTGACTGAATCAAAAATTCCAAAAGTGGGTGGTGGGTTTGTATGGAACTTACCCCTAAAATGAAGAATTCACATTTATTTCTCTGTATGTAAGGCGTTCGTTCATAATAAGCCGCTATATTAAATTTTAAGTTGGTAATTACTGTAATAAGAAAGTTTTCATAGCAAATTCGAAAATTGGGAAGTAAGTTTTTATGGGGGCTACCCCTAAAAGTGGGCGTGACAAGCAGCCATGTCAAATTTCATGTCAATGTTGATTGTAATAAAAACGTATGCCTTACAAAAAGATATGGCGACTACCTCAAAAAGTAAGGGATCAGACCTATTGATATATTGTGTGAAGAGTCCCTTTATAAGAAACCATAATGCCAGTTTTTAAGGTGATATTAACAGATATAGAAAAATGTTCATACATATAGTCGAAAAAGAGGGAGGTGTCGTTTGTATGGGTGCCAACCTAAAAAGTGGGCGTGGCTTGTCAATTGTTGTCTATTTAAGTGCAACAATATGTGCCGACTTACAACCGGATATCTTAAAATTGGTGCCCAAAAATGCAAAACAATACCCAGACAGACGGGACTGAGGGACAGATATGCATAACTAGATCGACTCATCTCGTCGAGCGGTTCAGGACTAAATTCATGGGTCTACGATGCATCCTTGAATGCGTGACAAACTCTCAAACAAAGTGACACATTCGCACTAGGTGTGCATGGAAAAAAAAACTAAGTTAAAAAGAAATACCAAACAAATTCGAATAGAAAAGACTATGCGGTCTTGAAATGTGTACATATACGGGTCAAATAGTCGTATTGTGGGCGTAATGGATGTTGTGGGATGGCATTCACAAAACTTAAAAATAACAATCTGCGAATGCGCTGATTAACAAGGGTTTTATAGTCGTTATTTAAGGCTTTGCAAAAGCAAACTGTACGCTACTCTTTCACATCCAGTCTGTACGGTACTCTTTCACATCCAGTCACGAAACCTCATCATCAGTTTTGCTATCTTTTTCCACTTTTGATTGGCATGAACAATTAATGTATCATTTCTGTGCAGCAATTTAAAAATGATTTTCTTCGATATCTTATTGAAATATGTTCGTTTGTTAATGGTTAAGAAAATCGTTAAGAAAATAGTTCAAATAGTTCAAACCGCGTATCTTCTGTTCGTAACTATCGAATATTTTCTTTTATTAAGTCAAAAAAAAAAAGTTAAAACTCAGATTATTTTATTTGTTGTTTCCTTAGAAATTTTTTTATAACTTTTTGATGCGCGTATTAGCGGCTTTTGACTTTATAGAAGAAAATGTGTTGTTTTACCAGTCTTCAGAAATAAATAAAATTATTATTGAAATATTTTTTTATACAATATAATAACATAAAAAATATCCACAATAAACAATGTGATTTATTGTTTTGTAGCTTACCAATTTTATGCTGGTTTTAAGCCGAGGATTAACAGCTTTTAGCAACACGTACACCCTTCCTTCAGTTTGGCAAAAAGGGTTTGGCCAGCTGTTTCAGAAATCTTTAGCAATGTGCAGAAATAATGAAAAAAAATATATATATATATATATATATTCTATTACGATAAATATTTTGGCTTAGCTCAACCAGGCCAATTGATACAAAGGTCTAATATTTTTCAAACTAACTACATTCCATTGTGGCATGTTGTCGTCTATTTTGTTAGCTACATGAAGTCAGTTTGGTAGTACAAATAGAATCGAAAACAATATAAATACCTCAGTTGAATGGAGTGAATGTTATTTGATCGCAGCTATTTTTTATAGTGCTGCAGCTGCACAGATTATCTTTTGTTGAATGAATGTTGGACATAGAATTAAGTCCATGGAGTATGGCGTAATTAATTTATATTTAAACGACTTTAATTAAAATACTCTGATGGAATAAGTAACAAATCGCAAAGATGATTTTATTTGAGAGATGAAAATACAACATAGCAGACGGTTTTAATTACTAAGTCAACTCGTAGGAACTATATGACAAATTTAAAAACGAAGACTTTTAGACTTAAATATTTAAATAGGTATACCAATAAAGGACTTCTATTATGTGTTATTAAATTAGTTTAAAACAAATTATTACTCTATTTCAGAGTTGTAAAAGATTGCTCGCTTATTTAATTGCTCCTTCTTTATAAACATTTTTTGAAAAAATATAGAATGAATTGAATGGAAATGTGAAACATTCTTTTCAATTTTTTTTTAAATAATAACAACTTTTACAGTGATTTTAATTATCATTCAATAACATTTTTTTTCCAAAATGTTTTCAAAACGAATTATTCAAAAATGTGCAATTCATCTTGAATGGCTTGAATTCAATTCAATTCATTTTTTTTTTTTTTCAAAAATATTTAATTCAATGCATGAATGTTTCATTCAAATTATGATTCCTTTACAGTTCTGCACTGTGTTTAAGATACAATTTCTGCACATAATATCTGTAAAAGATACAAAGTCAACTTAAAATAACCTAATTAATACTTTGCCATAGACAGCAGCGACTTGCAGGGAATTAATGCTTCGTTTTAGCCATTCTTCATATGCGACTATGCGTGGGGTAGTCATTTCTTTATAAGGAAAATAAAAGGAGACAGTTTGAAAAATGGAGCTGACGGCAACGTTGGTCACTTGACTCGCACGTAGTACACTATAAAGTATCTGAAGTATATCTACATATATGTATGAACGGTCTCTACTTGCACTTGGCTTGAATTTCTGTTTGTTTGTTTGTTTGTTTGTTCGTTTGGCTCGCAATCTGCTCATTATACGGTGGTTGAATGCATGCGAGCGACAAATTAATTTCAACTCGTCTTTATCGCATTTTTTTATTTCAATTCTTATTATAATTTTTTTTTTTTTTTTTTTTTTTTTTGGTGACATCATTCATAAAAGCTATAATACAATAGAGAAAATATGGCGACTGCACTCTTCAAAACCTAATTTGTGGGTGGTTGCATTATCAAAAATAGCAGCAACAACAACACTAGGAAGAAAATTCAAACTGTTTCAGACTTTTGGGGTTGATTATTATAGGACAAGTATATACAAGTATATATTTTTTGACGACTCGCAACATATTGTTTGTTGGCAATTTACAAGTACGGCTGACTGGGAAGCCTGAAAGGCTGAACTGAATAGCTAGCTAACTGGCTGAGCTGAGGGTTGCTAAGACGCCGTTTGTTGTCGCATTTGATTCAGATTGGGGTAATGCTTGGATGGGGGAGTGTGTATGGCTAACAGTCAAATAGTCGCGTGCGCTTTAGCCACTAGCTATAGACTTAAGTGTCATTCGGTTTTGCTTTATGTCTAAGTATATTATTAGGGACATTTTATATTGTGACGACATAACTACATACTCTGCTTTATGATAACTAAATACACTTTGAAAGTTTATGGAAAATTGCTTTGCAAATGTGTCGAATTGGAAATTAGTTTCATGATTCAATAATATGTTCCGTTTGGTGCTGAAGAAATAAAATAAATTAATAAACAGATGTACTAGTTTGTTTAGAACATAGTATTATAGCAGTTTTTTGTAAATTTTGGAATCGTTTAATTAAGCACGAATTATGAAACGTCTGGTAGTGATATTTAATGGGTATTTCACAGATTGACAATTGTTGTCAAAAAGTTTAAGTTTTAAGATATTTCACTTTCAGAAACACCAGTAAGAATAGAGATGAAATATGGAAAAATTTCTGAAGTCTGAAGTATTTGTTAAAGATTGTTTAAAAAAAAATACAAATATCGAGAAGGTGGCTCCCAGGGCTGGATTGAGGTTAATTGGTGCCCCTTTCAAACGTAAGAGAGTAATAATTTTAAGTGATTTATATTATATTTGAGATTACATTAATAAGATCATCAAAATATAGTGCGTCATTTTCAATACTCAAAGCTATCAGATTATTAAAACTATCCCGGTTTTTCAACTCTCGAACTTGTGTCGTACTCTTCATAGATGTTATTTTCATAAATATCCAAACAATATCTATTCGATTCAACAAAAGATTTTAGAGATTTTACTGATTTAACAGCAGTACTGAGTACCATCGTCGAACCTTACACATATTTGCAGTTGGTATCGAGTCATTGAAGAATGTCGTGCTAGATTTCTGTATAAACTGCAGTTTTCAGATGGGCCATTTTTTAAGAAGTCGCATTTCGTCAATGTAAATCTCAGTAAATGTTTCTTTAATTTGATGATAACCGCGAACTGCTTCATAGTTGCATGGCCAGCGAGTTGAACTCAAATTTTTCAAGTTTAATTTTTTGTGTTAGAGGCGGACAACTTATAGTTAAAAATCTAGTATCGGACAGTGGAGGCAGTAAAGAAACGAAAAGCAAACTCGAAAAAATGGACAGCAGCCGGATATAGGTACATCTGTTTTACCAACAAAATTTAAAGAATGTCCATAGTAAATAAAAATAATAGCATAAGGATCCAGTATCAAACCATCCATAACTTGATACTTTCCGGACATATTGGGTGCATTGTCATACGTTTGAGCTCTGAAGTTTTGAGTGCCTATACCTAAGTCTCTCAAATATTTAAAAAGAGTTGTTGCGATCTCTTTACAGGGAAGTCCACAATTCGGTATCAAAGAAAGAGGATTCCTTCTGACAATCACTGTCAATTTATGTATAAATTGTGATCGGGAGGCATCTTTAGCATCTATTAGCTCCCTATAATAACTTCTGCAGAAACTGCAATTATGAAAAAGTTCCGGAAACTATTAGTCACTTACTTTGCAGCTGTTTCGCGCTATGAAATACAAGTCATGAACACTTTGGAACTGGGATTCAGTGGAACATACACATCGTAGCCACCATGAAGATTCGGATGCTACTTGGGATCTTCGACTTCTGAAATTGGTTGAACAAGGTAGAAAGCAAAACAAAAAATCGTTTGTTATCACAAAGGGACTGTTTAGGCGTAATTTAGCTGGCCCGCTAGCTGCCACCTCAAACCAAATTTATCTCAAGTAGAGTTGACAAATGTCTTTTTAGCTATGTTGTCTTGCTACGCTCACAATAAAAAACCACCATACATACACTACTATCCACCCTTTTAAATTAAATTATCCATCAATTTGAAATTAAGTAGCTACAAAAATACATTGATCATTTTACGTCCTATATAAGAAATAGTCTTCATACGATACAAAGACACCACCCACATCTAATAGCCTGTAGTCATTGTGTAATAGGGAATACATATTAAGTTTGTGCAAAAGTGTGTAACAATATATATTCACCATTTAAAACGAAGTTAGTATGTCCGTGTATCTGTTCATTTGAGCACTGATGTCTCGCAGAATATGAAATAGAAATGCACATTCCAACCGCTCTATAAGGTGTAGCTATCTATTGAAAACTATTATGTATTAGTTTCTTAAGATATAATCTTAAGGTAGAATCTGGAGTGTATGGATCCAACGTCAAACTTGCTAAAGTATCACATATAGGTGCGAATAGATGGGTATTGAGTATAGTCACATACAAGACTACGGCTTAAAAGAATTTTTGTATGTGTTACATTGCATCTTGTAGTAGATCATACTAAGTGTTATTTCTTGTTAGACATAAAGATACTCGTACAATAAAAAAGTTGAGTTGTCACGGGACACCCAGATATAGCATAGTTATTTACGCAATTTTTGCATTTTTAATTGAATGTTGAATGTTTTTAATTTTACATGTCCTATTTTCAAAATGAACAAAATAACTTAACATTAATGGTGTAACAATAATAACGAATTTTAGAATTTGCTCTCTTACTAATACATAAGCACAAACATTCTCACTTTGTTTCCACGTAGCTACACAACACAATTAATATGATCTACATATGTACTATGAACTAATCGCACTAACCAAGCAGCATTGTATGCTATTGATCTCTCATTCCCTTTCTCTCCTCACCAACAATCATGTCACGCACTAATCTAACAACACACTTGCTGATCTCTCCACGCGAGCTTCCATCATATGCAGCCCACTGACTACCCATATATAATGTTAGAAAAACATATAGACAAAGAGAATTATGCAAACTCGCATGTGCGTGCTTTTGTTGTTTGCTGCTATGTTTGATGTGCCCTCTCTTTTCCTTTCTCCCTTCATTATCTTTTTTAAAAGCTTTAAGTTTGCTTTACTGTGTATATTATTCGTTAAAAACGCATAAAATTATTAACTTTCACTTAAAACTTAAGAGCACTAATAATTCACAAATAGTTTTTGCATATTTTTTACTAATATATCATGATCTGTCTATGTTTACTGTTCAATGCTTACATAAATAGCTTTGCTTCAAAAATACCAACTTAAAGACTATGATGTGCAGTGGGTGTTTTTTGTGGGTGAAATCCGTAGGGCAGTAAAATGAACATGTAAAATGAACCAGGAGATATTTCTGGATATCCGGACTATTGACCAGAAACAAACAAATTGTAAATCTACTTTTAGGCTTACGAAATAGGCTGTAAGGAGTTGCTTCGTTAATAGAAAATTCCTTCTAATACGATAAAATATTAGAAAATTGTATACATATTTTAAAATCATCTTAGCAATAAAAAGCCTAAATGAAATTGCACTAGATCACGATTCAGAGAGCATCCAACGAAGCGCCCACGAGAGTTCACTCAATGATTAATTAAAGTTAAAGTAAAAATCGCGAAGGAAATTAGACGAGTGCACACTGAAGCGAACGAAAGGCAAACGAAATGCACTCAAGCCAGCAAAAAAAAAAAAAAAAAAAATATTAACGTAAAAAAGTATGCGAAATGCAGTAAAATGCGCCGCATTGAACCGTGTGCGCTTCAAATGCTGTTAATTACTAAAAAAACGATGTGGAAAAATGCTGAGGAACCCAACCAACCAACCAAGCATCCATCTATACATCTATACATCTATACATCCATGTTTCCCTCCACCCACCTAGCTGCTTACACCTAGATGCGACTTGCCGCAGAGCAAATTTGCTAATGACGACTGACGATTGAGCGGCTGGAACGATAATGGATGTACCTGTGTGTACGAGTATCTGCATGCCGCTTCACTCAGATTCGATGAGGATGATGATGGTGTCGAATGGAGAAGGTGGCGATGCCATGCCAGAGACAAGTTCTTGTTGGTGTTATGAACGATGATATTGCAGCCCGTTTTGTTTTGTGGCTGTGCATTTAATTAATGTGACTTATGGATAAAAAATAAAAATAAAAAAAATAAAGAAATTAACAACACGTGGCAGCCTCTCGATCTGAGCAGCAGAAGTCTCCTTTTATATATGTACATAGGCGACAACGGCAGACAAACGAAAAATAAAAGGCTGAAATTGTCAAAGTGATTTGAAATTGAATGCAAATTCTATGCAGCGAGCAATTTCATTACGCTTAGCGCCTGCTGCCAAAAAGGATAATGGTGCCAAGTTTCAACTCAACTCTGTGCGCTCAATAACGCACTCAAGTGTTGTCAACGCGGCATCGTTACTTGTTCTATGCATAGGCATACTTGTAGATACATTCAAAACCGCAATCCAGCCGGCCAAAATTAATTTCTAATGGGCGGCGACAAAGCAGATAAATTAAAATTTAATTTTTTTTTTTTTTTTTTTTTGTAAAAATGTGAGCAATAAAAATTCAAAAAGGTTTTGTCACAAAAAAGAAGATACTTTGGTGCTCTAAGTATCTTCTTTTTCACTTGTAATATGAGGGAGGTCCAGTGAGTGCTGCAACCCTATATAATAAGATAGATAGTAAATTTTCCATATTGTTGCCGCATGACATTATTATGCTAATCAAATACAAATTGACAATGAAATTATGACAAATAAATGCATTTGCACTGCTTGCTTGTTATGTGGAGTATCTACCACTCATGATTCACAGTTTCCAACATCTCAGAAGAGCACCCTCCAACACACAAATTCGCGTTAGAACCCTTCAAATGTATAGAAACAATTAATAACCAAACAATTGAGGGCGACATTGTACAGAAATATGAGATACTACTAGTGCTGCTGCTGTTGTTGTTGTTGTTGTTGTTGTTTATCGTTGTCGTTGGTGGTAGTGTTGGTGACGATTTCAATTGTAAAGATGTAAAGTGATGATGATGATGATGATGATCACAAACGGGTGGGAATGTGGCAAGAACGCAGCTTATTGTCCTAGTAATAATTTATACGCCACTAGACACATTCAGTTTGAGTTTGCACTGCAGCAATATCCTGCTGTGCGTAAACAGGAACAAATTACTTTCGCCAAAAAGCAACCAATTCCGTTTTAAAAGTATGCATCGCACAAAAAAAAAAAAAAAAAAAAACAAAAAGTTGTGATATCTATAAAGCCAAAGTAGCTATGTAGATACGCTGTACGAGTTGAGCTGGCGTTAGTTGCATCTCGATTGACTGGGCAATAACAATGCACACTAGAAGCATTAAAAGGCATTAAAACGTGGCAAGGGAAGTAGGCCCGGACGCAGCGAGAGTGAGTCTAAGCGGAAGAGATCGCATGGCGCACGTTTGCCCTTAGAGTTACTACATACATATATATATATATATATATATATATATATATATATATATATATATATATATATATATATATATATATATATATATATATATATATATATATATATATATATATATTTGCTATATAGTATATTTATATCTACTATATATCTACTATATATAAAATATTTCTATAGAACAATACTATGCGATGTGTCATAAATAAAAACGTTCAAACACAAATAGCACAACAACAAATAATGCACAAACAACAGGGGGTGTTGTTGCTAGTATTATTGAGCTATTGAGATCTATACGGATTAAAAAACCATAGCAGTAATTCGTGTTGCAATCAATGAGTGTCCAAGAGCATTTCAAACACTATGAATAAAAGAGTTTAAAAAATTCGAAGCCCTTTATGTTACAGTTTACATATTACATTTGAAGTTCAAGCACAGCGACATTTGATCTACTTCCATTTAAAGCTCTTATTTTAAATTGTTGGAACACAGAAGGGTGAGTAACAGTCGGCAGTGTTTTATTTAAATCCCCCTACCTGTTACACTTGACTGATATTGATAGACAGTTGGAGGTGACAGTGGTAAGAAAATCATTCTCATACAAGTAGCATTATACTGCCGTTTTGTGGTCAAAGTCGTAGCTAAGATGGTTTCAAACCAACCTGCACATTTAAAAAAAGCATGTATTATCGAGAAGATGTCCTTCAGCGAATTGAACTGTGTACAATTAAAGACGCAGGGATGTGATGGATTTCGATGGATTTCCGAAAGTTTTGACATACGAAATTCAATTTTAATCGAAATGCTTCATGTTTCATTCTGTTAAAAGTGGGATTAAGGGTGAAAAATTTGTGATTATTTGTATACAATGTTGTAAGAATTAATAGCACTTAAAATTCATAATAGTTTTTACATATCCTTAACTCCAACTTCTTTTGTACTATTCACACATAATAGTGTGAGTTAAAGGTGGCACCATAGACCCCATAAAGTATATCTATATATTCTTAAACAGAGCGATGGAACTAGTCGATATAGCCATGTCCGTCAGTCTGTCTGGTAGTTTTTTAGAGATCAGTTTTCAATTGTAACCCAGCACTTAGACTTATTCTCATTGCAGTCAAATTAACATGCCACTTCCACTTTTTAGGGTAGCTCCCAGACAAACCATCCGCTCATAAATATACGAATTGAAGTGACCCGCCCATTATCAAGAACGGGGTCAGGATGGTGGCGAGAGTCCTAACAAGGCACTGCATCGTTGTCCAATGGCCCAACAGATGCATGTCCACTAGCAGGACTTCATGGTAGCTATGGTGACGACGAGGAAATTGAAAGTATGCAGTCTGAAAAATATGGTCACTCAGATGGACTGACTGACTGTCGAACCGATATGCAACATCGACAAATCTCATATTGGTCAGTAGTTTTACTACTTCAAAGATTACTGTTTATAATGGAGAATAACTTCTTATAAATGATAAGGAAGATGAAGGTGAAAAGGTGATGCTGGTGATAAAAAGGTGATGCAGGGTCATCGAGAAAAGTTTCATGTTTACGAGGGGTACTATTTATATTTCGGGAATAGCAAATAATAACAAACACTTTTAAATGAAAATGGCTTTATTGTTTTTCAAAATATTCTCCTTGATGGTCAATACACTTTTGCATTCGTTCAAATCATTTGTCATAGCAGTTTTTCCATTCCTCTTGAGACACCTTCAAAACATGGTTTTTGAACGCTTCAACTGGTTCTTCGGCGCTCGTAAATCGTTGAGCACGCAGTTTACCTTTGATACTCGGGAACAAGAAGAAGTCATTGGGTGCCAAATCAGTTCTGTACGGAGGATGAGTCATTAATTCGATGTTTTGACTGCTCAAAAATGCACTTGTTTGACTGCTCAAAAATGCATTGTCATGATGGAGAATGATTCGTCTTTGGCGGTTGGTTTTACGAATCTCTCTATCTCACGATATGTCGCATGAAGATCTTGCATTATCAGTTCACGCACTGCATCGATGTTTTTGGGCACAACAACCGATTGTTGGACGACCTTCACGGAATTCGTCGGCGACCGGACTACGATCACGATTGAATTCACTATAACAGCGATATACTGTAGTTTTTGATGGTGCTTTATCGCCATACAAAGAACTGAGTTCATTGACACATTCTTGTTGAGATAATCCACGTCGATAGTTGGGAAAAACAATCCAAAGAAAACCTTCTCTTGAAATTTCCATTTTTTGGCCAAATTGCTTTTCTTAACTCACTGTAAACAAAACAAATAGCAATTGTACATCAAAAGTTTGTGAGTACGTTTATGCCAAAAAATGTCAGACTCTATTATATTTTTGCCAGATTTTAGCTTTTGACATTAGTGTTGCTAGTTCCCGAAATATAAATAACAGCGATGTGTAATAGCGATATTAATGTGAAATATTAGCTATACGAAGCAATCTAATAAAGTGTTCTCCAAGTCATTGAAGAGTGTGTTCAGGCCTTTGGTGGTGATGTCGGAAATTAAGACGAAGCGTCTCTACTGTTTGAGCTTCACCTGAAATATCAAAACACAGCAACTACCTTACAGACTTGACTTCTTCACTTCCTTAGACCTAGCGACCAACCTCTTCTACTTTTCCTTTGCAAAAAAAATAAAAACTCATGTGTCACAATAAAACCAGCATAAAAACTCGACGGCAAACTCTCTACCAAACTGATAACACTTTCCTTCATTTATGATGCATTAAGCGTATAAAAACGTTGAACCGAATACATATCGAGTTACATGCATCACGGTGGTTGGTTGTATTTAGAAGTGCTAGAAAGAAAAAAAAAATAGAGTTTTGCAGCAATTAACTTAGTCTGTGCGAACCGTGAATCATATACAATCAGAAGGAGAGAGATTAAGTAATTAATTTACGCCACTTGATTTTTAAAGTGTTGAACTGCAGCATCACCCTTCGGTTGGATGGCAGCCGCCAGATGTTTTGTTCTATACAAAATCCTGAACTCCGTCAATAGTAGCAGAGCAGCATCTAAATGCATGCATAGGTACATACGTGCACTTCATACAAACTAGAGCCAAACACTCCAGTATACACAATAGAATACTAAATATGCAAACTAAAACCCGTTGAAATAGGTACTCAAAAATGCTTTCCAGTTTTGCATGCATTCAAAGTTTCAATTTGTTCAAATTGTGATTTACGCTCGCTGAACAATACTAATTAATATACTTTTAAATTTTATTATTATGCTACAGATACATAAATATATGTCTGCCTTCAAAATGTTAATTGGTAAGTGTGCATTGTTATTGTACTTATATTTAAATTCTTACAACATATTTTCATGTAGACCGCCCAAAACTGTTTCAAAATCTACCACACAGTGTTATGAAGTACAATGAAACCGCTCATTTGTATTTCGAACAATAATCTAGTTAGCTACGGTAACAGAATTTCTAAAGACGCATTGTAAAGCGTTACAAATAATTTTGTCATATTTTCAGAAATATTTGTTACTTTAAGATACTTTTTGATCTTTATTCTACAGCAAACTAATTCCAAGAACAATATTAAGAAACTGCAACAAGCTTTGTGACTCGAAAAGTACTGAGAAACCTCAAAGAAGTCATTTTGAAGACGAAATAAAAAAATAAAAGATGAAAATAGTTACTAGGCAACTGCATATCTGCATATTTTAGCAGCAGCAGCATCAGCAGCAGCATCAGCAGCTATCTCAAAAGATCAATGTATCTATAGCTGCAAAAGCGAAACTCTTCCGCTTGTTTGTACCATAAAGTGCTTCTTACGCGTTTGTTCAGTTTTGTTCAGTTTTTTCTTGTTTTTTTTTTTTTTGAATACTTGGTCTTGTGATTTATAGCGTGCGTAAAAATATGACACACTTGTCTTATAAATCTTCACATTGTTAGTTCTTTTTTTTATGCAAAAGTAAAGTAGACAGCAGTCGCACAAGTTTAACACTTTAAAGAATTTTTTTTATAATATTTACATAAACGTGGACTCAGTTTTTCCAACGTTCAGTTGACTTAATTAAAAAGTTTGAAATACATTTATTAAAATACGTTGTAAGAACACATTTTCATTTAAAGAAGATATCACTGTAGACGGTAGTTCATGTGGCCGAAGTTTTTACTGATAAGTACGATCGATATTGTAATATGTCATTGAAAACGTCTTTCAAATACGTGTTAAATGTGAATGCTTAGTTGGCCTATAGGTCAAATTAAATTTTGAAAAGTACATTTTGGCGATTTATTTCTGCTCATATTTCGAGTGGTAATTAGAGCTGGAAAACTATAGATAGTACTATTGATAGTATCGAGTTTTTTTTTTTTTTGGGACGCACTATCGATAGTTTTTTTTCACAACGATACTATCGAAAATGCAAACCATTTCGAATCGTTGAGGACAAAGGCTAAGAGAATTTTGTGCACTTTTTAGGCACTCAGTATACTCTTTCCATAAAACCCACTTTAAAGAATGTGCTACTGAAAATCATGAAAAATAGGTTAAAAACAATTTTTAACAAGCGATGGATGGACATCACGATCAAATGATTATTACTTGACTGTGACATGCCATTTTTTCACAAGCGACTTCAAATTACGGTCACATGTATTGTCAACTAACAAACTACTGGAAGATACTGACCACTCGTCACAAAATATAGCAGATTCATTGGATGGTGTACTCTCAGAGTGGTATGTTCTGTACAAAGTTACTTCGGTTGTATCAGACTTCGCAGCATCTATGATTAAATTTTGCAAATTACTTAAAATAAAACATCTACCATGCTTTGCCCACACTTTAAATCTCAATATGCAAGTAAAAATATTAGGGCCGTTATGACAAAGTGTAAGATCATACTCACGTACTTTAAAAGAAGCTCAATCGCATATTTAAAATTGAGATTTGCGCAAAGTAATGATTGAAAGGCCATACAGCTTATGTCAAGAAGTACCAACACAATGGAATAGCGCATATAAAATGATTCAACGTATATTGCTTACAAACGGCGCAATTTCTAGTGTGCTTTTCAGTAATTCAAAGTCACCTCAGTCACTTACAGTGAAGGATATAGAAGTATTGAAAGACTAGGTGAACTTATTTACCTCATTGCTATTGCTACTTCTCAGGTATCTGGGAGTAACTTTGCACGATTTCGCTAATGATTTCGTACGGTCTTTATCAAAGCTTAAATGCTATGAAAACTATTATGAAAACTCTGGATGCCTCAGAGATGTGTACATATCAGATTGATCTCCTAAATTGTCGCCTAAGTTGTCAGCAAAAAGTCTCACACATCGCACGATAATAGTCCACTCGAGTATTGGAATGTAACCTCTGCCAATAATAGCTCTTTATAGTTAATTATATCATTTACACCCTTAAATTTCAGAGCAATGCAAATGAAAATATTAAAACTTTTTTTTTTAGTAAATCGATAGTGACGATAGTTTCGACTATATAGTGTGACTATCGATAGTTTTCCGACTCTAGTGGTAATCCGTTGTGAGATTGGGAAAATTTTGATATATTACTTTTCCGTCAAAATAGTGTGAGCTGAGATATACCATCGCATACTAATAGTTTTTACATCTGGTATACGTAGCATGAGCACAAAACTTATAACTTATACAATTTTTTTTTTTTGATTTTTTTCGTATGTATTCATAGAAGTGTATCTATGCTTGAAATATGTATTCATAGAAGTGTATGAAATATATGTATGTAATATGCATGCAAGAAGTAACATATATACATACATACAGGGTGTCTCAAAAGAAAGTTCACATTTGATTTGCTGATTGCGTTATCGCAACTATTCCGAGGGGGCGGGGGTATGTCAATCGGTAGCCTAGCTTTTGGGAATTTAGTCGCTATGGAGCGTTTCTCGGGAGCGGACCGTGCGTTGTGCGTTGTGAGTACGTGAGTTTTACAAAAACGGTAATTCAGCGACTATAGCCCGTAGAAAATTCTGCAGTATTCGCCATGTTCGTCATTTAAATGATGGTCGAGAAGTTTGAAGAGACCGGTTCAACGCTGGAAAAATCAAAACTTTCGAAAACGTAGACAGTGTTACTCAGTCTGTTCGTGACAACCCGGACCTTTCGATTCGGAAGCGTGATGTTGCTTTAAACGTGCATAGATCATCATTGTTCCGCATTTTTAGCAACTTCACACACGTCCAAAAGGTCTCTACCACGAGTTCATGAATTTTTTCCTGGCAAATTGATCTCCAGGCACAATTAAAAGAAAATATCCGTCAAGAAATGACAGCCATCGAAATGGTGCTCGATTAAATGAATGCCGTGAACGCAACGGCTTACATTTGGACAATATCATTTTTAAGAAATAAATTCCCAAAGTGTGTATTTTAATATGTAATAAACATTTTTTCAATAAACTACGTCTCCGTCTGACCAACTGTTTGAAAGAAAAGATCGTGGAGATTATAAGAGATGGAGGCTTCAAGTTTGGATAATTAGATTTTTCATTGTACTCTTCAGATCTAATGTGTATTAAGGGGTGGTCTCCATACAAACCTGGCCCCATTTCTAAGTTTTTGTTTGAAAGTTGTTTGTTTTAATTTTGAATTAATTAAAATTTTTCGTCAATTCTAATAAATTAGCTGGAGTACCAAATCAGAATGGACCACTAAAGAATACAGCTTCATATAAAAATCATTTTTCATATAAAATGCCACAAATGGGTGGGGCAGGACATCCCATTGGTGCGCCTCCAAAGTTTTCTTGATGACTTTTGCAACATGTAGCCAAGCGTTTCATGCTCAAAAATAACTTTGTCATGTATTTTGGCATTTGGGTGCGTTTGAGCTTCAATGCTCTGCTCAATTGCATCCTTTGTTGTTGGTCAACAATGATCAATTGTTGCTCGTAGTAGATCACTCGGAGCTGATCCCATTAGATGCACAGTATTAGTTTCTTGGCGCGAATATTCGGTTTGGCCATGGAAGTTGATGCATGGCCGGGCACACCCCACGATTTTCTGCTTGGTGGTAGTTGATCCACTTTTGTCCCCTTTTTGCGATTCGATACAAAACGCCCTTCGGATATTGCCTTTGCAGCGGTTGTTTGCAAGTGAAAAATGGCGTTCGATGTCTCTTGAGTTGTTTTTACACCATACCCATGACGTTTGTAAATCTCCTTTTGTATTTTTTTAAAGATTCAACGAGCTTTTGTTGAGTTTGCCATGAATATTGGTCCAATAACACCTCCAACGCAGGTTCCCCATATGCTTCACACATCAAACGATGTCGATCGGCTGCACTTTCAATCAAAATGGTTAGAGCACAAAGAGTGTATGTTGTTTACACTTCAGCGAAATGAAACTTATTGATTTCTAGAGGGAAAAGATGACACTTTAACATGAATATAGTTACAAGATGGTCCGATGCGATTTAATACAAGTTTCGCCATCTTTTGTAAATCTTTTGTAAATAAAAAAAATGCATAACAAAATTAGCAACATGACGAACGCTCAATTACATATTGTTATCAGTCGCAACAATATAAACGGAAAATATAAATCTTTCGTCTCAAAACTCATATCAGGAGTTTTGTAAGTTGGCATTACACTCGTCAAGAGGTTTTTTATTTGCTCTATCAAGGTATCGGTAATGTATTCGCTGCTTATATCGGTTTCAAACATCTAAAAAATAAGTGCGTTATAAATATTACCACAGATTGCAAAACCCTTTTCAGCAAACAACTTTGTGTAGACATTTAACCCCAATTTATTTGGCATAATTAGCTTGGAGGCATGTACACGAATCATATCGTATCTCGTATCTCGTATAGCATATTTAGGTATAGGCAAATTAAGAAGCTTGTTATTCGTGCAAAGATTACAAACGACACTTTTCAGCGCAAAAAAAAAAAAAAAATAAGAAAAACAAAAACTTTATAAATTTTCTGCTCGTTTTAAACAGGTCGAACTGGTTTATTGTATCTCTAACTGGTTAAATAGCTTCGGGGTCATCATTTCAAGGGTTCGACTCTTGTTTGCCTTTCTCAACTGCTCAAATTAAAGGCTCATTTGCAAATGTTAATTGTTTGTACATGATTTCAATGATGTGTTTTTCCTTCTTAGTATTTATATATTTCATTTTTTTTTTTTCTTGAGCTTTTATTTTTAAAGAGGAGTGAAATTTGGACAGTTTATTCGAAAACAACGTTTATGTTCATGTCAAAAGTTGAGGTGAGGATTTGGACACTTTTTTATTATTTTGCTATAGGTAGTTATTTTTAATTTATGTTTTTCGTTTTTTTTTTTTTTTTAGTTATGAAACTATGAGATACGTTTGTACAATAAATCATATTCAGCTAGAAATGCGTATATCCAGCTACCCTTTTTCAATTTTAAATTGAATGCAGTTCTTACAAATCATACATTTATGAAATGTTTATACGTTATACGCTTCGATTTCTTTAAGAAATGACAAACTAACGCCTTGCAAGGTATTGTATTGTATTTAGGTATTGTATGTCATAATTTAATATTTTAGTTATTGCAATAAATCATAAAGAGTATCTTAATTATAATTACAAGTCATTCGTAATTCATTTTTCGCGCTTCAGTGAAGATGTACGCAGAGTTTTGATTTATTGCGAAAAAGAAAAAAAGATACATTACAATGCTAGGTAATAGAATTTCTCTTCTATAGGCAAACAAAAATCAAAATGACATATCTAAGATATTACTATTGTAAATATAAGTTATAATGAAATTGATATTGTTTTCTTTTCAATTTTTTTTTTTTCAATATTTTGTATAGTCTATTTTACATTTACAATACTACGCACCACTATCTTTTCTTCGTTCGTCATGTTTGTAATACCCTTCAAGTAATATGCGAAATTGGGTAAAACTGGTTGTCTTAAAGTTTGTATCGCAGTGACAGAGTATGCATAAATTGTACAAATGTGTATACAATCTTGATAAGATGAATCGATTTAATCATATCATAGACATTTAAGCTGTGTTACTCTAGCTAGGGGTATCCAGTTTGATGTAGTTAATTCTCGTACAAGTAAGTATTCTATTTGAATATTGATATTAGTCTTAAGAACTCTCCAACGATTATGTACTATTAATGATATAAGTATCTGTCTGAACAATATTTTTGTTGTTGCTTATACTTCTAATAGATCCTGGCATGAATCATTTGAAACTATGCATACGCTGATGTAATTGACAACATCGGCACGAATGAAAGACGAGTTAATATGGCGTTCTCGTAGATTAAGAAACTTCTCATAGGCTTAGCGGTGAACGAGGATCAAACGAAGTACTTGGTGTCCACTCGCCAACCATCTTGGACGGTCTGTGAGTATGGAGAGTTTCAACTTGAAAACTTCGTCTATCTGGGAACAGAAATTACCAGCGACAACAACGCCAGCCTACAGATCAGACGAGGAATCACGCTTGCTAATCACTTGCTACTTTAGGCTCATCAAGCAAATTAGAAGACCTCTCTCGAAGTACAAAGGTAAAAATCTATAAGACAATGATGCTGTTTGGCGCAAAAGCTTGGACGCTGACATCAACCGATTCAGAGTCTTTAGGAATGTTCGAGAGAAAAATTCTTCGTAGTATTTTTGATCCCCTTAGAGTTGGCGTCGAGTTTAGGACCCATATGAACCACGAACTGTATGAGCTGTATGATAAGGTTGACAGAGTCCAGTTCATAAATTCCACTGGCTGCACTGGGCTGGTCACCTCAACCAGATGAACCCCGGTGCTCCAGCACTAAAGATTTACGACGGAAACCTGAACTTGATTGGTGGACGGCGACAGAGAGAACGTCCGAGGTTAAGATGGCAAGATCAGGTCTATGATGATTCCCAGCGACTGGTGCCGGCGCGCACTAAGCTATACCGAATTGTGCGCTTTCCTACGTGCGGCCTTAATCGGTAGACGGTTGTAGAGTCACCTAAGTAAGTAAGTATCAAGATTGACACATTTTAAAAATATTTTTGGTTTATTTGGCCTTTCAAGCATTCAAGTCTACAAAGCGAGTAACAATTTGGTGCAGATTTTGTTCGGACGGCGATTGATTATTTCTTGCAGTGGCTTTGAATGGCATTCGTTACAGGAACATGATAACAGAGTTCTTGTGGCCTCAACTGGAGAGTAAAGATCTGGACGATATGTGCTTTCAGCAGTATGCCACACATGAAAATTAATCGATTTATTGGAACAAAGATTTCCAGACCGAAGCATCTCCCGAAATACCGTTTCAACTGGCCACAAAGAACTTGCGATTTGACGCCGTGCGATTTCTTCTCAGGTGTATGTGAGGTCAAGGTCGAGATACAACGCGTCATTGGTGAGATAGAGCCACATCTTTATCAACAAGGCATCAAAAATTTCATGAAAAGAGCAAAGGTCTTTGTTCATTTTATTCCATACATAATCGGAACATGTATACTTTATAATGGAGTGCACTCTTGTTGGGATACCCTATACATATCTAAACCAGTCGCCTAACAATAATTTAAAATTCTTTCATTAATTAAAGTAAACTTAAAACTAAAGGAAGAAATGTCGTCATTCAGACCAGATTTACAGAGTTTTTTAAATTAAGGAAGAATTAAAAGAGTTATAAAAAAAAATATTTATTGTAGATGGAGCAAAGAGCTCGGAGTGAGTTATTGAGCTTTATTGGCATAAAGTGACGAGTTGGTCGTATGGAGACATTTAGTGATATGGACTGAAGCAAGTAGGGAGATTAATTTTCATCAGTTAAAATTGTAAAAAGAAAAACTACAGAGAGCATAGATCAGCGTGATAGAAGCGTTGAAACATCAATTAATTGCAAACTGTCATTATCCTCTAAAATCGGACAAACAAGAGAAGTATAGAGCAGTTTAGGGTTACAATGGTCATTATGGCTAAATATGTGTGAACTCCATGACAAAAATGGTTCCTAACAACGTATCTTCAATTTTTAACCATCAAACTTTTTGACTGCGATTTTATTGTTTAGAATACTCAATTTAATGAGAAAAAAATAGAGGAAGTTCTGCATCATTGTAGCTGTACCCAAATGTTATTGATCAGCTTCAAACGAGTGTAACATGTAGCTCTATTATAAAACTATCGATCATAGATTTTTAATAGATGAATGTAAAGGATTTAAAATGTTATACTATTCTTAAAAAATATTGGACGATTTTTTGGGAAATAATCAAAAGACTTTAAAGGGTAGCGATGCTTCGGTTTTGCCAAATTTTGTCTTGCCTTTTTTTGTAAATATGTACTTAAAAAATGTGTTTTTTCTATGTCTGTTATTATTTTCATTGCGTCTATTGCTCTCGTTGTTTTGGTTCGATCCTAGAGACCATGGCATAATTGTGCAATACGTTTCTCAAAATGTTATTCTTTCACGCACACTTTAGCGGTAATGAATAAATAACATTAAGCACGCTCTAATGGTCGCTAAATTTGTAGCAAGCGAATATCTACGCGAACATATTTATAAAAAAAAAAACGTAAAATAACAAACAAAAAAAGCCCAGTGCCAATGAGTAGCGTGTAAAGAGTATCGAAGGGGAAAACGAACGAAAATAATATGCGCACATAGAATTTATTCACTTTTTTTTCAGCGGAGAGCCACTTGAAAATTCGAGACTATGATTGAGTTGAGTGCCTTATTCAAACACTGCTGAGTTATAGGGATAAAAAAGGAATTCTTCTTGCATATAGCAAAAAAAAAAAAAAAAAAAATTAAAAACTGTTTTAAGCTTTTCTTTTGTAAAATCATTTTGAATTTGGATGCTGTGCGTTAGACTGTGTAAATTTGTTCAATTGTGCAGAAAACAACATTAATAAGTGTTAAGATACATACTTGTACTAACAAAAACAGTTTAATTGAAAATGTTTAGCCCAAATCAAGCAGATACCCTTTATTTCGTTTGTTTTTTTATTTTTTATTTTATTTTGCAATGTTTCAAATTGTGTGCAGAGTTTTTATAAGCCATAAATCAGAAAAAAAAAGAAAAAATCGCACAAGTTCGCAGTCAGCTTGGCAGGGCGGCTGCAAGTATCTACCTAAGTATCTAAAATGTATCTGATGTGAAGAGCGTAAAAGATTGATACAAACAAACAATTAACGTAGGTTTGCTTATTTTCGCTAAACGATGCGATATATTATAGAGTATAAAAAGGGAGTCTTTTTTAGTGGTGTAGAACTTTGAACTGAAAAAATACTGAGTTTATATAATCTTAAACTGAAAATTAACTTTATTAGAAAGATAATTTTATGCCATTAGTTTTTGTGGGCTGGCTCGCGGATGTCGAATTTTCGACCACTTTTTATTTAAGGTACACAGGGTGCGAAAACGATTCATGTTTAATCGAATTAGTCGCTCGGATGTACGATTACCAGTCGAACGTCAATGTCGATTTGCGATATAAATTTTAACAATTTGCAAGTGTTGTTATGGCGTTAGTCTATTTATGATCAAATGACCAACCAAACTGGGCACACATTACAATAGCATTGCCAGATCTGACAGTTCAACCCCTGTCGGATAATGGAACCTCTAAAATATAACACCCTGTATATATAAGTATGTAAGTATTTATGAATGTATGTTTCTGAATGCGAATACACAGTTTTAATGCGGCTACAATAGCAATGAAAACAAATACCCAATCAGACAATAAGCGTAAAATAAAACAAAACAAAACAATTTCGATTCGATTCTTCTTTTCGATTCATTTCATTTTATTATTGTTGTATTTATTTTATTTTATATTTTGTTGTTGTTGTTGTTGTTGTTGTCGGGTAATGTCCAAATTGAAATCAAGCGTCATCTCATTTTCTATCTGTTCAACAAAGAGATGCGCAAATAAACAGTCTTAATGATTCAACAACGGGATACAATAGCGCAATGTGCCACATATCGTTATGAGCAGCAACAATGAAAACTTTAAACAACTTCTCGATACACAGTAGATACTTTTACACATATGACTACACGTGTGTATGAACATGCAAGCAATCGCGTGTATCTGAATGTGTATACACTGTACAGGGTCGGATACAATTTATATCGAGCAGCAGGCGAAGTGCTGTAAAAACTGAAATATGTGACCAGTTAACCAGGAGACAAAGGTATTAGAATAATCAAAAAAAAAAAAAAAAGAAAATCTGTAACTTTGAGCAATGAGCGATCGGAATGGTTTCTGCAGTGTCAAAACGTCAGGTGCTTCTATACAACATAAGACATACCAACGATCTTTCAAAAAAAGATATTTGTAGTTTTGATTTTGCGTACTGGATTACGTAGCAAGATAGATAAAATAAGCTAGCTAAACTGTGCTCTGGGCCCCATACCTATTTGAAATTGTAATTTTTTCTTTGTCTGAAAAGGAAATTCTCATTACGGATCATAGCATATGTGGTCATGAGTTTTGATAATGGTGTTTTAATGGACCACTTTGTCCGCATTCCATTCTCTCTCTCTCTCTCTATCGCTCTGTTTCTGACAGAACTATTGGCCGTTGTACAGGAAATGAAACCATCTAAAACCATCAATTCTTTATCTTAAAAGTTTCTTACTAACTTTATATCCTATCCCTAGTGAAGAGCACTCTATAGCGAAGTTCTCCTATTACCCACCGTACAGGTACCGATCCATCTATGTATTTAATGGACGGGGAAATAAGAAAACCCGTTAAAACAATACTCTTCACATGCAAAATTGATAATTTGTGATAAAACCAAAGCGTCTATCCATGGGAGTATTTTATACCTTTAGTGGTTAGTTCAAATAATAAAATTATTTCTGTATAATAGGCTAAAAATGATAGCTTATATATAAAATAAGAATAGTTTACCTTTTATAAATTTGTATGCAGTTTATAATTTATACTGATCTTGACGAACATATTTTAAAATAGAAGAAGTTCATTACGAGTTTTAAGCTGGTACCTCACTTTACAAAAACATGTTCAAAGAAAGCCCAAGAAAAAGGTGCTTCGATTGTATGACGACTATACATTCTAGCTAAATAGAAAATTCTTAAATCAATTTCTGAGAGGAGAATAAAGCCTGAGGAAAAATCCAATTTACTTTCTCAGCTATTCAAATTTCTTCCAACTGACAGTAAATGCGAATAGCAATAGGTTGTGATTTTTAAGTCATGGTGTGATACCAGTTTCCTCCTCCAAAGAACATTTTTATAAACCATGTAAGTACAACAAAATCAAATTAGAATTTTCTTAAAGATGGCTTAATTTAAGAATTTGGGGTTTGAAAAAAAGTTGTTGAATCAAGAATTTTTTACTTCGTTTAAGAAAATCCGTACTCACCATACTATTGATATCGCTATGGAACAATTGAAGTAAGGAAATCCTGGATTTTTGTTTTTTATCAGTGTAGATTAGGTTAAAATGGCTAAGGTCAGCTGACCCATTGTGTTGTAATATTTTATTCCCCTAGATTGCTTGTGAATTGAACTAGATTGAAGATTTGACATATACAGGGTGGCACAAAAAGTAATCACCCTATTGGAAAATGCTATAACTTTTGCAAATGGCGCCAAATGTCGATTCGGTTTTGACATTTGTGAAGTAAACAAACGCAGAATACAAATCGACAAGCCATAAATCGGTTAACCCCGCAAGAACGCGGAATAATTGTTTCCATTTTTTTTGCGCAACAATTCGTCGATTTTTCATCGAAAATTATCATGAGCGATGAGGCTCATTTCCATCTTAGCGGTTACGTGAATAAACAAAATAATCGTTTCTGGGGCACCGAAAATCCGGGTATCACCCACGAAGAGCCATTACATCCGCTCAAAGTTACTGCGTGGTGTGCTGTTTACGTTGGAGGAGTCATCGGGCCATGTAGATTTAGATGTTGACTGCATTGGTGCATATTCTTGCACCTTGAATCGTGCATCAAGAGTAATAGAGTTTGATATACGTAAAATCAAATACAGCATGACCTAAAAATCATAGCCGTTTTTTTCCCCGAAATACGGCACTGTATATTAATAATCGGGCGCGCGATCAACTTCAATCAGAGTCAAACTAACAAAAAGATTGTTCAGTAAAAACTGGGTGTGGAATACACAAAGCTGACGCTAAGCGATATCACACAGAAACAAAAGCGACAATCATTGAATTACAGCAGCAGCAACAGCAGCGGATTCAACTGCAACTGATGTGATGGAATAGTTAAATATACATTTTATACTAGTTGTATGCATATTCAATTGATCTAATGCTGTTAGTGTTAAAGCCCTAAATAACAAATCATCTCTGAAATCCAACACTTGAGTACAAATTGAGAAATTAAACAATTTAATTTACATTGATTTCCACTTCCATGAGATTGGTGTTTAACAGAGACAACCTTCCCTGCATAGCAAATACTCACAGTAAATGATCTTGTTTTTACTCTCAATTTACATATTAAGTGGATTGTGCGATATCTGCCACTGCAGACAGATACAGATACAGATACATATAGATACATTTAGTTACTTACTTACTTGGAGTTAAATTATGCAGCAGAAAATGAACGTAATCAAACAAAGTGTCGACATTGCGACGACAACGAAAGCAACGACAGATCTATAGTTCCAAAGAATCGAGTTAAGATCGTCTAAAACAGTAGTTTGCGACGCCGACGCCTATTTACCGTCCCGATTCAGTTAGCATTGTACTTGTTAATAACATGCAATGTGTTAATTTATTATTTAAATTGAAGAATGAAATAAAAACGTACGGAATACATTTTTTCACAACGTATACACAAGATTATGAGATTTTTGTTTAGCTACTTTCAATACAATGCATATAAAGGGTGATTGAATGCTAGTATTTTTTTTTTTTTTTTTAATATATTCGTATCTGCCCAATATCAGCTGTGCATCAGATGCCTTCCTTGGAGGTTATGATTGCTCCTTATTGAGATATGCATGATGTCATGCACAGAAATTTCCAAAAAACCAACATTCACTTTGTGACTGTCCCGCTCTGTGGAGAAGAAACTGTGGATCATAAGCAGATTTTGTATATTCGAACATACATTAGAAAATATCAAAAATGTGTGCAACGAGAAGGATCTGTGCGGTAGTACCTTGCCTCGTAAGTTTATCATCTTAACAGTTTCACTTTATGTCTTTGTGTCGTAGCAGCTAGATGAGCGTAACTTATAGTTCAATAATATGAAATAACCCTCCTTATCTAATATTTATACTTTGGAAAGCGTAAGTGAACTGATTGAGACTATCTTCTTTGTGTTTGAAAGGTAAGTTAAATTCTAAATTAAATAAACTGTGATACGAGTATACTTAATATTTTTTTTTAAGTACTGTCTAATAATGTCTACAATATGTAATCGAATGTCCTTTGTATAAAACTGGTGAGTATATTTGTAACAAACATGTTTAACCCCTTGAAATTCGGAGTCCTTATTAATGAATCTGATGTCTTTAGCTTTTATAGTTTTCTAGAACTCGTCGCACCGGACTTATAGTTAGACAAATGGACTATATATGGGCTGCATGTCCAAACGCACGGATATACCTATAATAAAAATTGTTTCGAAATTGTGCCATTACATATAAATTTTGATTAAACTATTCAACCTTCTGTCCCATTCGGAACCGTCAGAAAGGCGAAATTAATGGCAATATATCAACAAAATTTCTTATAATAAAAATTATTAAATCTAAAAAAAGTTTTAAAATTGAAGTAAACTCCAGCGTTGTCGAGCCAAAAGAATAAGTATGAAGTATAAAATCTTCGTTCCAATTTGCCACCATTTCTTCAATCATTTGAGGCCGTATCTTACGAATAGTGCACTCGACATTGGCTTTCAAGGTGTAAAATCGATTCCGGCTTGTTCGCATAGACTAACGAGAATCTTGATTTTTTGGAGATTATTTGTCATCAAACTCTTCCCTCAATACATCGATGACATGTGGTATTTAAGTGCCATTAAAAGTTATGTCAAATTTCAGCTTAATCCGATCAGTAGAAGTCGTTTGAAACATTTAATTTATGTATTTTTACTTAAATGCTTGTAACTCTTCATATTCCAACCGCTTTTTGTCAAAAAAAAAATCGATTATTTTCTTTGTAATAGATCAAACTTTAATCATTAATAAAAAATAAAAAAAATTTTATATGTACGTAGGGACTATGAGCTGCACTCGTCACTTGGGACTGTTGAGTGACTGGTGTTAAATTTGCCAGTCAAATGCATTGCCGGTGGATATGCTGGCAACTGATACCCGGATTCGATGGCCGTTTAGTACCGCACTGTGGGAACATATCCATTGCACATACACATTCTAGTACTGTATAGGGAATACTACATGTAATAATTGAGAAATACTTCTGTGTTTTCTTAAAATCTGCAAAACTTAAAGCGTTTTGCTTGTTCTACCGAAAGTGTGACAAAACATTGGGAAATATTTAATTGAAGCTTTTCACTGCAATTAGATACACAAATAAAAAAAAGCATCCATCATTTTTTTAAAGAAGTTTGGCTGGTATTGTAGTACATAAACTTTTAAATGTCCTTAATCTTATAATATTTTATTTACATCTTATTTGAACACCCATTTATAATTTCTACATTCAACATTTGAACGCTCATAAAATACACATATTTTGTACTGAAGCTATTTGTTAAACTTCGAAGCAATATTTCCAGAACTATTTTGCCAGCTCTTTAATGCTGAAACAAAAATCTAAACGATTTTGTTTTTAAATTTTTATTTGCGATAGATTGCATGTACGAATACGTACGATAGTTATAAGTATTTAAACCTGCTCTACCTATTTTGCTTTTGTTATTGTTTTTGCTGCACCCACAATGTAAATATAAAAGAAATTATTGGAACGTAACATTTAGCATACATTCGGTCATTCATAGACCGTGTATATTGTAAATACTTATGTATCTATATATAGATACTGACTGATTTTAATTACGGTATTCATTTGTTCTATTGTTATTTATGATTTTGTCGCAAAAAAAAAACGAATTTAAGCCAAACTATATAACTATATAAATTCAATATATAAATACAATGCACATTCCACAGCATTGTCGTTCGTTCTCGTTGTGGGTGTGAATCAGTTTGTCTGTTCTAAATCAATTTAAATTTTTCAAAGGCTAGGCTATCATATGCCTCATATTAATTACAAGCTTAGCTTTTAAAATAAAATTTAACTCTTATATTTTAAAATAATTGTTTCACAAGTTTTACAAAAAAGAAGAAAAAACGTTAAGTTCGGTGTAATCGAAGCTTTAATATCATTCATAAGAAGTTTCAAATTGTGTACATGTCAGCTATAAACAAAATAAAATTATTGGTAAAACGTAAGAAAAGTGGGGGATCTCACAAGGGCAATTTGCTAAGTCAATATCTTTTTGAATTTCCCGCGAAGTAACTTTAAATACAACACCGCTCCTGTCAACTAGCATCTGTTAATAGACTACGGTTCAATTTTAAGCAATCTGCATCATTAAGTATGTGTTTGGCAGCCATTGAAAGCAGATATGGAAGGCAGCCAGAAAATCAGTGTTTCATCTACTACTTGGTCGCTGATGTGCTGCAATGGATTCATATTTTATCAGGGCATTGAAGCAATCAGAACTTTCTGGTTGCCTCGCTCCGTGCTCCATTCCTTAAGTATGCAGTGTGTTTTTTACACTGTACTTTTATATTAATTTGTGTTAACATTGGAATAGTTTTGGATCTTGACCATTTTGTATGAAAGTAACAAAAAACTTTCTCCGATTTTTTGCAGTTATTGTGAAAAACACATATACATGATAGTAAATTGCCCTTCATTGATGTCCTCGCTTAAAATTAAGGAGCAATGAAAAAATTTTAAGCGTTCCACTTCGTGCCGTGCTCCAGCAAAACTTACCTGCTACGGTGCTCTGCGCTACGCTTCATAGCTCTGGAATTTATCCACGTTCATGAAACTGTGCAAAAACTTGACAATATTGCGGTTAACCCCGTTAAACACTACTTTCAAGTTATAACTCGATAAGGTTTGAGGACAATTTCGGCACCGACCTGATTTTTGTTCGTTTGTCTACCTTTCATGTCTGCTTTCAATGGCTGCCAAACACAAACTTAATGCTGCACATTGGGTACTCTTCTTCAGGGACTAGCCTCAAATCAAGATAATTCGAAATTCAAAAAGTCACTCGCTTAACACAAACTGCGCTCCTATTAATATTTACATATGTGCAGAGATCGTTCATGAGACGCCACCACATCAAATTTTAAGTAGTTATTGACTGCAATATAAAACTTTGTATGTGGGCTACCCCAAAAAGTGAGGGATCACAACATACTGACATAGTATATGTGTACCGTCCGTCCTAAGGAAACTTCTATGTCACAGTCAGATATACAGACGGACATAGCTAAACCGACTCGTCTTGTCGAGCTGATCAAGAATATATATACTTTATGAAGTTTACGAAGTATTCTTGATTGCGTTACAAACTTTCTGACAATTCACATTATGTGTTAATAGTATAATAAAAACTGCTGATAAAATTAATCCGTTTTTATTTCTATAGTTCTTTTTCTAGTCTTCAGTTTTAAGTTAAATACTTGATTGTCGTATAAGCAGTCGAAATTCGTCATCGTTTCGAAGAAGACAAGAAACAAAAATCTATAGTAAGTTGTATTCTATTCGTACTCTGTCAATTTGCTGGCTTCATTTCAACTCAGCTCTTCTCATGTTGGTTTGACTTGACTTCACTTGGCTTGGCTTGGGTTGATTTGGCTTTCCAAAGGCTTTGCTAATGAACGATGATATATCATATATTTTTGTTCCTCTGTATGTTAGAGCATTACTTCATTAAAACATCATTAATAAGTTTTTGTATTGTATGGGATTTGTTTACAGCGATGTGAAAACATAAACAATACGAAACAAAATATTGATCAAAAAATCACACAATGCCCATAAATTAGAAAATAATATGCAAGCATTGTTCAGCGTCTTTGTTTCTTTCATTTGTTAGCTTTTGTTAGTTACCAGCATTTTTTTTTTTTTGTTTTCTTTTTTTTTTGTGTTTGGAGATTTTTTGTATTTCACGGTAAATTGTCCAGTTTGCAGCAACAGTCATCGCTATACTGAAATCGGAAAAGAAAAATGTTATATTCGATTTTTCATTTTAATTCAATAAAACTTAAATTCAGAATCGAAAAGATCTTTTGGATTCTAATAAAGTTCCGTAATATTTGGCATTCTGTCTGAAGTTTGGTGAACTGGTTAATAGGTGTTTAAAGAGTTTAGACATATTTTTTACTATTTAGGCAAAACTATGTGATTTTTTTTTTTTTTTGGTGCGGCTTTCAAGCCAGAGTCATTATTGGACCGTGCTTTTATACTCTTCATGCAGAGTGTAAATAGTCACAATATTTGCAACGCAATAAAGGAAGTATAGGAGACCCCATTAAGTAGATTTATTATTCATAAACATGACGAGTTGATCTATCCATGTCCGTCCGTCTGTTTGTCTGTCTGTGCGATTCTACACGTCCTATTCCATCAATCTTTGAAATATTGGTTTGAAAGTTAATATGAAGACTACTTATAACCAACACAAGTTTCAAAATATACATGCCTTACAGGGAATAAATAAATTGACATTGAAATCAATGAGCGCAGAACGTGCTAGCTCCAGAAATAGCCAGGTCAATTGGCCTCTTCGCTCTTTTGTTTTGACGTCTCTTGACTTTATTCTTTGGGAAAGTCCTTGGGTAACGCCAACAAGCCGAAGATGTTAGACGAACTTTAAGCAAATAGCTAACGCGAAGTTGCCTGCATATCGGTCCAAATGAAGAGTGATCGAAAAATAACGCTCTGTGGAGTATATATATGAGTGAAGTAGAGTCCCATAATGGTATGAGATTTACTTTTGATTTTCATTTAAAAAGCCTGTACATAAACCAATAATTATGCAAGACTATCTATGGGTCTATGGTCCAAGTATCTATCCAAGTTCCTGTTTTTAAGGGACCATTTGAACCATAGTCTTGTATAGAGGCTATATACCATGGTAGGCCGGTGTGGATTCTGTTATACTAAATTTATGGGATATTAAAAATGGCAACAATTTGTATGAAGAGTATAAGAGAAATGTTCTGGTGAAAATTTTGCCTGCTATTTGAAAACTAATGTAATCATTTGCGACTCCATAAACCACATCGCATGTTTTCTTTAATAAAGACATTGTAAATGTCAAAACTCTCTGGTAAAGGAAGAAGAGATGTTATATCTTCATAGTTGCTAGTACCTTAGTGTTTTCATGTCAACAATATGTATTTTCGTATTGCAATCTGGATGTAGTTTCTCGTAGTCAACCTGAACATTGTATGAGCTGATATTGAGCTTACACAAACGAAATCAAGTGAATCGATGAGATCGTTTCATCAATCTGGCCAAATTTGAATAAACCGGTGAAGTCTATCTTACATATGTGCAGTATACAATAAAATATTGTACATCCCAGAAAAGATATGTAAAGTAGATACATTAAAATGCATTGATTCCGTTCCAAAATTTATTCGGCTATTTATGCATAACAATACGATAACTCTGAGAATTCGGTAAACAACTTCTTTATTAACTATTTGTCTTATGTGATATATCCGCTCGAACGCTACTTCCAATTTGCAAATCTTCATCTTATAGATACTAGAATATTCTTCTAGGCCCAATAGTTCACTGACGGGGCCCATTGTTGATTCTTATACTATATGACAGTAGTATAGTATGCTGCTCTTTGTAAAATGCTACTGATTCATAAATTGATCCTATCGTGCTGTTTAGCTACTCATATATTAAGTGTATCTTATAGAATTACACTTTCCCAAAACACAAGCAATATCTTGAAAAATTATTCAAATATCAAATCAGCAAATATCTACGCTTAGCGGCTCAAGCAATTTTTGTAAACACATGAGATTATATGCATTAGAAAATCTACCAGACTAAAGGTGTGATAAAATAGTAGGTAATGCATATGACGTATGTACTTTATATGATGTCAATTCCCTATAAACTGCACAATAACAGCGTACTTAAGAAGGACGACGACACTGTCTGCCTTTTTGCCTGCAATAAACTGGATTCTGCGAAATTGTTAGAAGAACTTCTCTCTTACGAGTAGGAGTGATTTGAAGGCGTATTGTGACCTGAAGTTATTAGCTTAAACTGACCTCGAAACGAGTGAGTGAGAAAATAGTGTAATATTATAAATAGATTGTGTGTGTATATGTATGCCGGGATCAAAATCAACAAAAACACAACAGCAACGAGTGTGAACAAATATATAAACATTAGGGTTTTTCCCTTAATTTACTACCTAATGCTTTACTCTGGCGGGCAGGGCAGGACAGGACAGGCTACCGAAGCCATTATTGAATAGAATAAGTGGATGAATGCCTCGTCTCTGGATCAGTGAAAGATTTTAGCAAACAAAAGTTAAAGCGGAAACGATTGCATTCAGCGCTGTTGTTGTGTATATTGTTTTACTAATGCTAATACATTCGAGGTTAAGCTATCAAGTAATAAGTTTTTATTGTTTAACCTTATTAGTTCTTTTATTGGCTGTTTAAGTAGGCTGCTTGAAAGGTTCATAATGTACACGTATTGTAGGGTGTAAGCGTTTGTCTGTGGTTTGTTGAAGAGCCGAGCCCTGTGCGGGGAATTCCAATGGGTTGCCAAACAATATGCCGTTCAAGTTCGAAGAAATATATTTCAAACTAAATGCACTGAAAAGCTAAATGCTTCTTAATAATTGACACTTTCTAACACTGAATAAAGGTAAAGATATCGCATATACTTGTATGTATTAAGACAAAAAAACTTTCACCTTGTTTAATATTTTAATAAAGAAAAATTATATTAGTAGAATGAAACAATAACTGAAACCTTTTATCTTTTTATGTAGCTGCACGTTTGTATCTTTTGTCGCTTGTACAAAATCTATTTACTAAAACTTATATATGGTCTATTTAACTCATGCATACGAGCATACGAGTATATTGAAATAATGCGCTCATTGACGTTGAACAATAATCATTTGTGACATTTTATACAATTTTGTAAAAATTTGAAAACGTGTGTACAACTATTTTCAAAGGATCTTGCTAGACAGTGCGGCGGCGTTCCCTTCGCCATGTCATGGCATAACAAAAGGGCAGACCAGACCAGACCAGACCGTTCAAATGGCAACCGAATCGAATATATTTCGTATGTGTACCTGTGTATTCAGGAAAAAATAATTCTCACATAAAAGAAAACACACTCGTATGCAGTGTAAAACAAAGCGGAATTGAAGATACATAAAACATGAAATGGAAATTGTCATGAGATGAATGAAAATACACAATGTTCAAACTATTCTTTTCTAATACCTTTTTGTCCTGAAAGTATCTTTTGTATGGCATTACTGTCAGACCAGACAGTCTGGCGACGATGGTGACTATGGCGGATCAGCGCTGCAGTGGCACGTAGTAGGGGTATAACAAAAGGCGTAGGTGCTCTTTAGAATAATATACATAAATATACATTGTACATATTCTATGTATAAATAGAATGTCATTTCTCCAAGAAACTGGATACATAATAGAACAAATACATACAAGAATAAATGCATTTATATGCTGTTTGGTATATATTTGTACTTTTAGTTCTACGACAATTACTGCTTCTGCCTTCTTTATAATCAATGAATAGAACTTCCTCGTCAAGTGAAAATTTGATTGTTTGGATATCTATGCGTACTTAATTGAAAATTTTAATAATTTGTAAGATTAAACGAGAGAAACTTTAATCTCAGTGGAATCGTATAGTATTGAAGTTAGGAACCATATATTTGAAATTATTATTATTAGTATTAATCAATGGATTGGTTCAGATCGGGCCACTATACCGCAAGAACCTACACATAAATAGTCTTCCATTTAATCGTGTGGTACTTTGTTATCGAGTAGGATCTGGTTTATCGCCTTTTATATTTGCCATGTGATATCAATGTAATCGTGACTCTGTTAGATTTTAGCTATGGGACGCTACATGAAAGTACAACGCAATAAAATCAACGAACTTTGGATCTTAAATTCCAAAACGCTAAGATCGATACATCAAAAATTGATACAAAATTGTCTGCCTAGATCCTGCGAGAATAAAGTCTACGAGAATAAATAAAAAATGATACCATCCTTGAAACAGAATAATATACGTACATCGACCAAAATAGTCTAGTTCGTATGGGCCAGTCACGGTGAACATATAGGGTAAATAATTATCTATAAACAATCTTACCATTTCGGCCATTTGAACGCAAAAAAATATATGGAAAAATCTGTATCCGTTTCCTCTTATTTAAAAACAAAGTAAAATACGTCTCTCTATGGAACACTCTTTACCATAAATATAATCGCATTACAGTTATATTACTTTGAACTATGTGGTAAAGTAAACTGTCGATATGCTCGAATGTTTTTATACCGTGCTCATGCAATGTAACCATGCTTCCATCAAGACTGTATACATATACATAAATTTCTTTGTTATATTAAATGTAGGAAAGAAAATTTGAGGCAATTCGAGAACAACCATAAAATGAGTACAAATATGTGGGTATCCGGAGTAAAACGGAACTTCGGTAACTAGAAAGTTCATACTATCTCTAAGTCAAAGTCTAAGTCAGCTAGATAGACAGACGAACGGACGGACATGGCTAGATACTCTTGGTAAACCGGTTTATCCGAAATTGTGAGCAAATCCAGTATACTTTTAGCTAAGTTACAAATATTCTGATATAGAATATATATATTTACGGTGTCCGCCATGCCTTCTTTTTTCTGTTACATACGTTAGCACAAACAAAGTATATTTAGTACGTGCAAATGTATATAAGAAAAGGAAGTAGGCGTGACAGACAACATAAAACATAAATATTCTAGATAAATAGTCGAATAGCTTCTTTGCCGTAGATTAGTACCCGTGTTTGAAGACTGGTGGCGTTGCTGAAGGAAGTTGGCAGACCTGCTGGAATTTGTCAAACGACACCAAACTAAATTCTAGATTGATTTGTAGGTTAGTTTTTTGTTTTGTGTTTTTTGGAATGTATGTGCGACTAGTCGAGCTGACCAATAATATATTTATATACATTTCTGATTCATTCTTTTGTGTGTTTTAAGCTATTCACGCTATGTGCGAAAATTATGTGTAAGTAAGTATGAAATTTAAAACATTCGCGTTTTTGATTGTCCCGAATCCGCGAGTGGTGTACAACTCGCAAAACAAAACTTCGATCTGACCAAATATAGTTCAAATTGAAGGTAATTGAATTTCCTATCTGAGTTTTAGTATACAATTTGTCACTTCCGGATGGCAATGAACTCAACAAAAAAACAAAAAAACTTTTTAATTTTGAATAGATTCAATTTAAAAGTAATAAAATTCAAAAAAATCCATTTAGAAAGAAGTGTGGATACAGAAGTCGTGCATTTACGTCTTATCACATACCAACTCAAAAAAGACCTTCCCCTCAAACTTGCGACTATTCAAAGCGAAATATATATCTTAAAATTTAGTCTTAATGAAAATAAATTCTGCAATATATTTGTCATATGTCATTTCTTTACAATTATTTAATGATATGGAAGGAATAATTCATTATGAAATGTTCTTATTGCATTGTATATATATATATACTTAACTATGAATGCATAAAGACAATAAATACAATTAGAGTATATAGGACCCTACAAGCTGTTTGTATATCACCTGCCTTTTTCGTTATACTTGTACATAGAAATGTTCATTCATTTGAAGCGGACAGACAGAGAGACCGACAGACAGACAGACAGACAGACAGGCAGGCGGACCTTCTAAGTGTGGCAAGGAGAACAATACACCGTGGAGATACATATATACATTTAGAGAGACGTGGCAGACAGCTTGTCGCCGTCGTAGAAACGTTGCACAGAACAATCGAACGATCCATTCGTTCGACCAGCATATTGAAGATACAAAATACAGAACAATACAACTTCGAAATACATACTTATGATCATCGAAAACGATCGAGAAGCGTATGTGCGTGTGCCCTGGCTTAAATGATTAACATAGGAAATAGTTGACTTTTTGTTAGATGGTTTTGTGCATTTTCATTTCGGTTTTTTCTTTGGGAAATTCCAAAACAATTCTGTGTCATGTAGATAAACTAGAGAATGCAACGAATCATAGTGAACAGGTACAGTAGTATACAGTTCGGAGATACATAGCTTTCGGCTTATGTGCAGCACACCTGATGATGCTGAGGGAATTTCCCAGTGCAGTGCAGCTAGACAAGCAGTCTGGAATAAATTCTGCAGTACAGATGGCATTGTTTGGAGAGAGATGTCAGCAGAAAAAAAAAGGGAACAACGAGTTTATACTGATAGCGATCTGTTAGCTTAAAACTAAATCCGCCTGCTATTGTTTTGCCCAGATAGAGGCTGATGTATTTAGTGAATTAGCAACGGTAGATTTAGTAACCACAAATAGTATCTCTAGTATCTATAAGTACACATAGAATGGGTGTGTGCAATTGTCCATGCGCAGATCGGAACTAGAGATCAACGAAAATGAGTTTTGCATGCGATATTTGTTTTTTGGTTTTTGGTTTTTGTGCTTTGGGTATTGGATTTTGCAACTTTCACACGGCATTTAAATAATTTACTTTCTTCAATCCTAAGTTTTCAATTGCAGAAATTAAAAACAGCACATATTGAAATTAGTTCAGTGCAGCTAACAATAGCATTTAAATGAGCACATTTCACTGCAGATGTGCAGCATCGAGTACAGAAAATGCGCAATGAACTACATTGATCTCTTTTCTTTTTTTTTTATTTTAAAGGATGTATAAAAATCGAACAATGAAAATCAGCCAAGGTTCAGAAATGTTTTAACGAAGTTTGTAACCCTTTGTCAAGCGTTCAGAAAATCAATTTTAATGCGACCTTGTGATTGTATGCCCACTTTTTCTTTAAGATATCTGTTGTTGTTTTCGCAATTGTGAAATTGCAAATAGAAAGGGTTACTTTAATTTCATTTTTCGTACTTATTGCTTGTGACAACCTCACCTGCGCCACAGAGCAATTGTAAGAAAACATAAGATTTGACAAAATGAAATTGAATTGACTGCACATTTTAGCAATTAAATGTATTCGGGGCTGCTTGCCCTTTTCAACTATCGAAGAAGGGGTTATGAGGTTTTCAAATTGATTGCGTTTTCGCGATCAGTTGCAGAAAGGTGCAAAATAATTGAATTGAGTATAAAATTTGCAAGCATGTAATTGTTAGGAGTATTCATACATCGATTGTCGTCGGCAACCCTTTTCAAAGGAACTCTGCTGCTCTTTGTCCTTTGATGCGCTGCAGTTCAATAGTTCATTTACGCGAAGAAAAGTGAAAAGTAACGTTTGCAAAATAGAAAAAAAGGTCAATCTTGTTTTTTTAACTTTACAATCCAAAATTGTTCACATGTCACATGAAATACCAAAAATAGAAAACGCGCGAAAAACTGGCACAGCGTAATAAGCTTGATGTGAAAATGGTCTTTTGTACCTACTATTCACAATTTATATAAATTTTTGCACCCAATTCGATTTCAATGTGCTCAATATTAATTTCATATTTCGTTTTCTTGCTTTAAAACTCAAACGCAGTGAAATCCTTGAATGCAATTGAACCGAAAACTTCTTCTTTTTCTACGCACTTACTTTAATCTTCTGGCTCAGTACATTTGTCCGCCATCCATCATCCATCATTGCTATTACAACATTGCGTTTGACGTTTATCTCTCTCAAAAAAAAAAAAAAAAAATAACTTAATTTGAATAATTCAATTTGCATATTTGAATTGCTTCTAACTGAAAAAACGGTTGAAAACTTGAAATCTGCAAAATCTTCAGACTGCAACATCATATTTGTATGTATCTATCTACAATATGTAGTAGAGAAAATAAAGAAAACGATATACTCTTAGTGTACAAGAGTGAACCCATTTAAGATATGTAAAACATTTGAATTCATTTATGCTAATCAAGAAAGCGAATCATTTAACAGCAGAGCATAGAAGAATAAATGCTTAAGGCTTAGATAGCTAGCTAAATGTGAGGTGGGTGGAATAGTTCTATAGTTCTGCAGAAGTAAAATCTACTTTTGATACTTTTGTTGGATACCTCATTTTGTTTGCTCAAAACAGTACTACATACAGGGTGGTTTTATAACAGGTAAGTTTTTCACTGTGGCAACACTCAAAAAGTTTAACGTGAAACGCCGATTGCACATTTACAAACGTACATACATGTTTACATGTTTGCCAAACCATCAGGAAATACTTCTATTACATAGGGTTCAGAGATTGGGCACTTCAATGGTTGATCCAGTTTTTCGCCAGAAGATTTTATGAACTGACTTTAGAAGCCCACTTTTGAATCAGTGGTTTTGTCAGTAAGTAAAATTGTAGCATATGGAATGACGAAAATCTAATGGTGATCTTTTAGCGGTTTATGTGCTGCCGGCACCATTCGGCCATACTTCTTCGAAAATGCAAAAGTCATGTTGAATGATTTGTTGTTTCCAAAAGTAAGGGAACTTGGAAGGCCTTAAGTATAACCATCGACTTATTGAGGAAAGAATTTGACGACATCATAATCTCCATTAACATACCCATTGCTCGGGTCGCAAGACCACTTTATGTGGGGATAATTGAAATCTTTGTCATATGCGGACAAGCCAGCATCGATTTCAAACTTGGATTTCACATCTTTGAAAAATCCCTATAATATCAGAGTGAGAGAGAGAGAGAGAGAGAGAAAGTAGGGTACATAACATTACTGCAAAACATATAAAAGCGAAAGGAGCCCCCACACCCCACAATGACATACTGATCAGTTCGCGTTTGGGGATAACATCATCAAGGAACGGTGGAAACGTAGCATTAATACAACACTACATCTTGCAACCAAATAAATAAATGTATTTATAAATAAAAATAGGATACACAGAGGGGGAATTGGCCACCAGATTTCTGGAAATGCAGAACAATGTTTTCTCATCCTAAAGACCGAATGGGCATGGTTTTTCCTCTTTAGAAATTCTTTTATTACCAACCCCTTTTTGTCTATCTGTATGGTACTGGTACTGGTAGAAAGCTTTTCGAGGCAGGAACATTGAACCTACAACTGCACCAGATGTTATCCACATGCTTAGCTATCCTGCTCACTAAACACTAAAGGTTAGTGATTGTTATGACTGACTCTGGAAAGATGGAGAAGCTAGATGACAATCTCTCGTTTCGCAGTTTATCCCTAATATTCTTTGCTTAGCACAATATCTATTGGCCCATACGTCTATATTGACCGTAACGTCTTGAGGCCAAATTAAGCTTTTTATTGCATTCGGTATACTAAGCTAAATTCGTATCGAATATGTTTCATATGATCTGAAGTTTTGTGTGTAATTATGTTTTAATGGATTTACTAGAAAGTACGTTAGTTGTAGTACTTATATCGCATCAGACTATATTGTAACCAAATTTATTTTAAATCTTAAATCTTAGAATGTAACAACATATAGAGTGTAAACAATAATTTTTTGTTTTTGCTCCAAATATGTCGACTTTTATGTCAACTAAACGCAATTTTCGGGAATCTTTAGCTTCCATTTGAAGAAAAAGGCAGCTGAAAATTATCGAGTGCAGTGTGATTCTTAAGGAGACTATGGTCCAGCGATTTTAACTTGTGAATGCGATTTTTAAAGTGTAAATATATGCTCCAACGGAAAATGGAAAGTGTTTTTGCAACACTTTGCCACTGGCGATAGAAAGTGGTATACACTACGACAATCCCAGGCATAACAATTGTGGAAGTTGAAGATGCTTTAACATCGATGGCAAAGCAAAATAACTGGGTTTGACTAGGTATTATAAGCTTCTCAAACCCAACGAAACAATCACGGAAGATAATTACCAACTGCAATTGTATTCAACTGCCAACGGTATCGTTTTATATATTTAATTTGAGACAGCCATTTTAAGAAGCACTTGATTAGATAGAATTAAGTTAAATAGGTTTCTAACAGATGCATTCAGTTTCAGGAGTTTCGTTCGATTAACAATATTATTTAGATCGGCTTTAATTGTTTGCTTTTTATATCTTTTACAGAGAGGGCACAGTCGTTGCACTAAGTTCTGTTTAGATCTCTGAGTATGGATGCCTTAATAAATGTCTTCTATTCAATATACGCAGTTCGACTGTGATTTTTAATTATTTTTCCATAGCTCTATAATTATAACTCGTTAATAAATCACAAACAACATACATAGGTACATATCAATATTTGAATATGAGTTTTGTTCACTTTAAGTGATACTATCGAATCAAGTAGTAAGACAATTCAATTAACTCAATATAGATTTTGAAAGGCCGTAAGCCTTTTTAATTCCAAGAAAACAAACATGAAAGTGGCGTGTGTCAATATTTTAATGCAAACAAAACGATTTCGATGAATTTAGAATCATAACAATATGATAATGCATTTTTATTCAATATCGAAAACAAAAAATATATAAGATAGTTTATTATAAAAGCTGTGACTTCGATTGTGCTTTCAGCAAAAGAAATGATACCGAACATGTCAATGCTTATTTACGTAACGATCGAGACAATTTTTGTATTATACTCGTATGCTGAGAGATGGATGCTTATAAGCACTCATTTAATGTTGGCTTGATGCTGTCCATGGTGGTGGAGGTTACTTGGTTGGTTCATTTGTTGGTTGTTGGGTTGGTTTGGTTTGGCTTGGTTTGGTTTGGTGATGGGTGAAGGGATACAAGAAAATTTAAGCCATTGAGTACCTTTTTGCTGTCTGTTGTAGTATAAAAATGTCTGTCATTTAATTTAGAAAATGCTGACTGTATGAATAGAAAGAACTTCGAAAAGCAGAGCATCAGCAACGACATCAGAGTAAAGGCATTTATGTATATATGTGTGCTTACTGTTCCGATATTGCCCCTTGGCTTGGAATTCCAAGAGGACGGCTGCACAGCTGGCGATTTCAGGTCGTGCTCCGGCGGTCGTACTGACGGTCGGTCGATTGAGTGTCTGGCTTACACCAGACCAAACGGCGTCAGTATTTTGATTTTAACTTGGGCTGAACAAGTTTTAAAGTTTCTTAAGAGCACGCTTACGTGTCGCGGCATTCAGCTTTGAGTTATATCCATCGATCGTTCTCGATACTCCTCTGCATTAACAATACGTTGCATAAAATTAAAAAAAAAGGAATAAGAAAAACAAAACAGAGAAAACAGTGGTTAAGTTGTTCAGTGGAAGCGAAACTTTGCTACCTTACATACGCGAAAGCAAAGTCTGTTGGTTTATGGTGATCCGAATTAAAACAATTTCAAATTTTGTTTAAAGATAAAAAGAAGTTGGTAGTGTGAAATTCATTTGCTCAATGCCAAGTGAATTGTTTTTCATTTTCTCTACATAATCACCATTCATTTCAATACATTTCTTTAGTCTGTAGATCCACCTGACAGAACAGTTCTGACAATGAAGCTTTTATATCTTCTTAATTCGTACATTAAGTTCATCCATTATCTCCCCATTGCTACTGAAGACTTTTCTCCATAAATTTGTTTAATTTTTTGGAAATAGCCAGCAATTACAAGTCACCAGATCCGGAGAGTATGTTGCTGGTCGAATTTCTTCGCTGCCACAGACCACAATAAAATGTCTAGTTTTTTGCTGGTGCATTATCGTGATGTAGTAGACGCAGTTCCTTTATTATTTTTTGTTTTGCGTTTTTAACAATGCATTTAAACCCAATTTCTTGTGAGAATCGTCGATCTTCGTTAACTTTCGCCTTCACCAGGGTCACATTTCTCCCGTCCGTCGATGATTTCGGGCTATCTTCTCGCGCTTCTTTGCAATTTGCGAAGCAAACTGGCGATCAAGTACTTTTCCATAAGTAGCCAGTAGGTCATATAATATGATGGTCTTCGCCAAATCTTCCTATGTCCTTCCTACTCCACAGACAATTTTTTTCTTCAACGATCCATAGCATCACGATTAGATCTCGCCTCTGTTGGGTGCTTGATCTGATAAATCTACGCTTCGATCTTCCTTTGCCTATTGATTTCATCATTCATGACGGTTATTATTTAATTATTAAATACCCATTAGATGTCCAGGAAAGCAGCTACCATGTTTCCTTTAAAGGCTGTTTCGGCTAATATTTTCTTTTTCTTAAATCTCCTTCAAGTTTACCAAACTTCTTTTCAACTTGATAATCCACCTTTCATATTATATGTGAAGGGTATAGAAAAATCTGTGGAACTCTAACGCCTGCTCGATTGCTATAGAAGTGAATAGTGATTTACAACAATAATAATAAAAGACATAGCTGCAACAAGAACAACAATGACAACAACGAGGAGCAGAAGAATCGCACCTAATGAGATGACCCAAGTTTCAGCTCGAAATTAAAATAAATCCATACTTATTTGAAAATTTATTGACTTGACAATACCCTGCGGCCAGCGAATGCAGAAATATTAGGAAAATATTGCATATTGCTCCCCTAAAGCATGTCTTCGGTAGTTTGAAATGAAACATGCCACTGTGCAATGCATCACTAGATGATCCAATGGCAACCAATCGTAAGACAACAATGCGCAAATGAGCCATCACAACCAAATTGAAGCAAAGAATTCCAGATTACAGAAGAATGAAAAAAGATGATATTAAAGAAAGAAACTCACAGAAACACGCGGACTGACAATGGAACCAGTTTTATAATCAAAACGAGAGCATAACATATCGCACTATAAAACCGTCATAAATTATAAAACGACAAGGAAAAAAAGAAAACGAAGTTTTATGCCAAACCTTTCACGGTGCAAATGATTTAGAATGCGACGCCATAGGGTGTCAAACCTAGCAGACTTTTAATGAATAGCGACTTCCGAAAAACGAATTAATATGCAACGCTAATCCTATATACTATAACATACAGCGAGAACTAGTAAATTTTTATGGCTTTAATCGATGCATTTAAAACTTGAAACTTCTCCCTCTTGAGTTACATGGAAAAAAAGCAGCTACTTGTAGATTCGTGAGAGGAACGAAGTGAGAGGTTACATTTTTACAATATGATTAGCTCTTGCCACCAACAATGCCAACTGTTGTGACTTATTTATCACAACAAATCAGCACACCCACATAAATTAAATTAGACACACACAAAGTGTGGTCGGCTTTGGCTCACAGCAAACACACATATACATATACAAATACACACAGATGCATGGTTTATAAGGCTGAAATCGAAATCAGCACAACATGTGGAAGCAAATCTGCTCAATTAAGCAACGGAATGTATTCACTCTGCCTGCATTCCTTAGTGTGTTCATCCACTGCTCGAGCTCTGCACTAGACGATATGGTGTCCAGGACTTCGCGACTCTGCCTTCCCATATGTAACGAGATGCTAAATCATCGGTCCGACACTAACCCAAAGGAATGGCACACTTTATCAATGCTTTCAACGTTCATATGAAATCTCACGCAATTTTTACGCTTTTTTCATTTCATTTCATTTCATTTAATGCAATCGAATCGAATGGAGTTGGGTTGCAGGAGTGAGGAGTGAGGAGGCAAGTCTGCACCGCATTGACAACAATTATTGTTAATATTAAATATGAAAAAAGCTAGCATTGGGTGATACCATAGTTTAAATACACTACACACTTGTAATGAAAGAATAAAAATCTTAACTATTGAAATTATGCATTCAATGAGAAGAACTAGAACAATTGCATGTACATAGAATGAGATTCTGCAGGAATATGTGTTGAGAGCTTGTTAGCAAAGGTAGATAAGACGATGAAACATAGCGCTCAGCGCACTTGTGAATCGAGTCTCGAATCTCAGTTTCCGTCAACGAATGTTTTTATTAAATATATACAACAAAATTAAATTGAAACAAATTATTGTCAAAATAACACCTACCACAAAAATATCACCAGAATTGGTCGTATATAAATCTTAGTTTTATATATGTGCTCGTATATATAGGGTGTCTCAGGATTTACACCGGATTTGATTTTTAAATAAAAAACTGTTGTTTTTTGAAAATTTGTGAAACTTTTATTAAAACAAAGTAGACGTTAACGAAGCCATTGAACCCTTTCTCATTGAACTTCTTAATTAATCTTCGCACAGTTGCTTCATTTGGGCCATTATGAATACCGCAAATTGAACGCAGTTTGGGAACTGTGGCCGCACAACTTTCACTATTTTGATAAAAAATTTTAACCATGAGAATGCGTTGTTCTTTCGTGTAGCGCTCCATGTTTCATAACCTCACACTGTCTACATTTCACATGTGAATCCTAACAATAGTGCGAAATTCAAATTTCACGCTGCAAATAGAGTCAATGAAATACCGCAATATTTATGTATGCAAAACGGTTATAGAAAATTTAACGAAAAGAGCGCAACATTTGTGTATGCAAAACGGCATTTTCTTGTTGTTGTTTTTTAACAATGCCCGATGAGCTATTTACCGGATGTGTTATTCCATACATAACCTCATGATGTCTACTTTATGTTTCAATAAAAGTTTCATAAATTTTAAAAAAACAACATTTTTTTATTTAAAAATCAAATCCGGCGCAGATCCTGAGACACCCTTTAGATGATGGTATCAAATAATCAATCCAAAGCTTTAGAAATAAAACAGTTTCCAATACAAAATCGTTTCCAAGCTTAAATCGCAAATAGCAGTTTCAAATAGCAGTAATTTAAAAAATAAAGTAGTTCTCACTGCCAATGTCAAAATTTGTATCTTACGTCAATCCTAAGAGGTCGTTCAAGTATTAAGTAACACAATTTTTTGCCTTTCTTGTTAGAAATCTATAGCTTCATATATAAAATTCTTCAGTAAGTGTGTAAGTGACTGAACTCCTACTAAACGGCTGGACCAATTTTGATGAAAATTTTTGTGTGTGTTCATGGGGATTCGAGAATGGTTTAGATTCACACTTCGATCCACTGTGAATGCCTGCGAGTGTTCCTGGCCTAAACAATTTAAGATAGCGATATGAGAGGTATATGTGATCGAATAGGGAAGGGGATGGGAAAGGGGAGTGTTGGGGAAGAGATGAAATGTTGTATACATGTTAATGGGTTCGAAGGGGGCTGGGAGAAGGGGAGGTAAAGTAAGGTTAGGTAGGGGAAGAGGCAGAGAAATTGGTGCATGGTAAAGGGTGGTAGGCGAAGGGTTGAAAGGGGAAGAAGGGTAAGGGAATGGGTGGTGGGATAAGGGGGCATGAGGAAGGAGGGTCAGTGAGAAGGAGTGGTAGAGGGAAGGAGTGGCAGAGGGAGAGGCCGGTGGAGAGGCAGAAACGCGCCGGGTACCAGCTAGTACCTGGGTATATTTCTCATAGAAGTTCTCCAGTTCGTTACGCATCACGCATCCTTCCCCCTAGTAATATTTCGTAACAAATCGAAAACGAAGCCACATCGTATGATGTATTCCGTAAGATTTGATTCAATAATTTCAAACAAAAAACAATTTACTAAAAGAAGAAGCTCGAATCACCCAAAATTGTTCTGCAAATATTAAAACCTCCATGGTGGAGACTATGAAAGAGCGGATAATGAAGTCAATAATGAAGAAGAAGATGCAGACGATGATTAGAATCACTATTTTAAAATAAAACAAGAATAAACGTTAACTACGGTTGAACCGAAGCTCTAATACCATTCACACGAAACTTTAAGTAGTATTGTAATACATAAAAGAGGGGGTTTAAATAGGGGCTACCCCAAAAAGTGGGTGGTACACGCTCACTAGTAGATGTGTATGAAGCGATGTAGTAGATGTGTAAGATGCCACCATATGTGCCATATGTGGGCCCATTACAATCCACAAAATCAAATTTCAAGCTAATATTGATCTAAATGAAGGATTTTTTCATAAAAAACACAAAATTGCACGGTGGGTTTGTATGGGGGCTACCTCAAAAAGTGGGCGGGCCACGCCCAATTGTCTATGTATGTTTAGCGGCTGTCTCTTAAAAGGCACCATATCGCATTTCAACCTAATATTGACTTTAATAAAGAAGTTTTCTTACAAAAAGTAAAAAGTTGGCAGTAGGTTTGTATGGGAGCTACCCCAAATAGTGGGCGGGTCCCACTCATTAATGTATGTGTCAAGCATCCGTCTACTTTAAGTGGCTATATCAATTATTAAGTTGATATTGACTACAATAAAAATGTTTTCCATAAAAAAGGCAAAAGTGGGCGGTGAGTTTGTATGGGGGCTACCCCAAAAGGTGGGCGTGGCGGGTCAATCTTGACACTCTATTAAACTGGAATAAAAATAAGTATACGTGAAAAATTTCAACGCGCAACAACATACAGACGGACAGACAGACAGACGGACATGGCTAGATCGATTTGTCTCGTCGAGCTGATCAAGAATATATATACTTAATGGGGTCTACGATGGCTTCTTTAATGCGTTACAAACTTTCAGACAAATTGATAATACCATTTCACACTATGTGTGAATTAAAATTTTTCTAACAAAATAAATTCTTTTCCACTAAAACTTATTCAGAACTTATTCTTTAGTTTCATACAAAAATCAGTGGATCCACAGATTCGTGATCACTTACACTTTCTATTGCCTCCGATGGCTCTTTTAATGCTCCTTTAATGTTACAAACTTTCTGACAATTCGATAATACCCTTTTCGCACTGTGTGTAAAGCGTTTTAAATAAATGGCTAAAAGTCTTTATACATGGTATATACTGTCATATGTAAATTTATGTATTGTAAGTGAAAGCTATAAGGCTCTAAAAAAGTTTAAAATTCGTTTTTTTAAAATAATATCTAACAATATATACGATATATATAGTGTATACATTTTTTTTTTACTTTCAATGCAAAATTGTCGTTAAAATGTATAAAATCACATAAGTATCTACTATAATAATACTTGTGTACAATACCCGATTTGAAAGGTTAGTGGTCTTTCTGATTGGTCTGATTGGTGTGATTGGTTTGGTTTGTTTCGCTTTTTTGTATCGTTTGTTGTACATTTTTCTGTGATCATGTAACGGTTATTTAAGTTTTTATTGAAACTACTATTTTTATCATTTGATTTTTTTGTCAATAAGTGATTATAAGCTATCGAACAATATCCAATTGTCAAATAACTGTCGCATAAGCTCATTTATCAATTTGAAGTCGCTAGTGACAGTTGAAATTACAGTTTACGAAGAAATAAAAAATGTATAAACGAAATAAAGACTCATTCTTCGTTTAAAGAAAAAGCGTGTGACAATTGTTGCAATTGAAATGTAAAAGTATCTTATAAAAGAAAGTAAAGCAACAGACAATGAATGCTCTACGCTACGCTCATATGTGAAATAATAGAAAATCATAGATACATTTCAGTGGTGTCTTGCATTTCAAATCATATTTAGCAAAACTACAAAATTAGAATTTAAATAAACAATACACTGTACACGTGAGCAAATAAAGAAGTTAAAAATGAAGTATTGTATCTATTTACATATTTTGTATATGCGTTCTATATTCCGACAATGCGGACTCTCTTTTTAACGTATTGTGGTTCTGCAAACAACATTTAGCCTATTATCTCTTGAAATTTTGCGCTTTTGTTTGTTGCCTTAAACAAATTGTCCCTGTAAATACTTTTATCTTTTGTAGCGCATATTCTACTGTAGATTATCCTTTTGGGGTTAACTTGTTTTCAAATTGTTACAAATTATAATCTATTTGGCCACAAGCCTCTTTTATATAAATAAAACTAAAAAAATGGCCACAAGAGGTCAACATGGCTGAGAATCCTTAAAGGTCAAGGGAAAAAAAAAAGAAAAAGGAATTTATTTTCTGGCTTCTTCGTTCTATACAGCTGTCCGTTTTGTTTGTGAAGATTTTGTGTGTTCTTTTCTGTTGTATATAAGTTGAAAATTTGCTGAAATTTGTGATTTATAATTGTAGTAACAATATAGCGCGATTTTGTCCGCGTAAGCTTAGATTTATTTGTTTATTTTAATTACAGTATTTGCGTTTGCTCAAAATTATTGCTAGAATCGAAATTAGCGACCAACAAAATACCATATGTCATCAACCTGTCTAGTTTGTATGCCCTGCGCTGGAAGGCCAAATATATACTACGTAAGGTTATGTAATCATGCCGCTTGACGCAGGTCGATTTCACCCAGAGGCCAGTCTTCAAACAACGGTTTCCCGAGATATCGAGTGCGTTCTCTTAGAAGTGCAGGACGGTCACATAGTAGGTGTTAGATACTTTCCACCACCTCTTCATCACTACAGCTACGACAGAAGTCGAGCTAGGGAGCATGCATTCACTGTACCGTTGGTCCATGTACAGTCCCTAATAGTACAGTTCCCAGATAGGACTCATTCCAACATCCCGATCCTGTCCTTGTAGTGCTTTTTAGACATAAAAGCACGACGCCGTTGCCCACAGTATTCTCGCTGATTGTCTGGTGGTCATAGTTAATCCTGAGAGAATCTCTTGAAAAGGTTAATTTCCATCTCAGCCGGAGTCGCTGGCAGCGCTGATCCAATCTCTGCAATCTCGTTATCTGGTATGCCAGAATGACCATTAACATATATGAGTTTAGGCCTCCCACAGTACTCCGCATGAGTTTGGTTTTAGCGACGTGCAGCCAGAAAACGTAGATCAGTTCAGCCAGCCGACTGTCAGACTGCATAGGTCTCTGCCTGAAACAAGCTGCAGCAATCCGGTAGGCGGTATGAATGTTGCGTTGCCAGTTCTTCCAAAAAGACTCCAGCAATTGTGCCTTCATCCGCCTTGGATCCGTCGGTGTATATTGAAAGCTCCTTCTACCTATTTGGGGTTCTGTGCTTCCTATATTTTCTCCCCGGTAAACTTACTTTGAAATCGTCGTTCCATTTGAGCTCTGGAACACGGTAGTCGCTCCCCCCATGACCTCAGTCGGGATCTCTACTAAGTGAAGGATGGTTCTGTGGCTTTCAACATACGGCTTAAAAAGATTTGGCTCTCGGAGTATAGCAGCTATACTGGCTACCTACATGTTTTTCATTACAGATGGTTGGATGGTCACCTTTGTTCCATACAATAAGATTCGTAGACAGAACGTATTCGTTCAATGCTTCTCTTCCTCTTATAATTATCCTTGCTCCCCCATATGGAGTGGTAGGCATTAGCGTCATAACCTGGGATTATATCGATGCTCTAATGTTTTCTGATGAGGGTCCTCTTCTTCATATGGTAGGCAAACGGATTCCTGGAATATGTTCTTCCCGTTCTTTTCCTCGCATATTAATCTGCAACACTTTGAGTTTGTTTTGCAGACCTGATCTTTAAGGATATTTGTTTGAAGGCAATCCAGTCCAAGTTTCATTTGGCCTTGCTTCTTTATAAAGAGGCATTTGAAAAATCAATCTGGATATGTCCCTCTCTCTATCTGTGTGTCTGTATGTGTATTGCTGCATATTTTATACCCTGCCCTGGAGGGCCAAAGGTATAGTAAATTTTGAAATTTGAAAATGTATGTAACAGGCAGAAGGAGGCGTGGGAGACCCCATAAAGAATATATATATATATATATATATATATATATATATATATATATATATATATATATATATATATATATATATATATATATTTTTGACCTGCATCAAAAGTCGAATGAATATATTTATGTCTGTCTGCCTGTGCGTCTGTCGCTTGTATGTTTAAACTTTAAACAACGAGATCTCGTAGATTAAAAAATATAGAACCGCCAAATTTGGACCATTAGATTCGTGTGTTTCGCTTGCAGAATTTAATATTTTCGATGCTTTGCCCAAAATAGGACTATATATCCTTAAAATTCACGTTAAAAAAACCGAAATCAATTTTTTGCACTTTATTTGTTATTCTTTTTTTAGATTTGCTGTTTACTTATAAATTTAATAAAAAAGAAAACTTAATTATTAGAGCACGAAATGCGGCAGGTTATTTCGAAGTCGTACATTCAGAACTGCAGCATTCTATCTTGTTGTTAATCCATTTTTGATATATTTGGCTGAAGTCTGGTATAGAGGCTTATTTTGGTCCTAAGCAGATAGAGAATCCATTTCAATATAGATATAAACCAACCGCCCACATATTGTAACTGTCTGCAAACGATAATTTTTTTTATTAATATTGGATTATGATATTGTGAACATAAAAGGGATTAAAAATGCATTTGCCCATTAATATACTTTCACATAGATAGATATCATACACATAATGTTCAAATAAGCTTAAAATGGTGACCACATATTTGTACAAATCGAAGTTAGTGTATGGAATGTAGGGTATGTAAAACTCATTTTTTCAACGTAACCTTTTTCTGCATATTTTTCTGTAGCTTTTCAACGTCTTTGAGCTTAGGCATTCATAATAACACAAACTAATTGAATAAGCCACAAGTGCCAAAATCGCTACGTCAAAATCCGATTTACGCCCCAAATTAACTGGTGACCATTTCACGCATCAAAAGTTGCTGCGGTCGCCCGGTAGTCATGGAGAAAGCGTTCAACACACAGGCAAACACAGAAACCACACAAAATATTATATACAACTAAAAGCTTCTTAAAGTGGACAGCAGTTCAGTGAATTTGAAAAGCATTTGTCCTTCTGTTTCGTATTTCTCTTTTTTAGCTGTGTACATAAGATTTTCCTTATACTAAAAGTGAAAAAAATAGAAAAAATGTCTCGAGAAAAACCGTATTTCTTACAAATATATCGAGGAATATTATTCTATGCATGTTTGCTATACATACATATATACATGGATACTTAGAGCCAACATATTTTTTTATTTGTTCATCTAAGGCTTTTTATGCTGTCGGCCAGGCGTAAATTATAAAAGCATTAATCGCTGGACAAATGCGAAGTTCTTCTATTCTTTTGGATGAGATACACATTGACAAAGGGCGTTAGTGGCCATTATATTGGGTGGTTTTTCCTCGTAAATACGTACAACATGAAAAGATCTTTTTGATGAATACAGGGATTTGTTTAATGCGCGAATTTGAATATTTCTTTTTGATTGAAAGGCAACCGCATAAAAGAGCCCTTTGACATTGAGTACTTATGCTTTGGAGTACCAACTGATTGATTACTCTTCGATACGATAGTTTTTTTTATTTTTCTCTCTCTCTCTCTCTCTCTCTCTCTCTCATATTCTCATATACAGATAATAAATGTAATTCGTATAGATTCTGTATATACTTTTGTATAGGAATATGTATTGTAGATATGTACAGAAGCTGAAAAATTAATGGTGTACTGATTGTTACACACGAATAAATGCATTGCGATTTGTTGCAATTAAAGTGAAACGAATAAAACTGACAATGCAAGAAAAATGCATTACACAACTGAAAAGAAATTTAATTTATATTTTTAGGTTATATTTTTATTTTTAAAGTGTTCTTACCCCTTTTACACAGGATTGAAACAATTGACAATTTTGTAAACTCGAAAGGCAAAGGGCAGCGGGCTAAACCTAAATACCTGGTTCGCAGTAATAAAATTGGACAAGATCGAAATAAATAAAAAAAAAAATAGAAGCGCATAGAAGTTGAAAAGGGCAAATGAATAGAGGTAGTTAAAAAATTAGCTAAAGTTAAAAAAACGTTGATTATGGTCACAGTGATAATTGAGTTGAACACGCCGAACCGGATTCTGTAAAGATAAGAATCAAGAAAACGCGCGTTTCTTTGAAAAGGGTACTTTTTTGCTCATCCCTAACTTGAGTAGAGGTCAGTAAAGGTGTTACAGTTTTTTTGTTTCTGTTTTTTGTTTTTAAATGTATCTCATGAAGTAGAAGAAGAAGTGTTTGTAAACGATGCGTTACTACGCGTTCCAAACGATGCGTTCCAAACAAATAGATTATTGTAAAAGATACATTTTATAAAATTCGAAGTGTCTCTCTGTGCTAACTACTTATATGCTGCTTGCAATCAAAGAAAATAAAAACTTTTAATGAAGTCAGTTAGAAGAATTTTGTTCCAATGCGTTGCTGTTTGTTTGTCTTTGTGGCATAGATACAATATACATACATATGTATCTATATAAGAAAAGATACTTTTAGTATCTGGAAATGTGGTCCACAGTGCTTTTTCAGTTTGATTAGGGTGGCTGATTGCCGACAATAGTCCAGTTGATTTTGACAGCTTTAGATCAGATCGCTTCTGACAGCGCGCGAATATTTTCAAGGACATGCTGTGAGTATGCGTTGTAAATTGAAATGAAACGATCTGCAGATGACGCGGCCGATTTTAATGGCATGCAGAGTATCTTCACAAAGTGACATTAAAGGTCAGCAGTTTAGGATGGATGCGCATGACATTGCAATTGTCGTCGCCCTCTCTCATCTGAAATATGGAAACCAGATACATTCAATAGTAGTAGAAGTGGACAATAACTCGTTATGAGAACAACTTGGCGGCTACTTCAGCTGATGAACCAAATTGTTTATCATTCAAGAGCAACTTCACATTAAAGAAAGTGTAAACTTACATTCAAGATTTAAAATTTGTCTTTCATTACAACTGCAAAAAGATAAAATAAAAAAAAAAACAAAATAAAGTGCACCCTATACGAGCCGCATAAAATGTTTGCCATTTATTATATAACTTGGTACAATGAATGCAAAATAAAAGAAAATCTATTAAGACAGACGACATGATTTTGCAATCATGTTTAAAATGGCAATACATAATATGCGAAACCATTAAAAATTACAAATTCCTTATGACAGGCGTGAAAGGATCTGATGCCCGATGCCCTTTTTGGTTGTGTCAAGGAAGACGCCTTATTTTTTTTTTTTTTTTTTTTGGAAAGGTGGTGCATGAATGGAGCGTTTAAACTAGAAATCCATTTAAACCTTTTATATGCAGTATAATGAATCGGAAATCGAATTTAATTTTATGCTACAGGGGGCGTGAAAAATAGAAAAAAAAAAGTCTACCATTCATATGAAAGAAAGGGTTAATGTGACATTTCAACTATCGATTTGATGTTTTATTTAAGCCATTTCAAATTGTCGCATCCAAGTTTGCCATTTTTTATTTGTGGCATTTGTTGGGTATCGCCCACTTTTAAATTGCACAAATGTATTTGCAATAAATTTTCTTTTTTAATACATTTCATTTATTGCGAATTAATTGTGTATTAATGAATATTGCTTAATTTATAGGGGTTGATAACATTTTATACATGTGAATATTTTCTTTACACATATTGCAGAAATCTAATGTATCCAAGTTTAATTGTTGTCTGAGAAAGAGACTGTCATTGCTCTGCTCGCTGATCTGATATTTCTCTATTTTATGCTTATGCAAAAATGAAATCAACTATACATCGACGTTTAGAAATTGTGATTCAATCTGTTCTTTGTAATATCGCATGACTGTCCTTTCAAGTTTTCTACTTTTTAGGTCTATCTGTCTGCATATACTGTCCTCACAAAATATCACAGAGGGAGGAGGACTTACTGTATGAAATATCTATATTTTTTGGGCTGATATTTTACAGCACTATTAAAATGGTACATTATTCTGCAAATTCATTTCCTTCGTGAAATATTTGTTCATTAATATAAAAATCGGTATACATGTAACTTACAAATAATACTGGAAAAGCTGCCAAAATATATGGAGAATATGGCATATGCAAAAACTATACACCGAAAAAAAAAACACAGATCAATATCAAGTTGATATCCGCTGGTCAATTTTATATTTTATATGGATATCAATCGTTTTAGATAACTTAACCGCTGAAAAATGTCAATTCGATATTCAAAAACGAATTTCCAAATTTGACCAACACAAAGAGAAGTAGAGAAAAGTCTGTAGTGCGAAAGAACAAGATATATTTATAAAACAAGCTGGAAATGAGCTACAACATAATATTTTTCGAAGTTGCCCACAAGACCGAAGTGACACTTATTAAATGAATTTCCGCATGATACTCGTATATTTTGAAAATTTGAAAGCAGTTTATGCAGTTACAAAGTTAAGACTTGCTGCTTTCAAATCAATCGGGGCGTCGCTAAAAAGCCTTCGCCTCAAAATACTTAGAACTTAGTTTTATCAATGAATTTTGACCACTTAGATAACTCTAGTATAAAAAATATGTATTGAGACCTTGAATTAGTAATGAGCGTTTTTTTTTTTTCGTAATTTACGGATTTATTGTGCAAAAATGATTATAAATATATTATTCAAAGTATTGTCCATCGCTGGCCACAACTTTTTCCCATATTTGTGGCAATTTTCGAATACCAGCTCGGAAGAATGACTCGCCTTATGAGGCAATCTAATCATCGACCCATTTTTTTAATTGTTCATATGAAGTGAACTTCTGCTGGAAGAGGCCATGTGTCATCGACCGGAACAAGTAGTAGTCGGTAGGAGCGATTTCTGGAGAATACGGCCGGTGGGGTAGGACTTGCCATTTCAGCGGTTTTGCAACATGTGGCCGAGCGTTGTCGTGCTGCAAAATCACTTTGTCGTGACTTTCTTCGTATTCCGGCAGTTTTGTCTTCAGTTCGCGGCTCAAACGCATTAGTTGAGTCCGATAGCGTTCGCCCGTGATCGTTTCATTCGGTTTGAGCAGCTCGTAGTAGATCATGCCGCGCTGGTCCCACCAAATACAGAGCATAAGCTTAATGTCATGAATATTCGAATTTGCGAAGGATGTTGATGACTGACCAAACAAAACACATTACTTTCTGCGCTTGAGGTTGTCGTAATGGGTCCACTTTTCATCGCCAGTCATAATGCGATGCAAAAAACCCTTTCTTTTTTGGCGTTCGAGGAGCTGTTCTGCTTTGATATGAAAAAATACAGATACATATCAATTTATGGCAATAAATGTGCAAGATAAAAAGAAATAACCAATTTTTTTCATCCATATTTACATACATATGAAATATTTAATATTAATTTATTTATATGAATACATACGAAAACAGTCTAAAAAACAAAATTTGCAAAAATGTTCAAAATCTCACTATGTACGCTCCACATTTAGTCTCGTTTTTTGGCAAAATCTCAAAATATAGTTTTCAAAATTTATTAAATTATGATCTATATTTTAAGTAGGGATTGTACAGCGCCAGCTTAGCATTCATTTGAAAGGTATTCGAAAGGCCCTTCCAACGAGCTAACACGTGTTGAAAAAAATTGGGCCGTTTGGCCACAGTAGTCAATTGAAATTCGAGCTTTCCCGCCAAAATCCGCCATTTTGAAAAAAAAAATGTAGAACAAAAGTTTCGTATTTTTTGTATACTAAACTATTTCTATAACTATAGAGCGGGAGGACCGATTTTCCTGTTCTTGGGCTCGACACCAAGAATAAATAAAAAAATAAAAAAAAACACGGAAAAACGTTAATTCGGATAAACCGAAGATCTAATACCATTCACAGGAAATTTTAAAAAGTATTGTAAAACATAACCGTCCAAAAATTTGGCCGTTCAAGCCCTTTAGTATATGTGAGTGAAGCGACCATTTATGCCACCATATCCAATTTCAAGTTGATTTTGACTTAAGCCCAATACTGAGATCGATGAAAATTTTTGATGATGAAATTGTTAAGTATTTCTGCTATGCCAAACAAACGAAAAACAGTGTTCCCAAATCAACATGAAATACTATTTTGGTTTTTCTGACGAAGATGCAAAGGTCACACTGTTTGTCACCTGTTTTTTGAGTATCTAAAGTGTTTTCGGCAGCAAACGTTTTTGTTATCCGAGTACTCGATGAAAAACAGTTCTTGCCGACATTTTTTGATTATTGCTTGACAACATTTTTTTATATGAAGTTTTTTTGAAATCAAAAATTTTCATTGAGAAATATAAATATTTCGTTTCATTAGAAGTTTTGTTAGTTGCAAATAGGCTTGGTTTCTACCTCGACAATAGGTTTTTTTATTTGATATAAAATCTTCTTACAAAAATCGATTAATTTGCTGGAAACATGAAAACTTCAGATATAGAGTTTCATTTCGGAATTTAAAATTCATCGAAGTCATAAATATTTGGACCCATCTGACGTTTAGGACTTTTATTCAATAATGCGTTGGACCAAAACTACTAAGTCGGCAGCAAAGTAGAAACAGTTTCGGTATCATAGCTCAAAATATTCAAATGTATTAAATAAAATCGGGAAAGCGCGTACGCCAATCCCGGCTACCAAAAATTATGTGAACGAGTCATTCACATTGAATAATCGCGGAGGTCAACTCAGCCAAAGTGCAATCGCAAAGTCTCACTCCGGAGGAACCGCCTTCGAAATCACGGATATGAATTTTATTATTAACTAGTTAGTACCTGGCGCATTGCTGTTTTTCTCCCTGCCCCACTTCTCCACTTCGCCCCTTCTTCAAGACCCCTCGGGTAATAAAGTTGTTCATACAAAAATACTAAAATCGCGATTAAAAAATAAGGGGGTGGGGGTAGGAGGGTGAAAAATACTTAACGACCTATTCTCATATGTTTATATATATGTATAAATTTTCATTTTATATATAAAAAATTATAGAATATACATGCATACTTTTTTAAACAAATGCTTATTTTTGAATTACATTAAAACCCAATTTCTATTAACAAAAATTTGATTAAATAAAATTTTAACTTTTAAAAAGCCAACGGTGTTCTTTCATTTTCTGCCTCTCTTATATCGTCCAGCACATATGAGCATTTAAGGCAAACACATGAACAATAGACGATTTTGTAGCTATCAGCTTTTTGTCGTCTACTCAGAGCACCAGACGTGGTTAAAATGTTTGCGCCGCGTTTGTTTTAAATTAATGAAATAAATGATTTAATGTAATCTTATTAAATTATAGCCTATGTGTAATATATATATATATATATATATATATATATATATATATATATATATATATATATATATATATATATATATATATATATATATATATATATATATATATATATGCTCTATTATTGTAAAGTTTCATTGAAATCCATTCAGTAGTTATTGCGTGATGGAGTAACATACATTCACACATCCACACATCCACACAAACTTTCGCGTTTATAATATTAGTAGGTATTTAATATTATTTTTATACCATAGATTGACATAGTGTGAAATGGTTTTATCAGTTTGTCTGAAACTTTGTAACGCATTAAAGGAGTCATAGTAGACCCCATAAAGTCAATATATTCTTGATCAGCTCGACGAGACGAGTCGATCTAGCCATGTCCGTCTGTCTCTTTGTCTGTCTTCTAATTTTTGCAGTTTAATAGATTGACCCGCTACGCCCACTTTTTGGGATAGCCCCCATATAAACCCAGCGCCCACTTTTTACTTTTTGTATGAAAAACTTTTTTATTGTAGTCAATTTCAACTTAATAATTGATATGGTAGCTTCTAGTTGATAGACACTTCACATATACATCAATGGGTGGCAACCGCCCACTTTTTGGGGTAGCCCCCATACAAACCTATTGCCCAATTTTGTGTTTTTGTATGTCTTTATGATAGTCGATATTAGGTTGACATGCAAAGTGGTGCCTTTTTATGGATAGCCGCTTAAAATATCCCATAAAAGCCCACCTCTCACTGTTATATTTTTTATAAACAAATTTTTATTTAAACCAATGTTTGCTTGAAATTTGATTTAGTGGATTTTAGTGGACAACTGCTTCGTATACATATACAAGTGGGCGTGTCCCACCCACTTTTTGAGGTAGCCCCATACAAACCCACAGCTCACTTTTATGAATTTGATTAAAAAACGTCATTCACGTGAAAACGGTCATTCACATTTACTAGTGGGCGTGTACCTCCCACTTTTTGTGGTAGCCCTATTTAAACACCCCACGTTTATGTTTTACAATACGATTTAAAATTTTGTGTGAATGGTATTAGAGCTTCGGTTCAACCGAAGTTAACGTTTTTTCGTGTTTCTTGTTTAATATAAAAAACTACCTTTTTTGACTTAAATACAAAAGTTAGACAAATGCTTTTTTGTTGTTCTATACAACTCAATCATATATCTCTTATGGTTAAGGCAGCGTTCGTAAGAAACGTTTTCGTTCGACCGTTTTTTCCCCGACTTTGTAAATCCGACTACCACGAAAAAGTCTTTTCATTTTTCGGGTTAATATATAGCCTATAACACTCACAAATAACGTAGCTTTCTATTGTTAAAAAAAAAATCGGTTCAGTAGATCCAGAGATTACCCCCTACAACCACACAAACTCCCAAACTTTACCATCCATAATATCACAAACTGGTCCTTGGTTGTATGTATTTGTAAGTAAATTTAAAAACTGAAACAAGAGTAATTATTTCAGCACTTTAATAAATCGAACATAAACTGTTCGTAAAGTTTAAGCCAACAAAAAATTAAAAAAAAAAAAAAATTTTATTCTGGCGGTACGTAGCGGTATTTCCGTGGTGAGCAAATTGTGAGAAGGCAACCACTCCTCTTAACTAGAGGTTGGTGCGCCGGATACAATCCCGCAATGATGACGACCCCAACAAACGCTTAAACCATCATTTACGGATATGTATTTGGAATGTCCTGTCCCTCTACAGGGCTGGTGCAAATATCCAGCTGGTTGACAAATTTAAGGCTGACATCACCGCAATACAGGAAATGCGATAGGTCGGGACTGCTCAAAAAAGGCATACTGTGACATCTAATATAGTTGCCATGAGAAGAGCCACGAATTTAGTACGGTTTCATGGTTGATAGGAAACTACTCGGTCTGGTCACCAGTGGAAGCGCGCTTGGCCGCGATACGTATCAAGGCTAATTACTTTAACATTAGCCTGATTTGTATACACGCCCTGACTGAAATCGCAGACGATGCGGCCAAAAATGAATTTTACGAGCGTCTCGAACGTCTCTACGAGTGTAAAAATCGTGCATGGCGATTTCAACGCCAAAATTGGGAAGGAAGGAATCTTTTGCCCAACAGTCGGAAAATTTAGCCTTCACGACGCTAGCTCCAGCAATGGAGAGAGGCTAATCGATTTCGCCGCAGGTCGGAACATGGTAATCAGTAGCACCAGATTTCCACACCGATACATACACAAGGCTACGTGGCGCAGTCCCGATCAAAAGACGCGGAACCAAATTGCGAACGGTACGAGGTCCCAACATCGACTCGGACCACAACCTTGTGGCAGCCAAGGTACGCCCCAGGCTCAGCATGAGCTATATCTTGCGAAACGGCCTTTACAAGGCATGAGCTTGAGGATGTTGAGGTGTTATTTCAAAGAAATGAATCTCGAAAGTTTTATTAAAAGGTCAAGCGTCTGACCGAAGATTTTAAGCCCGGAGTTTCTTTCTGCAAGGACAATAATATAAGTCTGGTTACAGATGGACAGGAATCACTGAGACTATGGAGAACTCACTTCTCTAACCTTCTTGCGGCGATGAAGAGAATAATACCGCCGATGAAAAAGCATACCTAGAACCACCAATTGATGATGGCTCTCTTGTACAGCCACCGGATTATAACGAGGTCGACTCTGTAATTAAAAAGCTGAAGAATAACAAAGCGGCAGGCTCCAATGAGCTGCCAGCTGAGTTATTCAAGGCGTATGCACCAACTCTTATGCAAAATATGGTCCGATGAATGCATGTCCAACGATTGGAATCTCAGTGTTCTTTGACCTATCTTCAAGAAAGGAACCCTCGCGAACTACCGGGGAATAAGTCTCCTATCAATAGGATACAACATTCTGTCCCGCGTACTATGGCACTATGGCCAGTATCAGACCAAAGAGGTCGACCAAAGAAGTCGACCAGTGACCAAATTTTTACTTTACGCCAAATCTTGGAAAAGACCCATGAGTACAATAGAGACACAAACCAACTAAATGTCGATTATAATACCGCTTTCGACTCGCTGATAGGAACGAAGTTCTTCAACACCCTACCTGAACTTGGTATCTCAGCAAAGATCGTTCGTCTTTGCATGATGACGCTATTACACACCCAAAACGTAGTCAGAGTAGGCAAGAACGTCTCCGATTCCTTGGATACCAAGAGAGCTTTCAGGCAGGGTGATGCTTTATCGTGCGACTTTTTCAATATCTTGATGGAGTACATCCTACGTCACTGCCATAACGAAGAGATGCTACTCGCATAAGATTTGGTGCGTGTGTAAAAGGCGCCGGGAAGAATAAGAACTTCTGAAAAAAAAAAATAAAATCCTCTGGCGATAGAGGAATAGAAAATCGCTCATATCTTAGCGACTACATGGCGCAGACGGATGAGACTTCGTACATATGTAATTTTCACGCGAAATAAATCCACTGGTAAAAATGGGCGTACAATGTTCTTCTGGAGCCAGCTCAGGTTTGAAGGCTGAGGCGATGTTAGTTGGATAAGGAAAAATGGGAAATTGGAGAATTCTCTTCTATTGCTCCTTCGTAACTGGCTCCAAATAGCAGAAATGCAGGAAAAATACGTGTGAACAATGTTTATTTAAAAATTGGAGGGAAAAGATGTGCAAATAATAGATTTTCGAAATAGTTCCTATAATAGTTATTTACGAGAATAGATATACTTAATTAAGAGTTTGGTTTACGGTATAGAATATCTCAATACATTATGAATATCAACAAAAGTAATATACTCTGTTTACGTATACAATATTACTATAGGTACACAAAAAAAAAAAAAAAACATAAATTTAATTCAAAAAAGAATAATTCTTCACTAGTGTTAATACTCGCTCACTCATGCTTTTCTGGTTCGACTAACCGAACTGCATGGGAGCTACTTAAATCATTACCACTGGATAAAAACCATTTGTGATTTTGTGAAATGTTTCGCACGATTACATGCAGAAAAAGAGAAAAAAAAACTGCTGATGTTATCAAACAGTTCTGTCAATTTGAATGATATGGGAAGAACGTACTAAAAAGAAGGTACTGCACTAAGCCGCTTGGGAAAATGATTTTGTATTTTAGTTTGGAGCATTACTTTAAATGCAGTCAATTAAAAAATGCTACAGACAGACGCATTAAAAACAGTCAAAAGGATTCTTAGATAGCTATCCACTTGACATTGCTTATAAGATACGCGCTGCGCTCGGTTAGCTGCAGTTACAAATATGTTTAGAAGATGTTTTATTGTGCGTTCTATGACTGTTCTTTAGTCGTAAGGTTTTCTTTATTTTTGTATCTTTTTTTTCAATTCTTTACTTATACTTTGACTGAGAATGAAACATACTGTGCTATTGTTTAGCTGCACGTTCTTGTGTTTCCATTCATGACCATCCTGAAAGACAATAGTCGAAAAAAAAAGAAACTCAAATGGAGAACCTCCTACAAAATAGATGCAGCAGCAGCAGCAGTGTTCATTGTTAACGTCTAAGTGTGACTGTGCGCATTTTTATTATGTATCTACAATATGCGTATAGAGCAGGAAGTCTAGATACTTGTTGGCAAGACAATAAATTGACCAAATAGAATATTCATTCATTCATGTGAATTGACAAAGGTGTTCGGTACGGTTTCGTTTGGTTTGTCTGTTTTGGACGGCCGGTCATGTGACCAACAAGCCGCCGCGGACGACGACTCAGTGCAGTCACTCAGTCTAGGCTGGTATTAAATGGCCTCAAAACGGATTAGAGATTTTCGACACCTTTCGTATCCTTGTAGCCAACGCCGACACCCAGCTGGAGTCTGTCATTGAGAAATTCGTTCGGCTTCATAATGTTTGCTCTTGTGCTGCTCAATGAATTGACGTTTTACAGTATGCACTTTTTTCGTATGAATGGAGAGAAATGCATGGTATGTAACCGCGTCAATGATTTCAACTACAATATATAATAAATAGATACATAGTAAGATACTTTTTGTATCTATGTGTATAACTCGATCCTTTCGTTGCGCATTTAGGACACTCAGCTCAATTGCTAGGTAGTCTACACTATGTAGTCGTATATGCCATTGAAAAAAATTGTGAATAAAACTTCAAGCAACTTAACCTCCGCCTACTTTTTCCACCTTTTTTTGTTATACAATCTAACAAAATTCGTACGATAGACGTACATACAACTTTCAAAGAACTTCAACCTAGCAACCTTTTTTGCATTTTTTCTTCATTCTTTATTCAAATGTACACAATCCGCAAATCGCTTGCTCATTTTTCCATTATTAAAAGAGAACATTTTCAATAGAAAAATGCGAACAAAGAATTATAAGCCCAAAGGAAATATTTTATGTAAAGAAGGAACGCCAACCATCCAGAGTCAGTCAGTAATCATTCATTCGACTGATTGTGAGCCCCCTCAAGTGTATTTTCTTATGCTTTACTTTTTTACTGTGAAGATTTCAGGCATTATATACAATTGCCATTTTCTGTTTTTCGTTTTTTAGAATCAACTTCAAGTTTGCGATTTTCACGAATTAATTACTTCGCTGCGTAAGGAAGGAAAAAAAACACCGAATACGAATAAAAAATGAGCATGTTTGAATTGTTCCTATAGGTAGTATTTATTTGGTTTCCTGGATTTGTCAGTTTTATCAATATTTGCAAATCAGAATTCTGAATTTGCCCCCTTCGTTCAGTCTGGTTTTATTGTTTTCCAACATCTTTAGAAATTCGCAAGGATTAGGTGCGCTCAAGCGATGATTGCAATCGCTTATGTACATATGTATGTTTTTTTATATGGTGACCCATCGATAGATTGTCACACAAATGTGTAATCTGTCTAACGATCTGTGTGGCGGGAAAGTATCGATTGTCCTGTCCACATTCGTCATTGTACGTTTCGAATGCTCGACTTGACAATTTTTGCAAACGTTTGTTTGTGGCTTTGAAATTGAAATTGAAGCCGATGCTAATCGCCTAAGAACGATGTATGCTAAAGAAAGTATCTCAACAATCAAAGGAACATTGTATTGTATTATATTGCATGTGAGCTGATACAGTTATTGGTGACAACAGATTTGTGTGATCTATTACGAGAGCATGTTTAGAGATACTCTTAACGTTATGTCTGATTTACTTCGCTTGTCCAAATACAAAGCAATAAGAATTGCTTGTCGAATGTATTTTTAAACATAGAACTATTGATCGAAAAGTATACGAGTTTACCATGTCCCGAACATAAGTTTTAGTGAAAAGTATGAAGTAACAAGTTCTTGGAGAATTCAAGGCAGCAATCCGAATGCGGTAGTTGGATACTATATTTACTATACAGGCAAATAATTAAAACAGAAAGAACTGGTCTTCAGTTCAGTATGACAATAGTTTATAGAACAGATTTGTTTGCCACTATTCGAGACATATGAAACACGGAGTGTTGTAGCTAAGGATGTAGCCATTTTTATTTTTCCTTTTTTTTTTTGCTAAAGTTCGACATATCGAATTTTTGTAATATGAAAATTAGATATTTCATTTATGAATTAATTGTATAACACTTGTTTACAGCGAAAATATAGAAACATTTTTAAGGATAATTTTATATAACGGTATGTTTGTATGTATTTATATAATGGAATATTTGTACGTTTTGATTTATGATTTTACTTTATCAAGTGACTTAGGCTTGAAATTGTCTAAGAAAATAAATCTGCCCAATTCAGATGAGACACTCGAGTTATACGTATCTCGCGAAAATGCTAAATTTTTTAATTGACAATACCGCAAAAAAAAAAAAGTTGCCGTATTTTGATTCAGCGACTCACAATTCACCGGACAAAGAAGCCTCAGGAATGCACCTTGTTCCGTATTGTTATTAAAGAACTTAAATTTGGAAGTAATAATTGAATAAGTTGTTATGACGATGCCATAAAAATTATTTGTTTGTGTATTATTGACTCTTTCGTAATTACGTCTTAAAACATTTTCAATAGAATGAAATGTCATATTTTTGGGTGCGGAGCCGCTTGGTTTCGCTCAAGGCCCCTAGATCCGCTGCTGATTATACATACAAATATTTCAATTTATATGGTTATTCGACTGCTTTTAGTGCAAAGTGACAAAAAAATTAATAATACAAAACTTTACAGTGTTGTAAAATATGAAGATTGTGATATTTTAACATTTTTGTGAGTCAGCGCACATAGTTCATACCTATATCTTCTGCCCGGCTGGTTTTTCGCGTTTAATTTGCAATACCGGAGAATGCTTACACAAGTTTATTAAACGAAATTATGATATTACTCGGAAGTTCAGCAGTTCATCTCATCATTTCCCGTGCCGTTAACCGGTTCGAGGGTCTTGGTCATGGCTGTGACCGTTCAGGAAGAGGTAAATATAGCACTGTTAAGAATCCTAGCAAAATTAAATTGTTAAAACAATAAGTTAATTCAAATTCAAGAGTTTACATAGGAAAATATCTCGCGAGACTGGTAACAATCATAACTGAATTAATAAAAGGTGCTTAAAAATAAGAACTTCTAATATCATTCACACGAACTTTCAAATCGTATTGTAAAACATAAAAGAGAGTGAAGGGTTTGTACAAGGGCTACCCCAAATCGTGGCGCGACATGCCCATTGTATATGTATGAGAAGCGACCGTCAAAAAGAAACCACCATATCGCATGTTAAGCTGATACTGTCTATATAAATATCATATTGATCCGAGTTCATTACATTCGGCACTTCGAGAATATACAAACCAAAAGAATCAAATTCAAAAAGTAAGTGCGAGATAGACGAAATGTGTCGAATCTAAAAATAGATACTAAAAGAAATTTATTATGATTCGACAACTTGGTTGCCTGTTAGCCGAGGTTGTTAAGATGATGCAAGTTTGCGAGCCAGCGCCGTTGGACTTGTCTTATCCCAATTCGAATGCTAGCTTCTCGACTAAAGAAATATTTATTAAATCGGGAAAAAAAAAACAATAAAATTGATTATTAATAAAATTTACGGCGCGGGGCGAAGCGTTCTGGATCTGCCCCTGAATTTCGATGACTGTAAGATTGTGTTAATCTTACATTCATCAAAATTTTTTTATGTCATTTTGATATTGATTTTTTTCTCAGTGTATATATAAAGAGCGCAGTCGAGTGTCGAGGGTATTCTATATTCTTTCGTATAGAATCTCAAAAATGGGGACAGGGTTTTGTATTGTTCCGATCTTGCTATTTCTGAGATATTATATTTATTATTATTGACGTAAATCACTAAATTAAAGATTAATTATCAACAAAAACAAAAAGAATTGAATGCAAAACCATGCAGAATGGGGACAGGTTTCTATGGGGCTACCTTTTATGGTGGGGTTTGCACATTCACTTTCTTTGCGCCACATAGTCCATAAAGGGTTAAGCGCTAATAGTTTTTAATTGAGCAAACAAATCTAATTTTCGGAGTTAGAGCGAGCGAGAGAGATAGCTCCGTTAGCTTCTCTTCGTTCGTTCGCGTTTGTTTTTTTTTTTTTTTTTGTTTCTGCAGCAGCAGCTCATAACAATAATAATAATAATATTTATTATTGTTTTCGAGCTCAAAACGGACACTCGCGATCTTTTTGTCTAAAGTTACATACATACATACATACATATATCGAGTGAAGTGTAACTATCGTAATTACGACAAACATTCTTAGTGATTATCATATATATATATATATATATATATATATATGGCAAGTGCAAAAGTTTACATCCATTTTAACACACGCTTGATATTCTTTTTTGTTTGTTTCAATGGTTGTGGAGAGGAGAAGAGACGACTGTATTTTTTTATTGTAAATATTGCGTCTAAACTTAAACCATAGGACAATAACAAAAACATGAGCTCTCTCCTTCTCGCAAAAATGTGTTGTTTTGCTTTGGCGCCGCTGTAAACACATAATGAAGAAGAAGAATTTAGTTTGTTTATTCTCTTCTCATTTACAGTAAAAACTGTCTACATTGGACAGAGTTGGCTCGACCGTTTTTATCCAAAGTGACATTACATATTTCTTTTCTAGGGCTAAGAAAGAAAATTTAGTCTAAAGGCCTGTTGTCGCATACAACAGAAACAGAAACTGAAACGAAACTGAAACCGATTTTCAGTTTCTGTTGTACATTTATTTAGTTGCAGTTTCAGTGGGGGGTTGCCGCATAAACTGAACTGAAACTAACAAAAAACAACAACAACAACTCGAAAAACTCGTGTTGCTAATGCGAGTGTTGCAAATAGTTAATGGCAAAACAGCTGATTTTCTGTCATTCAGTAAGAGAATGAAGTCAAAAGCACTTCTTTCAGTTTCAGTTGCTGATGTACTGAATTCAGTTTCTGTTGGTGCGGACGACAGAATTCTAAAATTCTGTTTTAGTTTCAGTTTCAGTTGCTAATGTACTGAATTCAGTTTCAGTTTCTGTTGTAAGCGACAACAGGCCTTAACTCTGACACTTATTTAATAAATAAAAAATTTCCAGTAAAAATGTCACAAAACATGCTATGCAGACAGAATATTTTAAAGGGCCATGAACTAAAAAATGTTAAAAAGTATCCAATGTCCAGAGCAGGCATAGTTTCAAGTGCACAGAAAGAAACATATAAATTTTGTGTGAATATTTTTGAATTTTTAGTAAAGTGGCCAATGTAGACAGAGTACAATGTTGACAGTTTCACTGTACATCTTTAAATGGACTATAAGGTTTATCATATTCCGTGCCATATTCCTCTCACTGTTTTTTCCATTCCTTTACTTTACAAGTTACAATCCATCGTATCTATACAAATATGAAATACTTACAAAACCGGGAGCACTCCACATCGCCTTCCGACAAAATATTACTACTTCAGAGCTGATTTACAATAAGTGATTAGTATCGATTTCTAGTCACAAGGCTACAAGTCAATTTGAAGAAATAGGAATTTAAATTTGAAATATAAATTTAATGTTTATTAATTGTAGAACAAACTTTTTGGATAAAACTAATTATACCAATGTCCACTACGATACACGGTATAAAAATCACATTTGCTAATTTGTTTATATGATAGGTGCGTATCGCAAACTGTATAATGCTCTCCAATGCATTATCTGTTCCACGGCCATGAAGATAATTGCGAAGTCCTCAGTCCATAACATATATAATAGAATCAAATTTATGGAGAGCTTCAACAAGTATACAGCGATCCAATGAATGATGAAGACCGCGAACCAGTCCTTTTCAATTTTTCGCACTTTCAAAGTCCATTGTGCCGGTGAAAAGAGCTGATGAGCTTGATTCGTATTTCAATATGTTCAATGTTTCCCCACACATCCACTGATTTGCTTATAACTTCTGCTTTGACGTTTATCATTACTCCAAACAGCAACAAAGATGTGTATACGAGATTCGACATAATCTGTGAGCTCATGTTGTAGCTGCTAATAAACGAATTTTTGAAAATAAATCGTACAATTCCTGACCCAATAACTTACCTCTTTTAAAAGGTTGGTTCTTGTTCAATTGATTTTCAATGATTTTGAGAAAAATCCAAATTTTAAATATTTACGTGTAATGTGTTCAACTACAAAATTATTTTAAAACAGAAACGATTGACTTCACAAATATTTCATCGCCTTCTTTCTATGCTTAAAAATATTCTTAAGCAAAATGACAGCTAAAACAACTTTCAGTATAATATTTTGAATATGTCAGCAAATCAAAATTTTTATATCATAAATATATAAGTAGGTGCTTTAAGTTGACGAAAATTGGCTGTTCAATTTTCTAAACGTAATTTCCTCAATTCGATTCCTTTTTTATACCATTCACACATACGCAGATGTTTCAGAAATCTCTAGACAAAATTCCGTGTGGTGATTTGAATTTTTCTAAAAAATTCCGTAGGTGTCACAGAAATCTCCGAGATTTCATAGAAAACAGTTTTTAGTGTACAGACGAGTTTTGTGGTGATTAATTTTGTGTTGGCAACGCTGATGTTATAAAATATATGTATCTGTCGTTCGTTGTTGTTGCGTAAACAGACCTGGTCGGTTTTCAGCAAATAAATACACATTTTCATTAATTTAAATTATATAATAAAATGTGCTAAATGTTTAAATCCTAAGATACAGTTACGAAGAAAGTACATTAAACTAGCACATAATCAAAGTTTTGCCTTATGATTTTTATGCAATCAACAATTTCACCTAGCAAAAGGCTGGAGATTTCAAACGGTCTAAAAGAGATTTCTGTGACATCTACGAAATTGATTTAGGTCGGAATTGGGTTGAAAGAGATTTTTGTGATACTCCAGTATGTGTGAATCGCATAAAAAATTAAACAATTTTTTCGGCTGATTTACCTTGTTCACATTTAAATTGTGAATTTTAAGGATATATATCCGTATTGTGTTCGTTGTGGGCGTGTCATCCAAAAAGTGATCTAAACTTGATCTGTGTACATATCGGGACAATCTAAATGACCGAGTTTTGTAGCAGTCTATTTTATTGTCTCTGAAATCTCATTGTACACACAGACGAATGACGGACAGACGGAAATAACTAAACCGAACTGACTTTTTATGCTGATTAAGAATTTATATACTTGGTTCGGTCTGCCACGCATCGTTTTGGCTGTTATATACTTTTGCACAAACTTAGTGTTCCCTTGGCCCTTTAGGGTAGGGTATAAATATAAGAAAAAAGTAAGAAACTTTGTTTTTTAAACACGAGTTTAATGTCTCTGACTTTTATAGTCTCTGAGATTTATTGTTTCAACAACCGGATGGACGGACAATAGTGTATATAGTTTAGAGGTCTGCAAAGCGTCCTATCTGTTACATACATTCTCACAAACTTAATTTACCCTTGTCTCTTTGGGTAAAGGGTATGTGCGGTCTCCGCTGACTCCTACAAATGCGTTACAGAGTTTCAGACACTAGGTGGAAGGAGTGCTAGCAAATTAATAACTCAAAAATAATATTAAAATATAATTTAATATAGGGCCACAAAGTATTTTCCACAAGAAGAAATCGGGGTCTGGTACCATGGGCTTCGCAAAAAAAACTATTGCCGTTTGGTTTTATGTTGACTAAACCAGAACACACTCTTTATTTTTCCGATTTTCTCATGTGTCGATTAAAAAGAACCAAGCTCCATTAATGTTCCCTTTATAGGGTGTTTTTAAAAACTATGAAATAAATAGAAATAAATAGAATGAAATTTTATGTCATTAATGACGGAAAATCATTTCGGGCATATGGCCGCCACGGGAACGTGCGACGAACTGCAAACCTGGAGGTCCAATTTGCACGAATAGAGCTTCCAATAGTGAAATCGATGCTGGCTTATCCACACAGCAAGTAGTCCAGGTCAGACAATGTTGCATTCCAGGCAATGGTTACGTTTCTGAAGATTATGTTGTCTTTAAACACTTTCTTCAATCAGTCCAGAAGAATGGCATGTTGCAGCAGCCTTTTAAAACTAAAGCCCTTACAGACCATGTACACTTATTTTTAGAAACAAAAAATCGTTCAACAATGCTCAATATCGGGCGCCATTGACGGTGACTGTTACATTTTTTAGTATTATGGCCCAATGCCATACCAAACAACGTATTTGTCGGGGTGTGTTGGTAGCTGATAGATCCCCATTGGATTTTCCTTGCTTCAAACGCGCTAATTTTGCTTATTGACAAAGCCATTGTGGCAGGAGTGAGCCTCATCGCTGAACACAATTTTTCGGTCAGAAGGTAGATCAACTTCCAACCTTTCAAGCGCCTAATTACTGAACTTTATGTAATTGAAGTCTTTACATGATGTTTTTGCCAAACAGTTTTGTATGTAAAAATACAATCGAGTTTTTCGATAAACTATAAACTTCTTGAGAATTCCCACATTAAAAAAAACGTAGCTGCTAAAAAATATACTTTATTATCTTTCTTCGCTCAACAATTAAGCCGGTGCCTTTCGTCTGTCAGTATTGGGTTAAGCCATGTGACTTGCTGCTTCATAGAGTTCTGTCTACCAGTTTATAAACTAACATAATGATAGAAGTTTCAGCAGTTTTTAATGTTCTGTAAGCTGTTTATTATATCTTAAATTTTACTTGAATTTTCGAATTTTACTTTTTAATTTTTCATTGAAATGGCAAAAGTTCCCAAGGGAAATATGCTGCAACAAATACAATTCTAACAAGGAAGCATTCAAGCGAGAAAAGCTTTTTTTTTCATCTTTCTTTATAATTCTTATATAAAAATTGTAAACGAACAATTATTCCCAAAGTAAAAAGAGCAAAACAAAACCATTTGCATAATTTCTTTTGCTGATGACAAAGAGCAACTGTCTACATAAGTATTTATATGCTCAAGTCATTCATTACATTTTTGCTTGATTATTTAAAGTACTTTTGACAAAATTTTAGTCTTTGTGTATTTCAATTAGAAAACAAACCAAACAAACCAAACAAACCAAACAAAACACACATAATCCCAGTTCAAAAGCCAAGTGCATTCGAATTTATTTATTATATGATAAGAGCCGCACAGATTAATATGAATTCACTTATTAACATTTAAATCAATTCTATGACACTCCAGCAGCAGCAACAGCAGCAGCAGCAGCAGCAGCAGCAGCTGTAGGTATGAAAGTATCTTGTAGGTAGGAGTATGTAATGCATTAAAATGTGAATACATATAAAGAATAAAAGTACTATTCCATACAAACAGAAAACAATGAATTGCAACCAACATAAAAAGTAGGAAATATATCATGACAATAATGGAATAATATACAAAGTACACAGTTGAGCGGAAGAAGGAGAGGAAACGAGACATGGCAGGGCCGAGCTAAACCGAGCCGGGCCGGGCTGGGCCGTGCCGTGCCGGGCAGGGAATCAAACGGAACGTGCAGCAAAGTATTGTTAAAAATTGCAATTGTTCATTCAGACAATTGCGCTCTGTCGCAATCTACTCATACCCATTCATTACAATTTTCCTGAAGATGTACCAAACAATACATTATACGATATATACACTTACATGTATGTAGGCTTATTCTCTGTTATTTTGGTACAGTTTATATCATAAATAGGATCCGGCTCCAGTTACATTTATAAAGTTGAAAATAACTTTAAAAAATACTTCAAACACTACCGAAATAAAACTTATTAAGGATTGAATTACAATAGTTATGCAAAGTTTCGTATTGCGAATTAAATTCAATTCAATTCCTTATCTATATTTTTGTTGTTTTTAAATCAACATTCAAATGTCCTTTGTGTCTTTGTTTGCCGCAGTCGATCACAGTGCTCCATTTTTCATTGGCGTTTACTGTTTCTCAAATTCTCAAAGTAGTTTTCAATTTTGAGAATTTCACATATAACCTCTTTGTGTTAAAAGATAAGACCTTGAAGTGGAAACTTTTAAAAAGACTACACTTACACCAATCATTGCTCGAACCTCGGGATTTATACGAATAAGATGACCAGCCCAGTACGGCCGCTTGAATTTTAGGCACTGGAATATGTACGCTCGTGGTTCATACCTATCCTAAACTCGTCGCCAACTCTATGCGGACCAAAAATCGTAGGAAAAATCTTTATCTCGAAGACTTCCAAAGACGCTGCACCCAATGTTGTCACGGTACGGTACCGCAAGACCCATGAGACGTGACTGTTTCTCAATCTCCGAGAATGCCTCGCTAAGATAACTCTCCGTTTGTTCGTGTCGAAGATGTCCATGTCATCAGCATACGCGAGTAACATCATTTCCTTATGGAAGATTGCTCCCGACTGTTGTACGTATGGGTATTAACGTATGAAGTACTCTATCAGGAGATTAATAAAGACCATGATTTGTCGTTACTTTGGTTCAAAGCCACTCTGATATTGCAATCAGTGCATCCGTATATGACTTCAGCGCGGGACAGAATTTTATATTCAATTTAAAGGAGACTTATTCCACAGTAGTTCGCGCAGACAGCGGGATCTTCTTTCTTGAAGATAGAATATAATACTGACGCGCATTTTAAGAGATGGTGCATACGCCTCACCAACTCTTCATCACCGGTATTGAATAACTCAGATGAGAGCTCAACGGAGCCTGCCATTTTGTTATTACTACTTCTTCAGTTTTTTTTTTACTGAGTCGTCCTCGTTGCATTCCGGTGGCTGTGCAAGAAAGCCATAATCAATTAGTGATTCTAGAAATACTTCTCAATCGACGTCATTGTACCCTTCATCGCATGCAAGTAGATTGGAGAAGTAACTTCTCCGTAGTCTCAGTGATTACTGTACATCTGTAACAGGACTTCCATTTTCGTCCTTGCAATTCTTCCAAAAGTATCATTCCCGGCGTTGCACGTCCCGAAATAAATTGGGTCGCTCATGTTATTCTATGTGTTTCTCCAATTTCTCCATATATTTTGGCAGCTATTTGATGATGTCACTTGGTTTAAAAATAATAAATTTTCAAGAAAAAGGGCACCATTTTCATAGTGATGGAAATTGGGTACACAAATCTCGATATATCAGAAATATCGCACCGATATTATCGTACCAAAAATTAAATCAAATCGTTCAGTATAAGAAACCAGTCCAAGACTAACGAATCACCAGTCTCTTGGTAACCAGTACGAGCTACACTTGTATCACTTTTACATGTATTTGACTTGTGAATTAAATACGATTTCAACAAGACAATATCAAAGCAAAGGGTTTATTGCCAGCATTAACATTCAATACCCCTTTCAAAGGTTTTTAAGGACTAGTTAATTCTGTGTCAGAGGCAAAATTTGTAATGTGCAGCCAGCGGACTGATGAGAACTCGAAGCTGAGTTTGAAACACGTGTCTCCGTGGCTAAAAACAATTTTTTTTTTATTTTTATTTTTTTTTTCAGTTGTTCATTATATATAAAGAATAAAGAGACGGGATAAAGAAATTCCATTCTTGATCTCTCTTTCGCAACGAACGAAGGCGCACAATGAACAAGGATAGAGAACTTGACTACAAAAAACTCATCATTTACCCCCAGATTGCGATCAATTTTGTCGACATGTAAGCATTCTAGTTTTTATTAAAACAGCAAAGATTTTTAAGATTGTAAGCCAGAAAGTAAGTTCACTGGTTAATTTTGAGCAAGCTGCATCAGTAAGTTTGTGTTTGTCAATCAGTGAAAGCGACAGACAGGCAGAAACCAGAAGTATTCCGCACCGATTTTTAACTTCAGTTTGTTTGAATTGCTCCATACTTTGTTCACGCTTATAAAAGGGCATTAAAACTCGTCTGTTAGACTATTGCGTTTGAGTTCAACTTCGGAACTCATCTGATTTCTTTCTGTATGGTATTTTCAATGGCTGTCCAACATAAATCTAATGATGCAGATTGCCAAAAATTTGAGTGTATCCTTTAACAAATTGTTGTAAAGCATTTCCAGTTACAACACCGGAAATTCCAAAAGTATTGACTTTTGATCCGCTATTTTATACATTATTTTATGATATAGTTTTTGTCTTTCGAATACTTCAGAGTATTCCAAAATCGATTGTAAATAGATTGACTTATTGGGTGCTAGGTTGGTTGTGTGCTGCGGCAGATGAAAGTGTTTCTTGAAGAATTTTCGCGTGCTGAATCTATTTGAGATAAATGAAAACGAGCGTCTCACATATGCAGAATAATATAGAGTCCCTGCTACACCACTTTCCATCCTTACATATTAAACTTGGCCTTAAAAAATGTTGTAAATGCTCTTCACCGGACCTGGTTTTCAGTACCTCATAAAGCAGGTTCCCTACATTGCCTATGCCAGAATGTTGGTCTGAATATTAAAAGATTCATGACAGACGATAACTTCGCCATATGTTTATCCGCCACGACAGCAACAGCACGGATTTCATTTAAGAGCGTTATTCCAAAAATTTTTTGGTAATACAAAGAGCAACGAATACAATCAAATTTTTGCCAATATTTTGGAGAACTACCACAAAATAGATGTCCGGATGTCTTTAAAAATTCCATTTCATCCCGGACAACTTATGCGAACCTGGCGACGAGCAAGAAGAATGAATACACCAAATATTGTAATTAATCGAGAAGAAGGTTTCTAAGATGAAGGCGCTGCAAGCCCGATTATTGTTGGTCACTTATACGTGAGACGGAACCAAATAAGTTCCACAGCACTTGACTTTTAATTTTTCAGAATTTTTTCAAATAAAAAGATGTTTTTGTTGTTATTAAAAATGTTAAAAATGGTTATTTTATTGTATTTATCAGAAAAACCTGACTAAAATGTTAATTAAACTATAAATAATTTTTGATTGAAAAATGAGGTTTCCACGGTTGATACCTGTCAAGAAAAGTAAACTACTTTAAAATCAACAAACTACAATCGGAGATTTAACAATTTCTTTGAAGTCGCTCTCAAATAAAGGTTTATTTATTTTCATGTATCTCAACAACTAGACCTGTTAGAAACAAATAAACAACGAATTTGAATTTAATGCTCAAAAATATTTAAAAATCACTTTTATCTGCCTTTGTCCAAAAGTTTACTTTGAGTTGTAAACCTGTGTAATATTATTTTACATATTTCTTTGCTTTGCAATAAATTTCACTTGCGGCAATTTTATTTTGTAGAAGAATAATTTTGTTAATTGAATTATCTGTTTTAATTGTATTTGCGATTACAGTTCTTGTGTTCAAGTTGAGATATCCTGATGGTTGCAACACTACCACCATAAATGTTTAAATGTACTAAAAATCTGAGCCGATTATTAGCAATAATATTTACTATGATGCTCATAACTCAGTACTAAGCGTTGCTGTAGGTCAAGTTCTAATAACAAAACTTATCTATGCAAGCAAACTCTTTGGAATCCATGTAACATATAAAAAAGACTTTAATTGCATTAAAATCATACCACTTTGTTGAACTGTATACATAAAAATTGTTAACACTAAGAGCCTTTTTGTAGCTCAGCGCTTGAAATTGGCTAATAGACGCTGCCATTGAAGTGAACCTCAAAAGTTATCTTTGATTTCTTTAAGTTTCTAAGTAAATCGCTTATGTCCGTTCTGTCCAGAAACTGTCAGAAAATACTTAAAACCAAAATTGTTGCCGAAATGCGACGCGTTTAAGTATATGTAACAACGAAGTCAGAGATTCCAATTGGAAACGCCCACTATTCAAATTGCGAGAGAGATAGAGAGAGAGAGAGAGAGCAAGTATGATTAGAAAGTACAGTATAGTTGTCTTGCTTGCTGCACGGACATGACAAAATACGAATGAGAAAAAAAAAATACCACCTGCTAAGAAATGCAATGGCGCGGAGTGGCAACGGCTTATGTAAAGTGTGTGAGAGAGAAGAGAGGAAAAGTGTGTTTGTGTTTATGTAGCTTCCAACTGGATACACACTTTACTCAATGAGTTCTTTTTTTTTAGTGTTGACGCTCTTTACAGTTGAAAGAGAGCAACCGATTGGAATTATGCAAATTCAAAAACATTTGAATACACTTCACAAATACATATAAGAAAGTATTTTAAATTTGTAATAAAGTTTGTAACGCTCAGAAGAAGACGCCTGAGACGAAATGAATGCACAAATATTATTGATCAGCTTGACAAGTGGTATAGTTCTACAATAGTTATATCCGTCCTTTGGTTTGATAATTTCTTTGTTACGATTAGACCACAGTTGCCAATAAGTCGTTATAAAAGTATATACGTTAAGGCACCGATAAATATTGCAAATCACTAAAGTATGCCATGAGCACTTTTATGTTTTTGTGTGGACAACTTAATTATTACAGCCAAAACCAACGTGAAATGCATGCTTTATATGGATATAGGCTTCATATTTTTCAAAATGAGCATGCCACGTCCATCTATACTGGAAGATACCTTCGCACTTCTTAAGAGTTTGTCTTACGAGTATTACTTTAATTGAAAACAATTGAAAACAATTAGAAACAGCATAACGCTTTGTATGAACACAGAGAAAAAATGCATTCTAAATATACTTTGGAAATACTTGTTTTTATCCGAGAGAGTATTTAAAAATTTAAATTTTGTATTCGTACTAAACTCTCTTGAATCAAGCACAAAACGGGATTGATAAATAAAGAGCAGAAATCCTTAGACTAAATATAAAATCTTGAAATAAGTATAAACATCTAATTCTAAGCACATATCTGAGCCGAGGTAGTTAAGACGGTGACACTTTTCAGCGCCTTTCCCATGTGTCGTGGTTCGATACCAGTTTCTTCCAACAAAGAACATTTTTATGAACCGTGTAAGTACAAAAACTGAGTATTTTCTACCACATGTGCGCCCATAGTAAACCCCAATGCCACTTTTAGGTTGTTGTTCGGAACACTTTTCAGTTAAAATCAATAGCAACTTGAGAGACAGGGTGACGTGGAATTCACGTTTTAGGCCCCCTTTTCTGCTCAATATGTAAAAAAAAAAATGCAATACATAAACTAGTAAAGTGACCTAGTGAAGGTTGTAGGTCTGTCGAGTAAAATATTTCTGATTTTGAGCTATAAATTCGGAAACTTATCAAAGTTTATGAGGAAATGGTATGCTATAAATAATTTTTTTAACAATCATTTTGATTTCTTTTCGAACAATCTTTGTCAGTTCATTGAAGAACCAAATTAACGGTTTTCAAGGAAAATCGAAAGAAGAATGTTAGCTCATTTCTGTTGGTCACTTAAGAGAGACACTGACGATTGTAGAATAACTTAATAACATCGTTAATTTTTAGTCAAGTTTTATAGTATAGAGACTGTTTCTGGGCAGACGCATCATATATATTTTAATAGAAGTGCTCTCATAAACACCATTCCCATCTAGATATTCATATGAGAACCTTTTTTATTGGGATCAATATCAACTTAATTTTCGATACAGATTTATGCACAATCGCATTTATTTTATTAGAATGTGTCATCCACGCTCACTGAAGCGATTAGGCTTTGTTAGAAATGATATCATTCCGTAACTTGTCATAGATCTTTGTATTTGTATATGTACAACATTGTGAGACTTAACTAAAAGTGTGCATATTTCATTCGAAGATTATAGGTGTAACTTACACCGTGTTACTGAGATTTTAACTTTTATGTAGCATAGTGTAGGTACGCCTCATTCAGTACAACACTTCTACAGTTTAGAAAAGCTGCTAACGATAGTCGTGGGAAATGCTATTTGAAAAAGATTCGTGTGCAACTGACGTTATCGATTGTATTGTGCGCAAAACGATCGAGAAAACATACGATCACGATAATTTTTTCGAACTTTTGGTCGATTATTGTATTATTACTATTCAGGAACTGAAAATAATAATAATAGCAATGTACTTGTTCAAAAGCAACGTTTTTTTAAAGTTAGCTCGAGATATTTGCGGCTCAAAATAATACGTTAAAGTCGAAGAGGATTTACCTAAAAAAATTTTTTTTTATATTGAAATTTATACACTAATCTACGCAGAGTCGAGGCGACTATGGATTTAGTATGGGTCAATCAAAATAATTTTTGAAAACCCGGGCATCGCCGGGGATTTCAAGTAGTACTAAATAGTACTAAATTTTTGGCAGAATTGTAAAAATTGGCCAATAACATTTTTATTAACTGTTAAGTAACACATTTTTGTCAAATGACTTTTTTTCTTGTAGTTGACCGTTAATGATATTGGTGATATATCTAACGGTTGTACCTTTAGAATAATTTCATGCGAGCTATAGGTCAAAACTAAGTGATAAAAACTAACAACTTGGCATTTAAAATTGGTATCTTATATCGTTTTCTTTTCACTTGTTTTTTTTTCACTGTTTTTGAGTTCCCCCACCCCCTCAGAGTAGAAGAGTACACCATCAAGAGAGCGTTTTGGATCTAACCCTGCCCTAATCCCCTCGTAACAATTTCAAAACTGAAAAAATAAAAAATGGACTATGAAATTTCTCGCATACGATTATTACAATAGAGGATTTTAGATTTCCCTGAGTTTGCTGGTTGTGAGTTACGAAATTTCAAGTTACTCTTTTAACTGTGCGGTACTTAGAAAGCCTAAACCGTGAGTTTAGTCTGTCTAAGTTTTCTCTAGACGGAGAACATTTCTCTCAGATAGACATACGGTCGAACGTGCCTACATCAACTTGCGCTGATCATGAATATATATATTATGGGGCCTATGATGCTTCATACTTATCGTACTAGATGAGTCAGCAATAGAATATCCATATTTATATGCCACGCCCTATTTTTAGGGTACCCTAAATTTAGTAATAATACAATTTTAGAATTTGATATTACAAACCCCCACCCACTTTTGACTTTTTGTATGAATATTTTTGTTATTGCGATCAATAGCAAATTAAAAAATTTCTTATAAAGTGGCTCTTTACATATATCAATGAATCTGATTCTCTCACTTTTTTCGGGTAGCCCCCATACAAACCACCTGCACCATTTTGCGTTTTTTGTATGGAAAATTTTTTTATTGCAGTCAATATCGACTTGAAATTTGGTTTGATGACTTCTTAGGGACGGACGCTTTACATAAATATCAAGACACTTGCTCCCTACTTTTAGGGGTAGCCTTCATACAAACTTATCGCCCACTTTTCGGATTTCGTATGCTGAACTTTTTTATTACAGAAAATATCAACTTAATATTTAATATATTGGCTTCTTATGGACGAACGCTTCAAATATAGAGAAATAGGTGTCATTCCTCTTTTTTAGGGGTCGCTTCACATAAATAGAAAAGGGCGTGCCGCGCTCTCACTTAGGGGTAGGCCCCAACAACCTTACTGCTTTCGTTTAGGTTATTATATTTTACAAATATTTTACTCTTTACAACTAATGGTATTAAAGCTTCGATTCCACCGAAGTTTTTGCTAGTCAGTGATTTTTTAGTAGCAGCGATTATCGTACCTGCTACTTTGATGTCACAGTGGTTTTTAACTGCTACTGCACTCACTGTCTAAAAATCAAAAAATCAAAACAAAAAAAAAAAAAAGGAACCAAATATCTAACTTTTACAATTAAAATCCACATCTACCTTTTATCTATTAATTACTTAATATAATTGAAGGAACAGTTATCTACATAATCTTTTTAATTTTTAAATACTAAGTTTTTCATCACGGTTTTACTAAAATCATTTTAATATATAACACTCATACTACTTAATTGCTACTTCTACTCGTGACTTTCTGTGCTGGTAACACTAAATTCATTTTGATACATCACTAATATGCAGTGAATGACAGTTGCACTAGTAACAAGCAGCAGCTACTCAATTACCGATATTTACAATAACGGGTAACAACTGCTACCAGTGATTTTTCAGTTGTTATAAAAACGTCGCTCAACAATGGTGAAGAGTATTTTAGCTTAGGTTACGCCTAATTAATGTTTTTTTTTGCGATTTTGTTGTAGACTAGTGATCGTTGGAAGACTTTTACAAGCTATATACACATATAAAAGTTGTATAAAAATAAACATGTTTGAATAAATTTTTGTACGCAATACTCTTGAATTGTGTTTGATATTAGAATTTGTATCTCAAAATAAACCGTAACAAAAAGTAATGTACACGTATGTAATATGGCGCACAATTTACTTAGAGGACGAAGTAGCTTACTAATATTGATACTAACACATAGACATGCACTCTCTCATTTGTATATAAAATTGTGTTATGTACATAGAATAATACATAAGCATATACTTGTTTATATATATATATATATATATATATATATATATATATATATATATATATATATATATATATATATATATATATATATATATATATATATATATACATGGATTTTTGGCTTGGTAAATGCAAACTAAATGGGTAGTGTGCAAATGTAACAAGTTATGGCAAAAGCGTCGCGCGATGTTTGATGAACGAACAACGAAACGAACAAAAACGAACGACACGACAACAATAAACAACAACAACAACAACAACAACAACAACAGCAGCAGCAGCAACAACAAGAACAGTGTGTGAACGAGAGGCATAAACCAAATCAAAGATGGGTGTGTTTTCGTTTTAGCTCCGCTCCGCTCCAAAATGTTGTCAGGTGCTCCCGCTGTTTGTCGCACGCCCGCGCGCGGGGTTGCAAAGAGCGCCGCCGCCGCCACTGCTGCTGTGTAGTGGAATTGTAAACCGAATTCCCCAGTAGGCTCCCTATTGCCGTTAAGCCTGCAAGCAAAGCACGCGTTTTACGCGGAATTCGAATAAGAAACACGCGTCGGGAACTGTGTATAGGAGCTGCTGTGTAAACGTTGCGTATACGCTATATATATATATATATATATATATATATATATATATTATATATAAGTATATATATATGTGTATATATGCTTAACAACAACAACAAGCAGCAAAGCAGTAACAACAACAACAACAATATAAAAATTGTTACTCGTTAAATACATTTTTGTGTGTTAACTTTTCGCCTTTTTTGTATTTGCGACGTCGTGAAAAAAAAAATGTAAAAGTGTGCGCTGCTTTTTTAGTTGAGTTTTTTATGCAACTTATTGTAAATTTTAGTTTGTTTTTTTTTTTTTTTTTGTGATTCGGTAACTCGCCTTCGACAAAACGTCAATGGAACCTTTGACGCAGTGGATGTGAAACGTTTTTTCTAACTTCCCAAAGTCAATATTTGTGTAGTCTTTTTCGTTTCGTCGTTTCGCTTTTAAATATTGTCAGTTCAAAAGGTTCTAGTTTCCGTTTTCATTCTTGCTGGCAAAGACGTTCTGTGCGAAAATAAATAAATAAAAATATTTTAGATCAAACAACAATCAAAAATTGAAAATTGCAACAACAAAAAAAAAAATAAAAAATTAAAACACATGTGAAAAAAAAAACATATTTAAGTGCATACATGCATACATATATTAATTGCAAAAATCAATATTCAATATATATTCAGCAGATACATATTGTACTAGCATATGTAGATACAATATCTATTGTACTTAGGTACATTGTGCTATACAAAAGTTATATAAAAAATACAACAATTAGAAATATAAAGTGAAAACAAAATATACAAGAGCATATATAATAAAAACGTTTTATTGTATCGAATTGTTGCAAATAAATTCAATGAAAGTATATAAATCATAACTACATCTAATTATATAAAGAAAAAATAAATTAACACAAAAATATAAATCCATAGAAGTATTTCGAAATACTTCTCAAACAAATCTTAAAGCATTCAATTCCGAACTTAAGGAAATGTTTCATTATTCAAGGTAGGCATACAACTATATTGTATATTTTCATATAACATTAACTAGAGCAATACTATATACAAATTAAAATGTAAACACTAAATCAGCATTCCTAAAATGTCTAACATTTTGCATGTGTAGTGGAAATTTTAACACAGATGTTAGTGAAATGTGATGCAAAATAATAGTTCACATTGTACATTATATGACGCAAATCGGCTAGTTCAATATAATGTCTACCATCTCGTTTGCATAAACATTTGCGCAATTCGTTATAAACACTTGTGCAAATATTGTCAAATGAAATTTTTTTCCCTTTATCAATGCGTATAAATTGAAATGACGATACCAATTCAAGTATTGTTAAAATTTATATTTGCTAAATGCGAGAATATACTTCAAGTTAGAAGAAAATGGTAAAATTTATAAATAAAACTAAGAAGCTATTGTTATAACCACATTATACTATTGTATATTATAATGTGGCTATTGTCTCAACTGATTAAACTTTGTAAAATAAATCAGTGTGGTTCGATAACCTATTCAGGCTAGGGCTTCTTCTCAACTACTGGACTTCAGTAGAAATCTGTGTTATTGACGAAGAATAGTAAACGGTTGAGCATTTGCTAAGGAAGAGACTAGCAATATTTGAAAGTCGTTTCTTAGATAACCTTACGCATATATCTGTCAGCGAGCTCAAGTATGTACGAGTAACGAAGTCTCTGATACAGACAAATTGCTTCACGTCAGGCCTGCAAACTGCTCTAAGTGACGTCGGGCTCTACATGCACTGATCATCACAACCTAACATATTAATTGTAGAATAGTAAAGTAAATCTGACTTTTGCTTACATTAAATCTGATTAATATTGAGGCAGTTAGAGATTTAATAAATATTTTGTTGTTCATTTAAAAAAAAAATATTTTTTTTTTTTTTGTCACCACTTAATTCAAGCAGGCGGCAAGCACAATAGTTCACAAATCCAAAATCGGATTAACTCAGTTTAGAGAACTTTGAAATAAGCAGAGGATTCGAATTATTCAATTTTCCTCAATTTCGAAAAAAAAGAATCAATTTACGAAATTTTTTTTAATAGATCAATAATCAATGATTTCTCTGGTAATTTTGTTTAAATGTTTGAAGATTTGATCAGTATTCTATACGTAGTTGGTAAGATCTTTCTTTTGGCTATAAATTTGGTGAAAAAAGTATTTCGAATAGGAGAAAATAAGTGCTGCTTTTAGAACGTTAAAAAATCGGTCGCTAAAGCCTAATGACATTGTTGTAGTTAGTGGAAATTGTAGAGAAAATTGTGTGTACCATCCTGTATATGAGGGCTGATCTGTAAATTGAGCGCGTTGGCTATACTAAGTGTTGTTAGGTGCCAGCTGGTATTTCCATTGAAAAATAATTAACGAGCACTATATGTGTTCTGTACAGTGTGAAATTTAACTCGACCAAAAAATGGAATTAACTCGTAATAATTTTCGTTCAATGCTTTACTACGACTTTCGAATTCGATAATCTGAACAAGAGTGCATCAATCAACCTACTTCGACTTAAAACTGGCCGTTCAAAGACAGGTGTTGTCCCAGAAAACATCGATACCATGTAAGACATCATGGGAAATTACGTGAGATTGAGGCATCCTTGCGCATTAATGGGAACAGCATACATTCGATATAAAATGAATATTTGAGCTTCAAGAAGATTTGTTCGCATTATTTGACAATCGCCTATAAAAAATGCTCCATTGGTGCAAAGAAATGTTGAAGAAATATTGCTGCGGTGGTTTATCGCATCGTATCAGGCCTCTCGCATAGTATCAGGTGACAAATCATGGATCTATGTATATATGCCCGAAACAAAACAGAGATCGACTGTTTGCGTGTTTCCAGACGTGCCAAATCCAACAAAAGTTGTACGCGGACGAATTAATTCGAAACAAATGTTCGCCTGTTTGTTTTAGTAATGTCCCAACTGCTCTATTAGAGCAACGCAGAATGTTAATTCTGAATGGTACACAGCCATTTGTTTGTCAAAAGTTTTCGGAGAATTGAGGAAAACCAACTGCCAAAGATGAATCATCCTCCACGACGACAGAGCGAGTTATCCGCCTTACAACACTGAATTGACACTCAGGGATTTCTTTTTGTTCCTATACATAAAAAATATATTGTGAGGTCAACGTTTTTCGATGCCTGAAAGCGCTCTTGAAGCCTTTAAACAGCTCGTTTTGGAGGTACCCACTTCTGAGCGGTAAAAGATTTTCGAAAATAGGTTCAAACGTTCAAACGCCTGCTAAAGTGTATTGATCTTCATGGAATACACAGAGTAACCTTCGTACCTTATTCTTAAAAGTTTTGAAAGTTAAATAAAATAATTGTTAAAATTGATGACAGCCTGACAAAATTTTTTATGATTTCAGTACGACTTTATATCAAGAAAACAGAACTGTTATTGTAATGAACAGTGTCAAAACCGATGCATTTCTTTGAGCAACAGACAGTTTGACAATGTTACGAGTATTTTTCATAATCACTTCAAAAAATTTGAAAAGTATGGTTAACATCATTATTGATACAGAAGCCTTTAATTGTAATGAGCACTTTTGTCTGTCCGTACTAATATTTCAAAGAAATAGCAGTACTTTAAAGCAGAGATGGGCTCGGGTGCCCGCCGTCGCAAATCATTCTTTAGGTCTCACATGTTCACAAATTTCCGCTTGCCGAAGTAACGGAAAGAAAATTTTAAATCAGTGTGCTGAATGCTTTCAACAAGCTGGGTTCACGTCGTATTGTTTTAGTAATGCAGCCATACTACATGCAGTGCACATATGCGCTTACACTGTGGTTGCTCTGTGCTCATCTTTTCAATACAATTGTCCGGTTATATTTAATAAAAAGAAATAACACGACGAAGTAATCACCGAATTAAAAAAAGACTCAGCTTGTTCAATTTCAACCATAATATGCTGGACAGATCAATCAATATAAATGCGGTCATAGAAGGCCAAAAACAATCCATGGTCTGATAATAGATGATCGGAGATGTGAGGTGCGTAAATTTGCTAATGTTGTGGACATATTATGTGAATGAGTGGAAGATATTTTAGTTAAAAATTTGGTTAAGAAGCTGACTGCAAGATATGCTCTCAGTTGTCAGCACACGCGATCGTGTGAAATGGTGCCTATATGTAAAAATTGCATGAATTGCGCATAATATTCTCCAGATTTGGACCTTTGTGTTTATTTCTTATTTTTAAACATAAAAAAATGTTTCGGTGTATGGATGGATCGAATCTAATATAATCCTAACTACGCACATAACTCGCAAATGCAGCCATATTCCAATATTTCTAAAATATTTGGCATAATTCAAACACGTTCGATACAAGAAAATAAATATAGCATTTCCATATCAACGTTCATACCAATATTTCAAAGATTGACGAAGAAAAACGCTGAGAAACTCACAGATAGACAGACAGACAGACAGACAGATGAACAGAGAGACAGACAGACGAACATAGCTAGATCGACTCACACCTTGTGTTGTCGTGCTGCTTACGAATATATATACTTTTTGCTTCCTTTAAGTCGTTATACACATTGTAACTAAATTGTAATACTATTCAGACTCTGTATGAAGAGTAGAATAAACTTTCATATTGTGGGCGTGTCACAAACAAAATTTAATAAAATCGATCTGGATATTAACAAGAAGTATGGTGCCCTTCGCTCTTATAGTTTTTGAGATCTATAGTTTCATTCTGCCAGACGGACGGACTTGGCTAGATTGAACTAGCTTTCGAAAGTGCGTTCTAAAATAAACCAGACTTTTGAAATAACACATTTTCTAGTAGCACCACCATTATGTGATTTAGTGAGTTGGAAAGGTACACTTCTCCAAACTTCCACTGGAAACGTAGTTATTGTCATTGGCCAGGAGGCCGGTATAAGCCTTTTGGATGGCTTCTACGTCCACAAAACGTTTTACTTTCTTCGCCAATTTTCCCAAAAATGTCAAAGTGACACTGTGCCAAATCAGGAGAATATGGGGAGTAGTTATAATGTTAATTAATGTTTTTCAATTGCTCAATTGCAACTCCATGAATTTCAATGAAGATTTTGGATAATCTTTCACACACAGTTTTGGAGAATTCTATGCAAGTCACGGATTTTTGGCCAACATGTTCTCGCGACCGGGTTTAAACCGCGTATACGTTGGAACGTTTCAGTAAATATTTTACCAATCTCAAATCAAATCATAATATTGGCTCTTTGTTCTATGCTGATTTTTGTATCTATAACACAAAGATAATATCACTTCAGACGCAATAACTACGTTTATTGACTGGATTATTGACTGAATTATTGACTGGAAGTTGGAAGTATACAACTTTCCAACGCTTCTTTAAGATAAATAGTTGCAGGCGGATGCAATGTGACTTTCAAAATTTCTATGATACTCAATTAATGTCCTTGAAACAAGTAGTAAACAAGTATTGAGGTGAAAGAGGAAGATCGATTCAAAGAATTAATTACACTATTCCAATTTAAACATATGTAAATCTTGCTAATTCAAACAAATAAGTAATGACCATTAACACGAGCTCTGCAAGATCGCTTCGAATGCCTGTCGCATTATATAAATTTGTTTATCTGTCCAACGGATGCTCGAAATGTTGTCCGGTATCGGTATATCGATTGTTTGAGAGTGTGAAAGTTAATAATTACAAACATTAGGGGGTCTGTCTGTCTCTTTGGTCTTAACTGCCTCCAGCAGCAGAATCAACAGCAGCCAGCTCGTAGAATATAACATAACACAACACAAGACACGAGTAGTATAACAAGAAGGCACTTTCGGACGCTCATTAAAGTTTTCATTCACAAAAAAAAAAAAACAAAAAAAAAAAACAAAAAAAAAAACAAAAAAAAAAGATATAAGAAAACAATCAACACAAAGTGGAGACACTCAAAGCTCTACTGTGCGTTCCACCAAATACTACACAAAGAACACAAAAACTACATAAAAATAATAACAAAAAGAAAAAAAGCACAATGAATGGCCTGGAATGGACTGGACTGGGTTGGTTTGGCTTGGCTCGGTTTAACTTAACTTGGCTTGCAGCAACCCAGAGCAACACAGCTCTCAGCTCAGCTCAGCATGTGGCTAAGCCGATCATAATTTTTGTTTGACAGACACACAAATGTATGAACAAATGAACGAATACACCTCTTCACATTGCATACAAATTCGAGTGTATTTTTACATACATAAAGATACAGATACATATGTATCTGTATCTGTAGGGCCTTCTGGTATGCATTTAATATGTATGTACGACTATTTAAGTGTGTGGATAAACGTTTGTTATGTGACTGCTGCTGCTGCTGCTGCTGCTGCTATTGCTGCTGCTGCTCGAATACTGCTCGAATACTTTGTCAGTCAAGTGGCCGCAAGCCAATTTACTCCTACTGCGCCTTTTGCGCGATGTCAAACTGACAACTGAACTGAACGCTGCATGATAACTGAATGGAAACACGAAAGTATCTATCTATCCAAAGCTGCAACTGTGCAACAAGATTTGCATATTAATGTCTGCATTGTCGCTGTTGTTGTTGCTCAACTGTAGAAATACTATAAATTTCTTGGATGATATCTATTAACGCTTTAACTGGTGTTGCTAGATTAACGCGCTGCAGCCAGTGGGTTAATTCATCTCTGTCTCTCTCTGTTGCATACAGTCGTATATACACTCTTTATCTCTATCACGCATACATTTGTGTGTCTGCCAAATGTGTGTGTTACAGATCTCGTGCTCAGATACATGGACGCTGAAGCAGACGTTGTGGAGACAGCCTGCATTTGCATTTTTAGATTTTTATATTATCCAATATAATAATTGTTCAAAAATAGTTTACGTTAGACTTCATAAAAACCCTTCACATGCGTTTTAAAAGAGTAGCATTTTGTATTAAGTTTTTATATTGTTAAATTGTGAAAAGCTAATCCGAACTTAGGCAATATTTTTTAGGCGCTTGAAATAGGAAAGATTTGTGTATAGTGTCTGAGTATTATGTTTGATGATGAAAAATATTTTGTTGTAAAACACCTCTATTTGGAGCATACCTTCTGATCAATTTGTATCATGAAACTGTCAATAAAACGAAAACGGTTTAACTACTCTTTCATATTTATTTTGTATTATTCAAGGTAATTCCCATTAGATGAAATCCATATACTATTCCAACGCTTCTTCCAATCTTCGAAACAGTATTCTAGGCCGGTTTTTGTAATCCTTCAGAGCTCTCCTCGAATTTTATTTTTTAACCAATCGGGTCAAATGCTTTCCGCGGAGTGGTAACTTCAGTCGTGGTAGCAAGTCAGTTCAGACTATGTCAGACCAATACGGATCTTGCGTTGTTTTGGCTCAAATAGTTACGTATAAGAAGAGGACATCTGCAAAAAATTAAGCAATATCGGCACAAGTCGCTTTAAAATGCGTCTCACGCTCAAAACATCGTGCGTAATGCTCTGCATCTATCGAAAAGACCCTTCCTCAAGGTCGGTTACTACCACTCTTATGCCTGTGTTTTTGCCATTGTCGACTCACCTTAGGCTTTCTTTTAAATTTTGAAAGCTTCAGCACATGAAATTTTGTGGGTAAAACACAATTTTAGACAAACTTCTAAAAAAGCTTCAAAATTCGAAAAACGCACCAAACACTAACTTCTTCACCAAGTTATTTCGCACGAAGCATCTGTAAGATATTTGACAGTTGTACGTACATTTATACGTGACAGTTACATCAACCACGAGAAAAGATTTATTTCACAATATCTCAAGCGAGATTCATTTAAATGAGAAATTCTGGCTGGTTTTTGATCAGTTCAGTTCAGTTCACAGGATTTCTTTGTGTGGCTGCTTAATTTGAACCTTCATGGACATTTTGTAATTGTGTATTTTGTATAACGTTCTATAATAATGTTCTCTATTTAAAAACAAAAAAAAAAAAAACAATTGTTTTATGAAAAATAGAAAACATGTAGATCCCGACTATAGTATCGCTGCTGATGAGAGTTTATTATTATATTTAAATTGCCATATTTTTGAGAATTCGGACGTCTATATCGCTACAACAAGAGAGCTAAGTGAAAATCGCATTTTTTTTACCTCGTAAAGTATGAATGATTGCTTACTAAAGTATCAAATCGGATGTCGGAATCAAAATAACGTCCTCTGTTTGAACTATTTGTTTACATTGGAAGCCAAAATGCAATGGTAGCACTAGTAACTATTTCGAACACTCAACATACTGCTCTTTTTATGAGTACATCCATCTTCGATGCAGGTTGCAATATGCTAAGAGTCGCTGTATTAAAATTGTATAATATCGATAAACGTGCAAAAGTTTAGCCTTCAATTTGATAACGCAGATTGTGAGGTGCTTGCATACGTAAATTGTTTGCCAATGTAAGATTAGTCTGAAATCATACAAACATAACGTGACGATACTTTGGTTATTCAATCTAAATGTTTAATATTTCAATTCGTACAAAATATTTAATAGAAACACTTCATCATAGCATCGCGGTGCAAACGCATACATAAGTACCTGTAAGCAATTTCAGATGTCACAAATTCAATATTTTTATTTTATTTTTTCTCGGACTAATTTGTTTTGAGTTGTTATAACATCATGGGCTAATAAAGTCGTTAATTTGAGATTTTACGAAATATAAAAACTCAATGCAAGTCAAATTGGAAAAACTGTGCAACAATAATATCACCTTTTGATTTTTCATTCATGTTACAGTATTGACATTATGATACATAATGTGTTCTTGCTCTAATGTAATGTAACGACAATTAAAAGTGTGAATGAATTGCCAACGCTTTTATTTGTTGACATGTGTTTACGAAAATTTATTAAAACTTACTTTTTGGAAAATTTTGTCACTATTTTTATATTACTAATTTTAGTCATATGTTGCACGGTAAACAGAACTTTTAGAATAGGGCATTTTCTGGTTCCACCAACTGTATATGACTTTTTGCGTTGAAAAGGACCATGTATCCCCAACTTTCAGCTGCACTTTTTGGTCCACTGGAAACGGTGTTATTGCCGTCGACCGGGATGTCTTTCATGAAGCCTTGGTTGGCATTTACGTCAAATCAAGCGAATACGGGGAGTGGTTCATGGAAGATGTATTTTTCAATAAAAAATCAGTAACAACTTGTTACTAACAAGTGTAGATCGACGAGGTAACAAATTTTTTTTTACTTTGGGACACATCAAATTTTGGACATACTCAATTCCATCTCCACGAATTCACGCACTTTTCAAAGTTACTTTCAGTAACTACTATTTTCGAAGAATCTGAATATCTATAACGATATGTTTTTGGAAAGTATTTTATTCCAGTCCTAACATTTGTTCTTTTTTCTATTTAATTAACAAACATTTTAATAAAATATATACATAAGATTTGTTTGCTAGCGACCTTTGTATTGTATTATATAGTTTATCATGCTCAAGGTCCAAAATAAAACACAATTTATGTTTTTTTTCACCAATTTATTTCGAGCCTCATCGAGAGTCATCTTCAGGGTTTAATTACACAACAACAATAAGACGACACATGTCCTCAAAACAAAACTTTCAAAACTCCACAGCTGAATAAGAGGACGGTGTCGTCTTATTGTTGTTGTGTAATTACACGCTGAAGATGACTCTCGATGAGGCTCGAAATAAATTGGTGAAAAAAAACATAAATTGTGTTTTAACTTGGACCTTGAGCCTGCTAAACTACATGATATATACATAAGTGTTATTAGATTATTTACTTATCCACCTAATTCTTAATTACCTTCCCATAGATTATGAGAAGCTTAGTAGCTTAAATAAAGCTCTAGAATTTATTCAATGCCTGTGTTTTCGATTTCACAAGTAACAAACAATTTAAGAACTCTTTGCGAATTATATCAATTCCAAAATTATTCAAAAAGTTGTTGCTCTAACGAACAATTGTTTCTCTCTCGACTTGGTACTTAAAATAAGCCTTAAAATAAGAGTTCTTACTCTTAACGCACTTCTTGAAATATAGTTCAACTTCAATAATTTAAAGCGGTCTACCTTCGATATATATGCGATTAGTTTTTAAGCTTATACTATTTATTTCCTTATAATATTTATTTTTGTCCTCCAAATATTTCCAATGTGATTATACACTGCCCTGGAGGCCTAGGCTGTATTAGGTTTGTGCAAATGTATGTAACTGGCAAAAGAACGCGTGATAGACACCATAAAGTTTATATACCTATATTCTTGATCAGCATCGAAAGCTGAGTCGATCAAGTCATGACGAGATCTCGGAGACTATAAAAGAGAACCTCCAAACTTAGATTTTTAGATTCGTGTGAACTGCTCGAAGATTTCAAATTTTGGATGCTACGCCAAGAAAGCCCACAACAGGGCTATATATCCTTAATATTCACGTTTTTTAAGCTAAACCAGCCGATATAATATTATTTCTAATTTTGTTGCATACTTCTTTTGTTTTTATTTTATTTATCTTCTGTACAAATAACTTTGTAGAGACAATGTTGCATATTAAATTGACCAATGTTACGTTGGAGTAAACAACATGTCTGGGCTATACAGATACAATGCGCCGTAGAGATATATTCCAGGTCCGGACAAGTCGTAGATAGAGTATAAAAAATGTTATGCCCGCCCCATTCAAACATTAACCCTGATTGGGAATGCAAATACTATAAACTGCATAAAATATGCAACATTGATCCAGATTCAATGACTGTTGCATATAGGCCCTAAACAAATCAATAAATTCAATTATCGGGGGAGTCACAGAAATCTCTTTCACCCAATATCGGACCCAAGTAAAATCCGCAGGTGTCACAGATATTTCTTTCAGTCTGATTGAAATCGCCAGCCTCGTCCTAAGGGAAATTGTTGATTGCACATATAAACTCATCAAATTGTAAAGAAACCCATATTTATGGGCAAGTTGAATGTATTTCGTTTACACACTCTATACTGTATTTGTTTCTCTACGACAACTCTGCTAGCATAAAACTCGTGCATTGAATGAAATCTACAAGATTTCACTGTCACCTACGAAATTTCTCTGAAAAATTCAAATCACCAAACGAAAATTTGTTTAGAAATTGATTGAGTCGGATTAAGTCTTTATTACAGATGTATTAAATTGCCTATAAGAAAAATCATGTTGTGAAGGGTGATTTTTTATATCATTCACACATAGTGTGAAATTGTATTATCAGTTTGCCTGAAGGGGGCATCGTAGTCCCCATTCTGTATATATATATTCTTGATCAGCTCGACGAGACAAGTCGACCTTGCCATGTCCTTCTGTCTATCCATCTGTCTGTCTGTCTGTCTGTCTGTCTGTACCAATTTTTAAGATATCCGGTTGTAAGTTGGCATCCGGTTGTAAGTTTATAGAGTATAAAAGCCCCCATACAAACCAAACACCCACTTTTGACTTTGTGCATAGAACATTTTTTATTGCAGTCAATATCACCTTAAATATTGGCATGGTGGCTTCTTATGGAAGGATGCTTCACAAAAGTATCAAGAGGCTTGTCATGGCCACTTTTAGAGGTAGCCTCCATAGAAACTTACCGCCCAATTTTTGAATTTCTTAGTTCAGTAAATGGCATCAATATAAAATTTAATAGAGTATTTTTTTATGGATGAAAACGTCACATATAGGGAAACAGATGTCGTTACTCCATTTTAAAGGGTATCCCCCTGCAAACCCAACACCCACTTTTGGGGTTTTTGTGAAAGACACTATCATTTAGGGCAAAATCGCATACTTATGAAGGCGTGTCACGCCCACTTATGGGCAGGCTCCAACAAACTTGCCTGTTAGATTTTACAAATACCTACCTAAATTTACAGCTTGGAACTTCAAGTGAATGGTATTAAAACTTCGATACCACCGAAGTTAACGGTTTTCTTGTTTATACTAAGGTTCAGACCCTTGCTGTCCAAAGCCTATACCGGGCATATGATAAAGAGAATTTCCGTTATTTTTTCATTTTCACACGCACAGAATGTGTGGTTTAGACCAAAATACTAAAATCCTAATGAAAAGTTTGTGTCGATATACTAGACGAACGAATACGGATAGATTGATTCGTCTGAAGAATTTATTGCCTTAAATATTAATATTATTATTCTGCGATAAATTTATAATACTCGTACTAAGTGTTCACAAAACATATGTAGAACTATTTAAAAATCAACTTATACAATTCGATAAAATACGGTCACAGACACCTTCTTCATTGCAATACACTGCGAGACGTAAACTGGGATAAAAAATGTAAGAATTTCTATTTTTCAATTCATATGATAAAATGAGGGGGAACGCACCAAAAAAAAAAAAAAAAAAATCTGAAATCTTGACTTACAGAGCCACACTGAAACAGTTTTTATTTCTGTTACAAAAAATTCACAGCAAATAAAAATTTCTGCCATGCAATTTATACTCAGCTGGATTACAGCAAGTGGTCGGGACGATTTTAGACGACCCGTGGAGATCAGTGGCAAAACCGGCTTCAGGCCTTTATACGCGCCTGCAGATAGCTGGGAACAGTAGGAACAGCAGCAGCTATCCAAAAAAAAAAACAAAACAAAATTCAAAAAAACAGAATGACGCAGCTGACACGAAATTCTGTTTGCACTCAATAAGGATTAAATGCGATGTCGGCAGGAAGCCACCGCGAGCTGAAAAGATCTGCGTATCCGCGTATCCGCGGTGTTGTGCACTTTTATTTAAATCTTAATTCGTGTCTAGACTACAATACATATTTTAACTTGCAAAATATCAAAAGGCCGGATTATCAGTTCAGTTGTTGGAACATGTGTTGCAGCAGCAATTTAATGGTTGTCTACTAAAAACATATGCACACAATGCGTTCCTTTAAAATTCTACACTTTTGCAAATATTTGTAAAAAAGAAATTTAACTTTTTTTGTAAAATAAAATGCACCATTTAACAAATTAAAAACACATATTCACTGCCTACTGTATCTCGTGTTATATAATAGCTAAGCACTGCTTAAACGAGAGGGTGCAAATCCTTTACAAGTGTATTTAACACATTAACGCTATTCAGCAACCGATGAAGAGTGTGTCAGACGGGGATTACTAGGACTGCTTTCACAAAAACAAGCCAAAATAAATACGGACATACCATCAAACGTGAGCATGAATACGTATCAATCTCTAAAAGAAGTATAATCCAATGCCTCAGTGGCCGGTAACCAGTTCTATTGAGAGTGGACAGTTAAAGTGTTAGACTAAAAGGGGTGATTCCACTTATTGTACGATATTTGTGAATGTATGCGGTTCCAAATTGAAAATAATAAAAACACATTTTTTTCATTAAGAAGTATTTAGAAGTAAGGTTAACGGAAACTCATTGACATCCAAGTACTGTACTCTGTGTCTGAAACTTCTGACTGACTGAATGTGAAACTGAATGTTTATTCATGGTGTGCCGATTTAAGTGCTATAAATATAATGAATGTTCCATTGTTGTGTTTTGATTTCAAGTACATTGGGGGGACACACTCAAGGGTTGACATTTTTGCAATATTGAAAACTGAACGAATGAATCTCATGGTATAATGTGCTACTTTGCGTTTCCGTAGGCAAAAGAAAGAAAAGTCCAAGTGGAAGCTGCCCGAAACAGTGACGTGGAGGGAGAGAGAGAGAGAGAGAGAGAGAGAGCCCTATTGAGAGGGCACACGTCCAAACCTTTTAATAGCCGCAATTGTTAAAAGGTTTGTGCATAAAGTCCACGTAATGTCCTATGTCAATTAATTGAAAGCAGCTTCTTAAGTCCACTTATACAATTACACAACTTATTAATTCATGCGTAGCTTTAAAAGGGTAATGCAGACTTTTAAGTCAAAGTTCTATGTTAATTTAGACAAGTGGCTGCGGTTTCATTAATATATTTGTATAATATACTAGCATACCCTTGTTCCTGTTTTTTTTTTCTATTATTTTTCCAGAGAATCTTATTTTTTCCGATGCCCTTCACAGATGTACCAAACCTCATCCACCTCATCCACCTATGCGCAGCTATGTTACCCTTTGTTTTTCTTTAATATATTGGCGTGTCACTATCCATTTTCAAGTGAATCGTATTTTACCTACTAGTGTCTTTTACATATATATTACTTAGTACTTATAGTACTTAGCCCGCCAATTTCGCTCTTAATTCGCATTATTACCGTGCCACGAACATGGAATTACATGGTAATTTTTTGCGTTCAGGTTATGTATACCTATATATACCAAATCTCATCGACGACGATTAGTTACTGAGATATGATGATTAACTTTTGTTATTTTTTTGTTCTTAAATGGGGGAGATGTAATACCGCCCACTTTCCTAGTGGATTTTATTTATTTCCCCTACATTCGTACCAAATTTCATCCATCTGCGTCAAATAGTTGCTAAAATATGACGATTTTGGTCTTCCAAAATCAGCGCACACTTTTTGCAAATAATGTATTGTAAGAAACATTCTCTTGGTTGATAGTAACACACTTCAAACAATCCATAAATTTATTAATTTCAATAATATCTTAGCTTTAAACGTATGCATATTAATGGTTCCATTCATAATGTAACTCATTCCTTTTTTTTTTTAATTTCAGAATTAGTTCAACGCCAAAACTCTCGAAGACTATTTATAACTCTTCGATATCCTATACGAATTCAATTGATGCCAACGTATTACCAGAGAGGCAAGCAACTCATTCAGCAGTTTCTTCAACGAAATGATGGAACGCATTTCTACACATTTATCGCTCTCAGGCCTTTCACTAACGCATCCACTTTCAATATCCAGTGCTCAAAGTCTACAAAATCATTTTCAACCCGCTTCGGCAGCAGCGGCGGCATCAGTTTGTTCATCTGGAACACATTTGGGCCAATTGGCGGCAGCAGTGCAACAGCATCATCAGCAGCAGCAACAGCAACAACAACAGCAGCAGCAACAACATCAACAACAACAGCAGCAACAACAACAACAGCAACATCACCATCAACTCGCTCACTCCCACGCCTCACATCCGCCGCCCAACAGTCATCATCACCAGCTGTCGCTGAACTGTTTGAATAGTCTTCACTGTTCGAGCAGTAACAGCGGGTCACCAACTGGCGGCTCATCCGCCATCGTTCATTCCCATTCAAACGCTCATCTACGTCATAGTTCCTCCTCATTGCTATCTGCCTCAGATCCACTACCAACATCAGCAGCAGCAGCAACAGTTGTTGGCCAACATTCTGCCGCCGCAGCTTCGTCCTCATCATCCTCGCTACAAGATAATACACCGTCTAATTCACTCAGTCAACAACAACTGCAACATTCACACCACTTACATCACCAACAAGCCGCGCATCACACTCACCATCATCAATTGTCGCCGAGCTCAGTTAACTTTTCATCGCCAAGCTCCGCCAGCGCACCAACCTCTGCCTCCGTCATGGCTGCCGCAGCCGCTGCGCATCTCCATCACAATTCACAAGCCTCACCAATAACAAATCTACACCAGAATATGGGCACACTGATGAATAGTGGCAATAGCGCCAGGTAATTATACTTGTAAGCTGGCTAAGCAGAAGTTGACTTTAACTGACCATGAAACTTTTTCTTTCCAGTGATGTTTTCTTTAGCCTAATGATACAAAATACCACAAAACGCCAGAATGAGGAACATATAAAACGTCCAATGAATGCGTTTATGGTTTGGTCTAGACTACAGCGACGTAAAATTGCCCAAGATAATCCTAAAATGCATAATTCTGAGATATCGAAACGCTTAGGTGAGTAGACCTCAGCTTTGTTTAATTTTCAGAAATTGTTGCATATTTACCTCTAGAGTATTTATACCCGGCAGACATATGTATTTTACATATACGTATATGTACGAGTATATCCTTTATGTGACTTACTATGTTATATAGTGTAGCAGGCCTCCAGGACTCCATGAAGCATGTATATACACTCTTACAATTAAATGAGTCACAGAAATCTCTTTCACCCCAATTCGGACCCAAGTAAAATAAGTAGTAACGCACTAAAGCAGGCATCGTAGACCCCATTTATCATATACTCGTACATATATTCTTCATCAGCTTCGAGTTGGTATAGCCATGTCCGTCTGTCTTTCAGTCTGGCTGTTGTTGCGTAGTTTCTTTTTTCTATAAAATTTGGAGATATTTGGCTGAAACCCGGTATGGAAACTTATTTTGGCTCTAATTCCATAGAGTGTTCATATAAATATGTCAGTCCCAATTTGAGGTGTATTCCCAATATAAACCCACTGACCACTTTGGGTTTTTGTATAAGAACCTTTTTTTTGTAGTTAATATCAACTTACAATTTGATATGGTGGTCTCTTAAATATGGTTGCTTTACATATATCAATGGGCATGTCCTCTCACTTTTAGTAGGGGGCTACGCTACAAATACAACGCACACATTTGGGATTTTGTGTGAAAAACTTATTTATTACAATAAATATACTTTTGAAATTTAACTTAGTGGCTTCTATTGGAAGTTTTGTGTTAGAGAACTGAGAAAAAACAAGTAAACTACAAATATTTTTGATCAGCGAGTCGATCTGACCGTATACGTCTGTCTGTCGGTTCCTTTTTATATATGTCCATTCTCAGTACGTATAGGTCGATCTATAGATCTCGAAAGCTGTATCACTATTTTATGGGTTTCGACAAGTTTATCAACAATTTTCTCTCTTGTGCTCCGTTTTCACTCGATATCCTTTCTGGCGACAAAAAAGCCAGCTCAGTGACAATTTATTATTTTGTGACAATTGATTTTTCGTCTTCTACGCAAAATTAAAATGTTTATGTTTATTAAAATAGTTACCATAGAAGAGCCAGATCACAATGCCAAAATATAATGAAAGCAATCTGAAATACAATATTATTAATTATTTTAAAAAAAAAAAGTGCATTCGTGGTGAAAAAATTATATAATATTATAAAATAATAATAAAACTTTTCCTGACTGATTTTGAATTGAGAGCCATCAAAAAACCATCAAAGTTTTAATACTCTTCACACTTCTCATTTTGCTCGGCAACGCTGATGTTCTAGTTCAGTTTTTAAGTTTTTAAAGGTATGATTAGATTAAAAAATGTTTAATACAATGTATATACACGAATCTATCCACGCTCTTGATAAAGAATATGTAAAACCTATTTGTGTATTATAAGTGATATTAAGTTTTAAGTAATGGAAGCTATTCCTTCAATTTGTTAAATCACGGTCATTTTGCTACATATGTTGTTATAAAAAGGGACCATACTTCATAGCCAGTTTCAAACCGAAATTTCAAAGATTGTGGTAATAAGGCGTTCAGAAACGCACAAATAGACAGACAAGCAGACAAGGCTAAATTGAATCGTCTTATGGAGTTCTATACACTTTATTTGATCTCCGACGTCTCTTTCACTCTTTCGTCGCTCCCACTTGCCACAGAATACTTATTTAAAATTATAGTGTAAAGTTCTAAAAGAAAGAAATAAACAAATATTTGTAAAAATATTATTCTCTTCGGATTAGTTAGATTGTCATTTAAATTAATACCCTCAAAACACGTGCTTCATACAAACCAAACTTGACTGCATTCAAAATTATAATTAGAAAACCCACAAAAATTATATCAAAACCCAAACTGCAACGCGGCACACGTCAAAACATTTGAAGCGCAATGACAGCGACCGGTAGTTGATAAACGCCCACATAATCAGCGTAATGCCAGTCAGCCAGATCAGGAATTGAGTGTAACAATTTAAGTCAGAGTCTAAAAACTGTCAAATTTTGACGCGATTCTGTCAAATAGAAGACAACGCATACATGTCCGGTGGTAAGCGAGAAGGGTTGGCATGTACGTATCTATATATATATATATATATATATATATATATGCTTGTATCTCAATGGTTGACTAGTCAAAAAGCTTAGAAAGTATATTATGCACGAATACCAGCGGCTGGAAATACTTTAACAACAACGAGGCACATATTGCAGTTAACTACTTGCACAGTTAAGTAGTTTATTTTCGCAGCTAATCTTTAGCGCAAACAAAGCTACAGCTTCAGGCTCAGTCTCAGTCTCAGACTCAAAACGACTGAAAATGTATCTACAATATCGAGTACGTGTATACAAGAGGGAAACGTGCACAACAGGCGCGTGCTGCGTTTCAAATACAAAACGAAATTCAATTACAATCGCAACACGTAACACGTAACACGCAACGTTGATGGAAACACGTGGCAGTGACGCTGCACAGATTGACGATTGCTCATAAGATACTACTCAAATTTACTATAGAACAGAACAGAACAGAACAGAACAGACAGACGGATAGTCGGTCCTGCGTCTTTAGCATAACAAAAAGCGCGTTTTGTCTTACAGTAGGCAGGAGTCGCAGTCCTTTGTTATGCATCGCAACATTCTCATAAAACTTTGGCAATACTTTGAATACATTTAGTTATTTTCTAAACTTGAAAAGCTGTCATAACAATGATAAAAAAGTAAACTTAGAATTTTGCAGCAGAAAGTTTACTAAATCTGAGAATAACAAAGAGGTCATAAAAAAATAGTAAATCGTTGAGTCATCAAAATATAAATGATTTTTTTTTTATAAAAAAATGATTTTTTAAAAATTTATTTTTAACTAGTTGGGCCCCGCGACTTTGTACGCGGCCCTCCCCTTTCCCCTGCTACCTCTTCCACATGCTCCTCTACTCTACCTCCAATTCTCCTAGCTCCAATTCTCCTATAGTAGCTCCGCCGCGCGCCATAAGCTTTATTCATTCGAACCACGACAAGAAAAACGTCGCAGTCTTGCGAAGTACCATCATCTTAACAACCTCGACTGCGCCACATACAGAAAACATTTTTATCGTCTATATTCTTATATTTGACACATTCCTTCTCTTGTCAGTGCTAGGAGCTTCTTCGCTAGTTGTCTTCTGGATCGGAAAAAGTCCGCAGCCTCATTTATTGCCGACACTTTTGTCCAGTAGTCGTTAGGACGCTATAATATCCAGATGTTCTGATAAAATCGTACCCGGAATCGCAAGTGCCTAATTTAACGTTGATCTATGGATCTATGGAGACCTAGTATCCTTTTGTAAAATTTGTAATAGTACACAGTAATCCGTTGTGCTTGAAAATTGGTTAATTGTTTATATGTGTGTCCAGCTATTAGTTTCACTTCATCACACTCCAATGTAAATAAACAAAGAAAGCTTTAGTCGAGTGTGCTCGATTTCGAGATACCCTGAATCTAGCAAAAGTCCATAGATTGAACCATAGATTCAATAGTGGATCGATCTTGATTTATATGGAATATTTTGGTATATTTTTAAGAAGTGACAGAAGTCGATCGATCGATATTGTAGATAATCCAAATGAAATTTTTTGTTTCTAGCTTCATTAACCTCAATAAGGAAAAACTGTTTTATACATATAAAGCCTCCAAAATGGGGAGCAAGTTTGTATTGGCACTACATTTATAGTGGTTAAGTAGTTAAATTAATATATGATACTCTGTTCAAAAAGGGAATAGGAGAATCTAAATATCAAAATTTCGCTGTTCTATTTTTTGTAGTATCCAAGATCTTGACGTTTGTACGGACTGAAAGACAAACGGACAGACGGACATGGCTACATCGACTCACACTTTTGGTGTAGATCTGTTGTAAAATAATCCCCGTTCTCCGGATGACGAATCCGGATAAATTGTTCGGATTAGGCTTTGTTAAAATAGTCCGTATTTCACTTTCAGAAGAACTTTGCTATTTTAATTCACTTGGAATTGACACTATGAAATTCATATTCAGGAGGTCTGGAAAATTCAAATCGAAATGAAATTCTTGTGAAAATTAAATAGGGACCATTTTAGCGAATCCAAATCCAAACAATTTATTCGTATTCGAAAAGTAGAGTATGGGGGTATTTTTCTATTAATAGACAAATGGACAGATTGATGGATGCTTTATTGCTAATCTATTTATATTTTTATACTCCACCAAAATTGGAAACAGATAATAGTCGCATTGGCCAAATCTGGAGGAAATTGTGCATGCTGAATAAACTTGTAGTGCATTTCAAATTATTTTGAACCAATTGAAAAGCTCTGAATAATATTCTTCAGTGATCATTGTACCACTTTCAAGTTACCGCTTAATTGGTTGACATCTTGCGTTTTTAATTTACAGCAGAAGTTTACTGCATTAGCTTTTGAATTGTCTCTAGTGTGGTGTGATGAAACTATGTTTTGTTAATGGCCTGGTCACACGGTGTTATATTTTCGTGTCAGATTGCTTTGACCGTCGCGCGACTTCGTGTTTTCATGAAAAAATATATCTCGTCAGCAATGTCGCGCTACATTTTTTCGAAATAGCTTCGTTTCTATTTCGTGTAATATTTCCGTGTCATTTTGTTAACAGTGTTGTAAAGTGTTGTAAAAAGTAGTGATCATTTTCATTTTCTCTTTAGCTTTTTGTTTTTTTATTTGAATTTTTTTTATTAGCTGCTTAAATTACTAAAAAAGCACAAAATAATACTTTTATGTAATATTTTGACAGTTGCATGAAATACAAGTAAGATAACATGACACGAAAATATAAGACCGTGTGACCAGGCCATAACTAAAATGAAAAGTCGTAAAGGTATTTTTATTGCGATCAAACACCAGAAAACACTTTGAGCAAATTCAACTTTATTCTGGCAGCGATCTTACTCGTTACCAAATATTCGTAGAAAATACATAATTTTAGCCTGTTCCTTTGAGATACTCACGGCGTCAGCAATCTGGCATATCTTAAACCTCTTCTGGTCGCTCTGGCCTATTATCGTTAACATTTTTGTACAGCTGCGTTTAAATTTAGATGTTTATTATTGACATTGAAGGTCCAGAGTTCGCATAAGGTTCGTACAGTTCGATGTTTAAATTCATTCGATTGGAATCCACCTTTTATTGCCAAGACCAATTATTTTTTATTCCCAACTCGTATTTTGCTGAAAATAAGATTTTCGAAACTTTTTGTTCCATATACTTTGTACATCTTTAGTATATCAATGGGAGTACAGATTTTTTTTGAAAAGCTGTTTCCAGAAAAGACACCAACTGCATTTACAAATAAAACAAAGGCGCAAACTTTTGTAAGTATTTTTTCCCTCCCAGTTCATACCAAACTTTTGTTCACTTTTCAATTCAATGTATTACGAAACACCCAATTCAAGTTCCACTGTCAATCATATACAATGTGCAATCTTTTTTCAAATATATATCTATATAAATATAGTACAGATTTGTATACATACAATATTTACTTCTAAATAAGTAAACGAATGGAAAAGTGTTTTAAATTTTCACCAAATATTTTTCGATTTTTGTTTTCATCAACAAAATACATCATACTTTTTTTATATTTATTTTTACTTATATGCATTGTTGTTGTACTCTCGTTAGCAAATCCATTTTGTCAATTGACAGTTGAATAATATTGGCTGTCAGTTACAGCTTTCAAAAGTTTAGTTGTTAACCTTTGTAAAATCCTAACAATGGAAAAAAGAAAATATATATATATGTATATATATATATATAGGTATATCGTATATGCGAGTATGTATCTTGAGCAACAAGAATTATTTGAAAGGTATTCTGTGTTTGTATATTGAAAATAGAAAAATGGAAAGAGATGATGAAGCTCAAGAAAAGAATTGAACAAAATAAATCGAAGCTTTTCAATATACTGAGTCAATCTATACAAATATAGGTACATAAATAAGTATGTACAACATTTGTATGTAGGTAAATCAATTGTAATCGCATAAGAACTTAATCTTAACGGATAAAGTTAAGCGTAAAAAATGTCCTGTTATTTACTTCGCTACAACGAAGATTTATGTACTAAAAAAATTTCTTTTATTTCTGCAACTAAATGAATTTAATATGATAAACTAATTATAAAGGTTTTCTACTTTACTTTTATACATATATGCAAAAAGTGAAATTTGTAAGATTAGGGGCCAAATACCAGTTGATGGATAGAATTTCAAGTACGAATGCTGCTATTTATATTTCGGGATTCTGCAAAACAAACAAATATATTTCATCACAAAATAAATTTTATTGTTTTCAAAATAAACTCCATGAAGATTAATACACTCCGAGTAGCACCGATGTACACTGCTCCTTGATGGAATATACTCATTTTACAAAAAAAATAAAGTTCCTCAATGCATAAACTTTCGCAAATGTGATGTTTTTTTCTTTTTCGTTTTGATTGTCAATATGTAACATAGTGCTATAAAAATAGATAGAATCGATAAACTTTGAAAATTTTCTGAATTTTTCAAATATTTCTAACATTTGTAAATTTAGAAGTTAATGTTAAAAAACGGTTTTTGAGGGACTTCCCTCAATTATTATATAATAACTCAATTAATTTTCAATTGATTTTAAACTTCGATGACTGTGGATTTGGTTGTTGAAATGAAATTAAGTAGTGTTTAGAATGAAATAGTCTGAAATTGTTAAATTTTTGATGCAACAAATTCCATGCTGATCAAAAATTAGCATAGAACTAAGCTCAAAGTTTTAAAACTGCAAATTAAATGTAATAGATGTGATGAAACAAATTCGTTTAAAATCCGACATTTTTATAATTGAGTGAAGTGCCACAAAAACACATTTTTGGCAATAACTTGAAAATTTGCAGGTGTTTAAAAATTTTGCATATATTCAGAAATATTGCAGAGGACGAGACCTACTATAACCTAAACTACATTATAGCAAAATAGCTGAAGCACCTTTTAATTTGTTTGATTGTTATTTATCATTATGTAATTGTTGAAGGTTTGTTGACCGATTTTAGGTGCATCACTGCATTAGCTTGCATCAGGCGCATACAACCTCTGAGAAAGTATAGGGTGTCTCAGAAAGAGCGTCGGATTTGATTTTTAAATTTATGAAACTTTTAGTAAAACATAAAGTACACATCATGAGGTTATGTATGGAATAACACAACGGGTAAATAACACATCGGGCATTGTTAAAAAACAACAACAAAATTAGCGATTTTGAAGAAAAAATCATCTTTACTGACGAGGTATTTCATTGATGCAGCGTGTAATTGCTTCTTTCAATGATTGACGTGTCGTGGGCTTATTCACATAAACCTGTGACTTCAAGAAAACCCAAAGAAAAAAAGTCCAAAGGAGTCAGATCACAAGATCTAGGCGGCCAACTCTGGTCACCAAAATGACCGGGAAATGACTGATGCAGTTGAACTGTTTCTAGTGCTGTATGGCATGTGGCGCCGTCCTCCACATCAATATCTTCAAGTTTCGACAAAAAAAAAAACTGGTTAAAACTTCACGATAACGAACACCATTTACGGTTTGTGTTTGACCTGCCTCATTTTCGAAGAAAAATGGACCAATGATGCCTCCAGCCCAAAATCCATACCAAACATAAATCACTCGTGGATTTTCTGAGCCCCAAATGGGGCAATTTTGCTTGATAACGAAGCCATTGAGATGAAAATGAGTCACGTCACTAAAGATGATTTTGTATGCAAAACGGTTATGGACAATTTCACGAAAAGAGCGCATATATGCCAGCAAAGCCGATGTGTTATTTACCCGATGTGCTATTCCTAACATAACCTCATGATGTCTACTTTATGTTTTACTAAAAGTTTCATAAATTTAAAAAAAAAACAAAAGTTTTTAATTTAAAAATCAAATCCGGCTTATAAACACAAAACTCGAGGCAAAGACTATCTAGCTGTCGCACTGTTATAAGGAAATATAAAAAGAAACCCTTCTCTCGACGTTACATAAACTTAATACATATATTCAAACTTATATCCCAAAGAGAATATAAAAGTATCAAAATATATTATCCACATTTTGACAACCCTTTATTGCATAACAGGGGTTCGTTAAAATTGCATTAAGTTTTTCTAATGATTTTAAATCTGGACTCCGTTTTACTAACCTGTCTAGTTTCTGTTGAAATACCATCCTTTATAAAATACTAGTTAGTACTTGGCGCGTTGCTTCCCTTCTCCCTGCCCCACTTCTCCACTTCGCCCTTCTTCATGACCGCTCGGGTAATAAAATTGTTCATACAAAAAGCTAAAATCGCGATTAAAAAATAGGGGTTGGAGGTAGGAGGGTGAAAAATACTTAACGATCTATTTTTATATGTTATAGAAAATTATAGAAAAATTGTTGGAACTTATTCAGATAAGCGGCATATACATGCATACTTTTTAAACAAATGCTTGTTTGTGAATTACATTAAAACCCAAATTATATTAACAAAATTTGATTAATTAAAATTTAAACTTTCAAAAAGCCAACGGTTTTCTTTCATTCTCTGCCTCTCTAAAATCATCCCGCACACATGACCATTGAAGGCAAACACATGAACGCTAGACGATTTTGAAGCTATCAGCTTTTTGTCGTCTACTCAGAGCTGCTGCGCAGCAATTTCTTTGTGGATGTGGTTAAAATGTTTGCGCTTTTTTTGTTTTAAATTAAATAAATAAATGCGTTAATTTAATCTTTTGTTATTCTGATATATGAACTATATTATTGTAAAGTATCATTAAAATCCATTCAGTAGTTTTTGCGTGAGGGAGTAACAAACATACATCCACACATCCATACAAACTTTCGCGTTTATAATATTAGAAGGATCTTTCACCTCTTTGAATTAATAAAACGAATAATTTCTCTTTATTTCCCGAAATAGAAGTACAAAAATCATATCTCAGCAACTACTTGACCGATCCTTATGACATTTGCAGCGTATTACTACCGATAATGAGAAGTTTATATGCTATATATTATTTTGAAAGAAATGGACGGTGTCACGTTGCCATATAAGTTAAAAAGCAGAAATTTCATATCTCAGCAACTATTTTTTTCAGCGTGTTACTTACTATCCATGAGGAGATGATTTAAGATTATATAATGAGGATAACGTTTTTTCAATATGTTTCTATCGATGCGAAGACTATTATTTGAAAAAATGAGTGTTGGCACTCCCCCATATAAGAGAAATTTGAAATTTGACGGACCGTCTGATGTAAATAACATGAAAAGCGGGGAAAAGTGGGTTCTGAAATTGGCACAGGCCTTGTCATTTACATGTTTATAGAAAAATGAAAATAAATTTTGATGGTCCAAGCCGACCCTATTTCTGTTTGTTGAATGTAAAGCTATATTAATTTTACTTACCATATGCAGGTAAAAAGGAGTAAAAAAAGGCAAATTGTAACTTACGACCATAATTTTTTTTGCCAATGCACTCACTAAATTTATTTAAGAAAACAAAAAACGTCATATTCGATGTATTCGAACTTTGTTTTCTTCGGCCACCAAAAACTTCAACTTAACTTTATTTGTTCATGCCATGGAGGACCCAGCTTAGTTTGACAATACGGACACTGAGGGATCCTACCAAGGTGCTTGATGAATGTGAGTAGTCTATCTAGATAGACGCCAATATATTTGTGAACGGGGCAATGGCTCAGCAGCTGGCCTAAGAGGAAGAATGCGTAAAAGCCAGTTTAAAGTATATTTGGCAACTTTGTTTTTTTTTTTTTTTGTCAACCTAGATTCGGGATCTAGATCACTATGGCACGCAGGGTATGATAGTTATTTATAAAAATATGAGTAGAAGTTCTAATGTAGAACGTAATTCTCGGGTTTCCAGCATATCTTGAGTAGATTTAACAGACAATGAGTCATTCTGTTAGTTTAAAAAATTAAAGATATGATTATGAATACAGAACTACTTTGTTTAATATACGATATGTAACTTCCACTTTAATGTGAGCTTCGATTATATCGTAGCGTCATTAATATACTTACTTGTACAGTCAGTCAGATAGAAGTGTGTGCAGACAGACAGAACCATAGCTAGATTTGTTTTCGAGATAGATTCCAGTGTACCATATCTCGAATTTCAAGTCGATCTATGTGACAGGTGTGCGAGGCAATTGTTCCATACTACAGACTTCATTCTAGCATTGAAGCAATTATTTCCTTACTTATCCATAATATTTCAATGCTCTATTTATCATAGGTTTTTTTTAGATATTAAATTAAATAACGCTACAGAAGTCTCCATGCTGGTAAACTTTCTTTGACATCCCTTTAATCGTTCTTCCTCTCCTGTTGTTTGAGTTTTGAACCCAAAGAGAAGGAAAAAACTATGTGTGTCAAAATCGGTACCATCAAATTTTAAACACGATAATTTTTTAACTTAAATGTCTGGATATGATGCAAACAAATTTATACAAAACTATTAAATTCATTTATTTTTTCTACATGATACACTAACAAATTAAAAAGTTAATTGTGTTTTTAATATTATTCAAGTTACAATTTTGTGTAATATTTTTTTTTTAGCTGCTCACTTTTTTTGAATTCTCAATTACAATAAAAGTGAGTCGAAACAAAAAACCAAAAGCGTCTACAATATGAACAATTGCCCAGTTGCCACATTAATACAAATGTCAAAGTTTTACACTTGAAAGTTTGTTATAAATAAATAACCAAAGTACAAAAAGCAAAAAAAAAAAACAAAAAACAAAATATATAGCTCATTATATTATTTTGAATAAGGCCTGCAAACAAAGGTTCAACACAAAAACTGGCAGAGAACATTTTCCTTTCAATCTATTAAATGTAAATGTATAAAAAATACAAAAAAAAAAAAAAAAAAATTAAACCAGGGACTGAGCGAACGAGGAAGGAAGTTCGTATGTATGGAAACAGGCAGCGTGAAGTGCGCTTCAACAATTTTGTATTATTCAAAATGTTTGCATTGATGTAAATGAAACTGTAACTGTCATTAATTACTGTCTGAAGTTTTTATTTTTTATTCTACATAAGCTCAGATACAAATTAACACGGAGTCTTTAAGCTAAAAGCTTGCCTCGGCAAGATTTAATAGCCCTTCACATATTTTAATTAATACTGTTTTTTTTTTAACGCCTTCCTGTTCAAGGGAAATTAAATGAAAATAAATATTTCTATAGAAGCGAAATGCTTTCAAGAAAATTTGAGTGCAATTTTAACAAGAACAAGCTTTAATCAAGCAATGGTAATGATTGTAACCCAGGTCTCGACGTCATTCTTTGGAGAATATTTAATAATGGCAGACACAAACAAACAAACAAACAAGCACACACACACACACATCACGGAACTCGTTCAGGAGGAAAAGCAGAGCTCCAAATTGAATAAGGGGCGTAGAAACAATAGAACAAGTTTGATTCCGATTTCAATGCACATTCCATTGCGAACGAGCGAACAATAAACAAGACTCCCAGAGCTCAGCCCAGTTGAGACTTATTCCAATTCAGGAAGTTATCGAATTGGATGCGAATGGGCGGGTGGGCATCATTTAAAGGGCACAAAAGAACAGAAAAGGTTTAATCCTTTTTACCCTCGGCGCTGTTGTGCTGCATTGTAAAAATGAACACAGATGATTAGTTTTCAATTCAGAATTGCATTCGCATTGTTTACAAACGTCGCAACAGAAAACATCTTTTTTTTCTTCTATTTTTATTGACAAGAGTGGCATGAACCAATTCGAATTCGCAAAGCAAATAATCAGCGGCAGTTGTAGGTTATGAAGACTTCTTTTTATGCGTTGAGTTCTTTTGCTATGCAACTGACAGGTGTGCGCTGCTTTAATATGCTCGGCTCGAGATTCGCTGCTCTGTAACACGCCCATTGAGCATTGTTTAGAAAGTATTTATGTAAGTATTTGCAAGTACTTGTATCGGGCCAGTGAAAAATCAACTAAAATGTTGAAGTTTTCAACTAAAGTTGAAAGTGTTAAAAAAATGAGGTTGGTATCAACTTAAGTATTGATATGGTGGTTTCTTTTGGACGGACACTTCACATATATTTCGATTAGTGTGACAACCTACACCCCCCTCCCCCCTAATTGAAGTAGCACCTGTCCACCTTTGACTTTTCCTATGAACAACTTTTTTATTGCAGTCAATATTGATTTGAAAATTGACACAGTGGCATCTTATTGATGGACACATCACATATGCATCAATGAGAGTGAGCCCCCATTTTCTGGGGGTAGCCACCATACAAACCACACGCCCACTTTTGCTTTTTTTTTTGTATGGAAAAGTTATTTACAGCAGTCATATTTCAACTTAAAAAATTATATGGTAGCTTCCTATGGACGGACGATGCACATATATAGTATCAATGGGTAGGATTTTTCCACTTTTTGGTTTAGGCCCCATTTAAACGACCCGCCCACTTCTGCCTTTTATATGGAAAACATTTTTATTGCAGTCATTGTTAACTTGTAGTTTGGTGTCCTAGGGACGAACGCTTTACATAAATTCTCCTAGCAAGGAAGGTGTCCCGTTCACTTGTAGAGGTAGCCTCATACAAACCTAACGTCCACTTTTAGATTTTTATAGGAAAACAATTTTTATTATCAACTTTAAATTCGATATGGTGGCTTCTTATGTATGCAAGCTTCACATATACAATTTATTAATGGGTGTCATTCCCTTTTTAAGGAGCAGCCCCCGATTTTTGGTGTTTTGCATAAAATTCTTTTTCGTTACCAGCAAAATTAATTTAAAATTTGATATGGTTGCTTCTTATGGACGGAGGCTTCACATGATTATCAATTATACTGCCTTCTTATAGGGGTAGTATCGACGTTTAAGTTATGTTTTACAAATATTTTTTTCTTAGTACCTGCTAAGTACGAAACGTATAACTTCGTGTGAATGGTGTTTACCGAAGTTTAAATTTGTTCACGTGTGAGATGATTTCCCGATTTGAAATCACTTGTCATTGGTCAAATGCAATTCATATTACTCACGGCAACTAAATTCACATCTCTAAATCACCTCATACTTGAAAAATTTAACATTTTATCGAATTCACTTTCTATAAATTTTCCCAAAAGTGAGAAGCGGCCCAGGCCGGATAGTTCACTAAAACTCAGGAATTCAAAGTATGTGTGAGACTGGTCTCTCTGCCTCAATGATACTTGGTGATATTGTTAGGAGATGTTGGTACTCAAAGTTTAAATATTTACCACGGTCTGCACCTTGTTCAAACATGAATAACTCTTTTGAGATCAGTGCTTCAGATTCAGTATATTTTCGAGTTGGTGGTACGCTATTTAATGTACGTTGAATGGAGGTTTCAAATATATGTTTAATACAAATATCAGCACACTCAAACTCAGGACTCACTTGAAAAACGAGCATCATATCTAAGAGTTTTATAGAGTTGACTGACAATGTATCTGACGATTTTTAAAACGTCTTTGCGACTTACAGACTTACAACATTTGTTGCTGCTACTCGCGCCGTTTTATAGATATTGCGAAACGTAATTAATAGTACTCTTTCGTACCTCCATTCCTTTTGTTGAGCCATGTTTTATCATGACTCAACGGTGGTGATTTAAAAATGTTCTCCAAATGTTCTCGATACATGGAATCAAAAATTAAACTCTTACCTTGTAATGCAGACGATCTGTTGCATTAATTCATTTCCAAACTGTTATTTAATGTATTGGGAGTACAAATTAGTTCGGTCCCTTTTTGTGGTCAAAAATGCATTTATTTCAGAACAAAATGAATGAAAAGATTAAGCAAAGTATTTTCTATTGCTGGTTACTACTTTTTCCCACCTCTCAGCCAATTTTCGAATTCCAACTCGAAAAAATGTCTCGTCTTTAGGAGCCAGTTTTCCATTTCTGTTGCATCCGTCTGAAGAACCGTAATCAGAAGAACAATATCCGGCAAATACGGCTGGTACGGCTATCGAACTATTAATATAGCCGCTCGCAAGTGAAAAATCGCCTTTTAACGTCTCTCGGTTACAGTACATAAGGCACCAAATTGCCTTGCTTTTGCATCATTCCCATAGATTTCAATCCTACAGGAACTACTTGTTGAGTCACTTACAATTATTCTGCAACCTCTTCTTGCGTTTGACTCGGATCTTCATCGAGTAATGCATCCAATCCAATCCTTGAAACGTCGAAACCACTCCCTACATGATTTAGCAGTTGGAGCATTGTCACCAAAAACTTCCACAAGCATTCTTCTCTTGCGCTTCTGTTGCACTTTTCTTCTAATTAAAGTGGAGAACTAAAACCAATAAAGAAATAAAGAGCAAGGGTTTTTTTTAAAACTCAAGGCAATATAAACAGAATATTATTGGCATATGTCTTACATTTCTGAAACTACCGAAATCAGATTTTACTGTGAAACATTCACAACAGCCATCTTTTGAAAACGGACTAATTTGTACACCCAGTACCTATTTCTGCAAATTGTACACGGGCACTAAAAAATACGTCCCTTGTGTTTTTTTGTACATAAACTAAATTTTTTTTTGTTAAATACCGATAACCGGGAAATTTCGGCTAAAATTACCAATAAACGGTAAACAAAAAATAGAGCGGTTAACCGTTTTCGCAAACCCTAGTCCGTTAGTCTGTATGTCTATCTGGATGTTGTTCCGCATTTTTTTGGGGATCAATTTTTAAGATATCCGCTTGAAAACTTGCACATAGAATTATTTTTATTGCAATTAAATAATTTATCCATATTGACTTTTAGGCCCACTTTGAAAACTTTTTTATTATAGACAATATCAACTTCAATTTTTTTATGGTGGCTTCTTATGGACAAATACTTCAGATATAGTATATATCCCCCACTTTTTGAGATAGTGCCCATACAAACCACTAGTACACTTTTGCTTTTCTGTATGAAAATATTTATTATGGCAGTCAATATCCAATTAAAAATAGAGTTTTATGAACGGGCATTTCATAAAATAGGTGTGATCCCCTCTTTTTAGGGATAGCCCTCATTCGACGTCGTGATTTCATGATTGCAGTATTATTTCTTGTTTGTTTAGTGAATATTGAATGCTTTCATTTTAAATAAGAAACTAGAAACCTAGGACTCATCGACAGTTAATCCTATGCTGAGAAAGTTCAATTTATTACTAGCATTAAAAGTCTTCAGTAATAAGTCATTGGCTAACTTCGCTGAGATTTAGCTTCAGCCTTAAATCTTGGTCAAAATGAAATTGGATTTAATGCAGATGCTTGTTTCATCTTCAAGTTATATGATTGTGTTTTTACAAGTATGACCCTACGTTACCAGACTCTGCAGTTAGTAATAAACTACTAATCCAATATATATATATACATAGATGCATTAAACCATGCATGCGTAGCTTTATTTTCTTTGTGAACAAACGCTGTGGATACCAGCTCATTTGAATACAGATTTACGCTTACATATATGTACACAGTTCATGTAAAAAATAGACCAAAATCTCATGTAAAGCATACAAAATTTGTTGAATTGTAGCACTTAACTACTCTTGGACTTCGTTTCGAACAACATTCTGTGGCGCTATTGAACTGAATTGTATCATATACCCGTATACTCGTATGTACACTACTATGTTTGCGTTGTGGTTAGCATCGAGAGAGCTGCTGTCTGTTACATATACGAGACAGATCTAGCAGCAAATATGCGAGTAAGTTCGTTTCATAAAAGCATCTTTCACTACACTTCATTTTTCTATTCTGCACGGACAATAACTTGCTAATTGTCAAACAAGCCAAACAAGCAACTAACCGAACCGAATGTGTACTTTTGTCCCTTCCTGTACTTAACTACATCTATGTAGATACTTTTATATGTAAGTTTATCTTTCTTTCTATTCTGTTCTGTTCTGTTCCGTTCTGTTTGTGTTTACGTCAATTATTAAACTAGCCATACAGAACACAAATACGAGTATTACGAGTACATATTCTCTGTCAAGGGGGCGCCAAAGACATCTATAGACTTTGTGCTCCTTTTATTATCGACTATTAACGCATTACCTTAGTTTATTCAAGTGTGCTTTAAGCTATAAATACAAGAACATATATATATATATACACTACGATACTATATGGGCAAACTGGGAGCTAGACATACAGTTACAAGTATATAGTACAAACATATTCATTTATATTGTATGTGATATTTCTATTCTGTTTATTATCATCATCTGCATCTTTGTCGTCTCCATCAACTTGAAGGTGTCGCGTACAGTGTTGCATTGCGCTTTTTGTGTCCGACAGCACAGGACGACAAAACAAAATACTACAAGGAGCATTGACTGAGGTTGGTCTCGAATGGGTTGGGTTGGTACGGGATACTTGGTATGATGACGATGGCCACTTTGGCAGGCCGAAGAAGCCATTTCATGTCACATCAAGACTACTACATACTACATATAGTATTGTAATACAAATAATTTCGATTACTCATAGTTTGAAGCCTATACAGAAAGTACGGGAAATTGTATCTTTGTTTGGTTTTGTTAGAGTTGCATTGTCGTTCTGTGTGTATTTCTGCTACTGACAGATGAATGAATTGAGTGAATTGAATAAGCCAATGTGAATAGTTAAATAATTAATATTTGTGAAGGTGTTGTGCAATGAAACTCTTGAGGCCATAAAATTTTGAAAGGAAATACAAGTTTAGCGACAATAGGTGTTTAAATATAAATAGTACGATACAATTATAAAGTTACAGAATGACTCACATATAAAAATCTGTTGACACAAATCAGTTGGAAATCAATTAAATAGTCAGTTGTCTTAAAGTATTTTTAAATAATTTTTGCTCTTAACTTCAAATAGTATTTTGAAATACAACAAAATTAGCCTGATTCCATTTGATGAGTTTTTTGTATAAAATTTGTTTTGTTTTGATTCATATCTAAATGCTATAAACGCCGATTTTGGTTATCTAATTATGTGTATCTAATAAAATATGCTGCATTGTCCATATCGGGGTAGCCCCACACAAACCTTGCACCCATTTTTGAGTTTTGGTTTGTAAATTTTTTGTTTTTTTTTAACACCCTGTAAAAAAATATTTGTAATAGGGTAGAAGTATTGGATTTGTTGAGCTGTCAAAATGTGTGTATCATAGCTATTGAATCATCGGAGACCCCATAAAGTATAATATTCGTGATCAGCGCGAAAGGACGAATCGATATAGCTCTGTCCGTATGTCTGAGAAAAAAAAAATTATCCGTCTAGAGAAGACTTAGACTTAGTATTGCGTTTCTAACAGAGTAATGTCAAATTTTATAACTCGCAAGGTAAAAAAAACAAATTCAGTTTGAAATTTGTTTAAATTGCAGCAGCTACAATTGTTGCTCTGGTGATGTAAATAGACATCATCGTTTTTGTTGTGTTACTTTAATCTGCGGCTTTAGTCCATTTATGCTCAATACCGAGGACTGCGGTTTGGTTTCCAAAGCTTCCTCAAAGTTGATAGACCTTCTTTCTTGTAATTATCATAGAAAATTTAATCAAATCGAACTACAGTCTCTTTTTGAACCTCATTCAAAATGTGTGGAAACCATTTCGTGTACAGTAGATCATTTATCAATATTCGCGACATAGACATGGCGTTTAATCCCAGCTCCTCAGTTATAATTTCGTGTGCCAATCGTGGGCCTTCGCGAACATTATTCTTTACCAGTATTCATTTTGGGCGATTAGAAAATTTTGGCCGACCTTCTCCTCTACCGAAAAATGCCCAATTTGGAATCTACTACTTGGAAACAGTTTTAAGAGATGGTTGTTTCATGTGTAGTTTGGCATTCATTGCAAATTTCTACTGGCTTCAGTTGACTCCAAAATCCGTAAGGAATGGATTGGAGGCGGCATTGCTTCCGACATTGCATCAGTAATTTGACCTTTTCTCGTATCCATGCCGATCGATCTTCCTAAAATAGAGATATTAAATGTCGTAAGACAATTTAATGCGTCTACCATTTTTGAATTTTTTTTAGTCCCCCGTAAATTCGTGATCAGTTCTGCAAGGCGAGGCGTTCTGCCAATCTTTGAGACATCTGTTTGAAAGTTGGTATGCAGACTGTTTATAATCAGCAACAATTTACTAGTTTGGTAAAAATGTACCCATTAGAATATAGTTCCCAAACAGAAACACTGTTCAATTAACGGTATAATAAGTTTATATTTTATTAATAATTACACATTTAATATAAGGTCCGTATTTTTTGTTTGTTTGAATAAACTTATAACTAAAGAAATAATTTTGTTAGGAATATTTATTGAAGGAACATGTTCGTAAGGATTTTAAAGTTATATAAAAAAGAGAGAAAATAAATCATTGGTATAATGTTTTAAAATTTTAATTCTATATTATCTATTAAATAGGTCTTCCTTATCCATTTGCCACCTCAAATAATCTCTTCTTCATAGACTTTTTTAAGTTGGACAGAATGCTTTGGTCGAATTTTTTTCATTCTCTCAAAATGACTACAGAGTTAACTCCGTCAGAATCATACTTTTTATATGTTTTCAATCGAGTTTAGAGCTGAGGAGCGCGCCAGTCCAACAGTCCACTGAACAAGATTCCGAAAAGCTTTTGTTTGCCGACTTGTGTGAATTCTTCTAAAACCTTCTTCTAAATTAAACTTTTTTTTGTCTGAGAACATTACCTATTTAGAAGAAAAATTGGTTAAGGATAATTGTAAATCATATAATTTGTTATTGAAATTTTACTTACCAGGTCAAGGTTTCTAGAAGCAAATTCTAGCCGGACCATCTTATGATGATTTTAAACAAGCTTCATCAACCTTCGCACAATGTGGAATGTTTGAATGGGCAGTACGTTGCCGACAAAATATCGTTAAGTTACTGGCTTTTTTCCAAATTTGCCTCTTGTTTCGATTACTTAGTGAGCTTTGGTTTTTGATTAGTAGTGTATTTTTGCCATATTCTCTCGGATTTACCAAAAAATATTTTAATTACTCAGGGAGTACGCTCAGATAACTTCGAAATTTGGTAGAGGTTATATCAAGAGTCTTTATAAGCGATTATCTTCCCATTTTCTTCCTCTGACAAACGAGTTATTTTATTTAAATTTTCGTCTGCAAATCAAAATATACTAATAATTTCACTTCGAACCGTTACTCACAAAAACGAGCATAGTCGGCTTTACTAACTATACTTTTCCAGAAAAGAGCCTAAATTTAAGCTAAAAGGTTTACATCTATCTAGTGAGTGAAGTAATATTTTAAAAGTGTCGTATAGTTTTGTTATAGACTGTAGTAATTATATCTAGCGTGCTTGCTAATTTTTTAGCGGTCAAGGATTTAAACCTTTCGCGTTTTTTATATTCTTTAATTAATTATCGATTGTTTTTTATTTTTTAGTACCCAACCAAATTATATCTCTATCCTATCCACAACCATATAAAAAGCTCAATCCATTTACCTTGCAGTCAGCTTCTACTTCATAACAGATGCCAACAGTTTCACCAAACTTAAAAATCCTTTTAAATCTATTGCCCAATCATCGATTTTATCGTTTTTTTGTTTTTTTTTTGTATGGCTACCTCATTTGGACGGCTTGAAGTCTTATCGTCAAAAATGCTGCTGTTCAATATTTGATAATGAAGGCACTAAGCTTCAAAAATATCTTTTAATTCAAAGTTTGTCTCGTCGTTTATTTTATTATTATTTTTTTTTTTTTTTGTAACAAATATAAACGCATGATATGATATTCGATTTAATAAATGTGTGTAAAAATGCAAACGTCATTATTTAACGATAATATTTACGACAAATATTATCGCTTTGATAAAATTCTAAGAGATGGCAACAAGACCAATTCATTTATATTTGGTCCTAGCATTCAAAATTTGAGCTTTTGATACATTTCTCAAAATAGTCAATTATATCATAAAAATAGCATACAATTTGTGTAAGCTTTCTTGTTCCATATGCTTTTTGAGACAATTAAAACTAAATTTTCACAGAAGTCAATGATGTTTCTTATTGTATTCTACGATATTAAAAAAAAAGTTATATTTGCATTAAATTGAATCAATACACTTGTATGCGTAAGAGAAAATAATTGAATATCCTTTGCAATATGATGCCTGAAAGGTGGTAAAATCTGCCTAACAAAAGATACAATATAAGTATATGTAGATACATGCATACATAATGGGAACAAGTACCTGTCACCTCTTTCAATTATTGAAGTTGCTTGTACATATGTATAGCTTAATGAATTGTATATATGTACAGGTTCTATGGAATGATATGGAAACAGGAATACAAGCATGTAAATAAACATATTTTGTGTACGAGTATATTGTTGCCACAGCAACTCCAACGCCAGCACAATGAATATGAACGACAGACGACAATAGACAGGTTTGGTAATATTTGCATTGTATTTTGAGTTGACATTGTCAAGTTTTCACAACAAAAATGCCTTTGCCAAGTGACAATAGCAACAACAACAACAACAACGACAACAACATGAAAAGTGTAAACAGTAGCAGTAGCCACCCTTTAAAAGTATCTTTACATATTTTACATTAACGAAATCTGTTTTTCGATATATACATATATATATATTTGTTGATATACATACATAAAAGTATATGTACAACAATATTTTATATCCTATATCAAATTTATATAAACTCTACAATGTTGACAACGACAACAGCTACAACAGCAACAATAAGGACGATGACAAAGCTCACTCTCTGCACCAATTTTCGAAAATACAAACTCTTTCATATCCTATCACACGGCAGGACAGAGTAAAGCCCTCTTCATTACCCTTGCTAGTATGTACTTCCTTCTTTTTTTTTTTTTTTTTTTGAAGAATATGTCTCCCATTGAGCTTCGTCGTTGTTGTCTATTCGAACAATCGACATCACCCACTGAGTGAGCATACGCCATTTTGGTAAATTGTATCGACAAACAAACACACTGAGATAGATACAAAGATACTACATACTATACTTGTATGTATGTAGGCATTAATGTTTGTGTCTGCTATAATAAAGGAATTGGAAGGAGAAATGTCAGTCATTCTATTCGTTTCCTCTTCAGACATTCGACATATGTGCATACATTTACCCTGTTCTATTTGTCCTTTTTTACTGGTTGCTCTATTGGTAAGAAAACAAATGTTATACGGAGTGTAATTAAAATGTTGGGTCTAATTAAATGCTTTAAAAAAACTATCTTTTCAGGTGCTGAATGGAAATTACTTAGTGAGGAAGAAAAACGTCCCTTTATCGATGAGGCAAAACGTTTGCGGTAAGCATTGTAAATCTTTATAAATCTTGTAAAATATAAACTAAAATCTAAAAAAAAACCGGTTTTGGTTTAAATAAATTGTATTTTCAGCGCTATGCACATGAAAGAACATCCCGATTATAAATACAGACCGCGAAGAAAGCCAAAAGCTTTACGCCGTGATGGTTATCCATATCCAATGCCATATCCTTCAGTGCCAGTGGAAGCACTGCGTGCTGGTATGTATGATATACATACGAGTATGTATATAAGTTAGTTATTTGGTGCACATATTAATTAATAGTTTGCCTTAACAGCAAATAGGGCAATGTGTATGGCGGCAATGACAATGGCGCCCAACTAAAATGAAATACATTTGCATGCACAGAAACTACTCAAGTATTGTATAAACTCATAAATATGTTCATATGAAGCTACTCTAATTTATATGCGTAAGACAAATTTTCATTTGACACGAAATGACAAACACAGACATATATTTATGCATCATACATATTCTTCTCCTTTGACAAATTTGACAAACTAGACACTTCTTCGGTTGAAGCTTTTACTTCTACGAGGGTTGATCAATAAGATCGAAAGCGTTATTCGTTATAGTTGAGAAGAGGTGGGCGCGGTCCATGCGTTTTGTGGTTCATGTGGTCAGTCAAAATCATCAATTTTCGAAAAAAATCCATCGTAACTCTGGCTGTGTGACTTGTGGCGCCGTACTATTGTCCATGCCAATATCAACTACGAATGGCATAAAAAAACCATTTTCATGGCCCAATAACGATCTCTATTACTCCTTGGTCGTAAAGAAGTTCGTCGTGAAAGTCTTGACGGCTTGCAGTGGCATAATTCAGAAAATGTTAGTTGTTTACAACTCCGTTCAGCGAAAACTGAGCCTCGTTCCACACGCATAAAGTTTGCACAATTGTAAAGTTATTTTGATTGGAAGGCTGGCGACCATTTTCTTCGAAATGCTTCGATCAAGAACAACTATTATTGGACTTGACTCATCTTGTAGCACCCATAAAGTCGATTGGCTCTAAGGCATTGATCTATGAATCGTTATTTGTTAGACGTATTTTGAACCGATGCGGCTCTAGTACTTCAACATTTCAATGCACCAATCGATACAAGCCTTTTTGTGGGTGACTGTTAAATTATGCGGTATCCAACTCGAAAAAATCTTCTTAACGGTTAAAAAAGGGCCCAATGATGTCTCAATCTGTCGATATGTCACATGACTATCGTGCCATATCATTTCATGCACGGCATCGATCTTGCACAACAACCATTCTTTAACGACATTCTCGATATTCGTCCTTCATCGAATGACGTTCTCGTTTAAATTCAGTATACCAGCGTTTCACAAACTTTCCATTTAAAATGATTGCCGGCACCTACCAACACTTAGGGTTGCCAAAGCGCACAATTTGAAAGGCAGCCCTAGTATGAACAAGTTCACTTACTTTTCCTATAAAGTTACTCACTCATGCTAACTTTGGACAAATCTTGCTTATACTACCTACCGTAAGGTTAAAATTCCGAAATATTAAAATACTGAAAACTAAGCGAAAACTAAACGTCCGTTAATAGGAGGCCGTACTTAAATGTAATTGCCAACAAAATTTATCATCAGGGTGGAGAAGCCTTTTAATATAGTAGATGAAAGCCTCATACCATGTGTGAAAAGTATACAAAAGTGTTAGAACCATAATTTATGAGACGAGGTGGGGTGGAGGGACGGGCGGACGGACATTATAAGATAGTCTTGGCTCATCACAAAAAAAAAATATCCATATTTACTTAAGTTGGAGTCGGATGAGTTACAAACAATCTCTGATTCAACACCCAGCCGCACACGGCCCATTGTAGTACCACATGAATCTCCTTTGAGACTTCGAACCCTTTCCTTTTACAACCACTGAGAAGATTTTACAAACTTCACCAAAAAATGCAACTGGGGGAAGTAGGGTGTAGTAGGCACTCAAAATTATTCTTTTAACGTCCTGGGCAGAGACGTAGAAGGTAATGAACGGTTTCGGGTTCTTCGCAGTTATCATAGCTTCTACAATAGTCTTGTGTGGAGGCCCCCAGTCTCCTGGCATGCTGGCGTATGTGACTATATGGGCTTACTGCATGAACTATTTAAATCTCTCCTAATATATATATTCCTTTTGGCTACATTATGAAGTACAATTTATGTTACAACATATTACTATATCAACGTTCTAAACGAAATTACTTAGAATGGGCTTTGAAAACCATACTCCTGTGCGTACTGTGTGTTATGAGTAGAAGAAGATGTATGCCAGAGATGGGTATTGCTAAAAAAATCGAGGAGAACCTACTCCGTTGAAAGCATTAAGCTTCGGCAAACAACAATTCATTTCCGTTTGAGTACATGAAGAGTGTTTGGCCTATCTCTGATTTAACATCTGGAGAGATACTTCCTCGACGATCCGTAACTGTTAGAGAATATAAGGTATATTGTGAAATATGCCGAAGTGACCGTTTAGTTTTTGTTTTAAAACAAATTCTATTTCGCCAAATCTATGTAACTTAAACTAACGCTTATATCAATGTGACATAAACTTTATCCAAGTCGTTATGGATTTATTTCGGTGTTTTTTCCGTTAATTGGCACAGAAGTGTTTGCTTCAAAACATAGTAAAACTCATGTGATAATCGTTTGGAAGATGGAAATGGTTTAGAGTGCAAATATTTTTAAAATACTTTATTGAGCTACCCTCGCGAGCTACAGCTTGATGTGTTGTAAGTATGTTAATTCGTTTAATGTCTACAACAGTCTCCGTGCCATGAACAAAAATGGGAGTGGGACGCGTCGTAACTATGATCGTTATAGACAAAACACGCGCGAGCTCGTTCATGTTAAATTGTGAAGTCATCATCTCGACTTAACAACTCATTCGCTTGACAGTGCGCACATACATAAATTTTGTAAGGATACATGAAGTCCAGGCAAGCCATATGCATAGTAGTATAGTACGAGTAGATGAGCCTGCACTGGAGTTGGAGGATTGAAATTACCATTTGTTAATTCTATTGTAGTCAATATATAGTCATGTGCTTAGCTCTGAAGCGCTTTAACTTTGAAGGAACAAGGCGATACTGAAACTGCGACAATGCCAATGCGAATGATTTATGCAAATCGGAAATGATAGTAAAAATGTTTACGAGTCACAAAAACCCGCCAACAATAGTTATTTGTCTACTCTATAACTTAATAAAAATATTATAAATGATAAACATCTTCGTTAAATGAAAAAAAAATATATATATATATATTTATATTGTATATTGTAGATACTGAATTCCGTCGTTGACTGCTACTTGAATAGGTGGAGTCTATAATTACCAGCAGCGGCAACCAACACAAAAGACCAACACAGAAAAATCAATTAAAATTTCATACATACTATAACAATTTATTGTAGTTTAAAAATTATTTGTTGAAATAGCTGAATCACAACAATTAAAGGTCTGACCCCGTTTACAAGCCTTTCTTTAGCTAAGAGCAAGGTATTTCCTCTCTAAAAAAACGAAATACGAATAGTATCTTGAGTGGCAATTATTTAAAGCGCGCTAACAAGATGAAAAAAATAAAAATAAATGGAAACGAAAATATGAAATACAAAAATTTATCTTTTAATAATCTTATATTTGTTTTGTTATTATTGTTCCAGGTATAACGCCAGGGTATTTTGCACCGGGCCCAACAGCGGCTGCATATCATTTGGGCAGTCATCTACCACAATCCAATCCGCCGACATCGCAGGTGCGTAGTTCAATGGTATCTATATTGTATAGATGCATTTAGATGGTACCGAAGAAGCGCCATAACTAAACAAAGTGGCTTTTTCAAACTTAATTAAGATCGAGTACACTCAATCACATAAGAAAACCATTAAGCTGCTGCGAAGACAATACAAGAAATCATAAAGCATCACCAGAAGTAACACAACCAGTAGCTCCCACACTAAACCAATTATCTGAATCGATCAGCATCGACAGTAGAAGTTGGCCTCCTACCACTGTCTCAACCACGGATATGTGCCATACCATATAGACAGCACACCTGCCCCTCAACTATTATTGTGTTTTAATAATATAATTACAAACTCCTTCTGTTTACGCCCATTTTAAAAGGCGCAAAACGGGAGGGGCACACACACTCGTGTACATACTGACAACAAAAAACTCACCTAAAGGTCATCGGCGTGACTAAGCGAAAGCGTAGGCATGCTTCCTGATCCCCGATCCTAACTATAAACCTTTTATATTCACACCATTTTTTAACAAGCGAAGCAATTTCGTTTTGAAGAGTCATGGTGCAGTTGTCTTGTTAAGCGCGCGAAAAAGGGCATTTATTCGGGCATACGTAAAGGAATAACGAACATTTCAACTTGTTATTATGCATTTACGAGTATGTTGAGTTTTTTATTTTTTATTCTTATAGCATATACCCTACACAGGTGGTATAAGAACGTATACATAGAGTTAAATTGAAGGTTTGTAACTCAGCGCAACAAACGATAGAGATCCTTTCAAGTAGCACCTCTAAATTATATTTACATATTTTTATAGGTATATGTATATACATGTATGTATAATCTATCTATCGCAAACCACCTGTAGTTCTTGTTATGTAGTGGTGTAATAAGGTATGAGCAGCTGAAGCTGATAAAAGTCTGGACGGCAGATGGTATCGACTCCAACTTTTGCGTTTAATGCAAATTTCTGCTGAAAAACGAATCGAATGGAACAATCGATATAACTAACTTATTCTGCAGCATAACAATGCGAAGCTCAATGTTGCTAAAACGCTTAAAAAAAAATACTGATAGACCTCCCATACTTACCAGACATTACACTTCTGACTACTACTCATAGAAGTATTTGTAAGTAATGATGAGTAACGCCTTGACTAACTAGAAATTTAACCCAACTATTTAAAATAATTACTTGGCTTTGGAGTATGACCACTCAGAAACAAATTGTTCTAGCATGAACAAAGGTTACTTCGCAATGATTGGTTAAAGTCTCTGCTAACTGAATAATAAATTTATCTCATAAACTTTTCCGCTTCCTCATATATCGGCTAAGCTAACTGGGCGATCAATGTGTGAATGGACAAATAATTATTAGAGAATTTGCAGTCAGCTGATCAAAAGTTCACAATAAAACAAAATAACCACCAAAATGAAATTTCAATGTGAAATAAATTTGTCAATTTAACAAAAACTGTGGCTGCAAGAGCGGTGGAAACACAAAACTATGTATATTTAACAGATAGATAACTTTAGTAAAAATAAAATTATTCGAACATTGAAAAAGCGGTCCAAAGTATAGAAAATCAGAGATGAAATAATTTAACTCTAAAGCTTAACTTTCCTATTTTAACAACCAAATCGTTCATTTGTGAAGGTACGTTCACTCGCTCTCGTGTTTGCTTGGTAACTGATAAATTTTAAACACCACCAGTATATTATTTCACCATGGCCACAAAGAGAGTTCATGAGCGATTTTGATTGTGGAACACAGAGCACATACATTAAGTGCAAGTAATATAAACTCCATTAAAATTTTAAACATTTATACTTCACAACATTTATAATTTCGTACAAGACTGAAATCATCCCAGTGAGAAACAGTGCAGGGATGCCAATGATGCTAAACTATGCTAAACTTTTACTGTTCAGGAAGGTCTTCCAACATGTAATTTGTTTGTTTCTTAATCTGTCCACCTGTAATAAGGCCAGATTCAACTGGTAAAAACTATATCCTATAGATTTATTTTAACCCTGAAGAAGATGCATTTACATTAAATAAAAAAGTATCGGGAATAACTGAATAAAACACAAAATTTTCATTTAGTCATCATTTGATGCAAAACATATTTGTCAGGCATAGCCAATCCACGAATATTTACATGGCCTCGATCGATTTAAACTGATATCATATAGTGTAAATTTTAATTTCGGGAACAAATGACACATTATTCACCAAACTCGGACTCTTGAGAAATGATCCAGTGACGGCCAATCTTTCTTAAGCTGGAATGCCGATTATCGAGCACAATTTCCATCTCGTTTTAGATATTTTCGTCCAATGAAAAGATCGAATGTCCTGCGGACAGAGGCTTATATTCGCTGATCTCTCGACTCACTTGTACGTCCGTGGTTTTGATAAAATTTACTCATACCATAACACTTTTCCAAAATTCGTAACGAGAAATTCCGTTCACAACACAAAATTTAACTGTTTGTTCAATAGTTTTCTTCGTTGTAAAAATCGTGTAGGACCTCTGAGATGTACTAACTAAAGCAGCTGAGGAGCATAGTTTGGTATGACAATTAGGGACAGTGCTGGCAACTTACGAAAAAAAACAGATTTAAAAAAAAAAATCTAGAGCGGGCTTTTTAAATTACAAATTTCCGCTATTTTTTGATACATAATGAATTCACGTAATAGACCGATTTGAATTGAATCCCAGTAGCATATAACCCAATTAAAAAATATAAGCAATTCTTCAATACTTCACTGTCAGTTTAGTATAGAACTTTTAGTAAACCTTATGCTATGGTAAAACATTTAAAATCATTGATCACTAGTCTGCTGTTAATTATTGCTTTATTGTTTCCTCACTCTGTTCTCAACTGTTGAAAGTTGGAGTACACGAATTGAGTTACGATAATAAATTTAAAAACCGTGCATTCTCGAAAAATCTTCGAATTTCAACTATTTCCCTTGGATGTTCGTACTCCGAAACAAAAACACATCATCGTAGCCAGCTCCTCGCCTGCTAAACGAAAGTATTGGTCAAATTATCAATGCGTATGAAGTGTATGCAATTGTCGGTCTTACCGATTTAAATGTTTTCATTTATTATTCTTAAAAAGCGGACAGGACAGCAAAGTATAGTATTTTGAAAACAAATGCAGACAACCGTAGATTATAGGACATATCTCTAAATTATGATCACATTTTGAAGCGTAGGTACAACTACTTGAACATCTCTTTCAACAGAGCAGGTGCTTGTGTTGAAGTATTGAACTTTTGCATTATTAATTAAATTTCAGCAATAAATAGAGTTTATTTTTAACACAATTAAAAAAAGGTGTTGAGTAGCGGGTGTTAATAGAAAAACACCCACAACTTAGAAATGGCGTTTGAATGGATTTGGCGGCGACTGGCAAAAGTTGTAATTAAAATCGACAACGACCGCAAGAACTTTTATTATGATGATGATGATGATGACGATGACGACGACGACGACTAACCTCACACACAAAGTGTTAAACATAACTTTTGAATGCGAAAGCACCAAGGTAGCACCAACAAGTTGAAGTACCAAAGATGTCAGACGTCAGGTTGGACTTCGTCTCAAATTCATAATAAGCAAGTGGAAGTACATAAGAAAACCCACAAGTACTCGGTCTATGTAGATACATACGGGTATAAATACATACTCGTTAGTATATACCGCAACGCCTTCAATGCCGCCTGGGAGGCGTTGCTAGGCTTCAATTTGGCTACATGGTGTGGCGTGTGCAGTGCATTTTAATGATACACGCAGCGTCGTCGGTAACAACCAATTGTACCTTCTTGTATTGTAGGTTGATATAAACGTCTGGCAACTTTGGTTTTGAATATACTCGTACTACTCGACTTTACCTTTACCTTTGAGTCTTTAAAACTTGGAAGCTGCTGGCTTTTCTTTCTTTCAGTTAGTCAGTCAGTCATTCATTCGTTCATTCATTTATTCTTTCTTTCTTTCAATTTAGCAACCTTTTTGACTTGTTGAGTACTGGGACTGGGATGTATTCATTAACATCCCATTAAAAGCCATGACTTTTGTTTGGTATTGTTCAACATTCTTGTATGTTAACTTACAAATGTTGCAAGCTGTTTAACTTGAATTTGTTTGGTTTGGTTTGGTTTGGCTTGGCTTAGCTTGGCTCGGCTTAGCTTGTTTGAATATTTGCTATATTCGATATGATTGATAGCTAAATGCCAGAGTAATATGCATAAGTAGTGCGGGTGTCGAAATTTAATTTAAGTATGCCGTATATATAAAAGTAAAAAAATTCATCTTGATTTGCAGTATCTGCTACTGTTGCTGATCAAAAACTACCCGGAAATTCTCATTGCAACGTATCTCGTTTTATATAATGTGAAATAAATCTTTTCTCGTGGATGATATACTGTGAAGTACTCCAATAAACAAACGTTGGTACAACTGTTAGACGATCTGTCAGAACTAACTTGGTAAAAAGGTTAATGTTTGCTACGTTTTGCGAAGTTTTTTTTTTTTTGAGAAGTTTGTCTAAAATTGTGTTTTCATGTGCTGAAGCTTTTAAAATTTTAAAGAAAGCCAACGGAGATTCGACAATACTAAAAACACAGACAAAACAGTGGTACAAAGACTTCAAATCGGGCCGCAGTGTGGTTGAAGATTGGCCTCGTTCGGTGCATCATCCACCTCTTCGTATTCACCTTCGTCTGACCAAAAAACTTTTTTTAAAATATGCTTAAAAATTGTTTGAATCGAAGCAGAACATTATGCCAACATTGCTCAATTTTTTGCATATATCCCCATCTTGTAGTACATAACTATAACTATAACTATAACCAAAAACAACATTAATGTCATTCCGAAAGCTCTTTATTGAACTGACATGGTCTCATGTGACTTCTTTCTGCTACCACGAATCAAGTTACCACTTCACGGAAAGCGTTTTGAACCGATTGGTTAGAAAAAAGAAAATTCGCAGAGAGCTCTGAAAGTTATTCCAATAATCGGCCCGGATTTGAAGAAGCATTGCATTTCATCTAATGGGAATTACTTTGAAGGATACAAAGTAAATATCAAAGAATAATTAAGCGGTTTTCGTTTTATTGACAATTTCCTGGTACTTTTTGATTAGAAATGAAAAAATGGTCTTTATGTGCAGTCTCTGCTACTGAGGCCGATATGTATATCACGACTATGTGTATTAATATTCCCATATAATACACATATATTTTCTCTTACATTCAATTGCAGCAGGTTTAAACAATTAATGTAATGTAAGAGTGCACCAAATCTAATTAGTATCACAATATTTACTATTCAATTTAATCCCCAATTGCTTGCAAATAAAATTGTAATCCAAAACGTTTTCGAAGCCAAAAACAAATAAAACTCATACTCATACTCATACTCATACAGAAGGGGGCGGTTCGTGTTGATGATGATGATGTGTTAACAATATAATTATATAGCCGAGAGCAGTGCCTTGGGACACAAACACAGACACATTGAAATCAGCCCTATTTTTCATTGTAGATAGCAACTGCCACATTCGAAATATATCGTATTGAGGCGTTTCAAGTCGAATTGAATTGAATTGAATCGAAAGCAACCCTTCAGAACTAAATTCTGCTTGTTTATCGTAGCATCGTAGATACAAACTCGTATAATAAATATCGCAAATTGTATGTAGGCAGCAAGTAAAATAAAAAAAAGAAAATAGAAAAATCAGCGCGGTTAAATTTAATTCGGTATTTGTCAAACAGACCTGAATAACAATTTATTTTTGTACTTGAACCATAGCATTTGAAAGATTGACAAACAGCGCGTTCGATTAGATACTTAAATAAACCGCAGATTGTCAAAGTATCTTGTATCTTGTGTAAGCTCAACGTCACAGCTGCAACATTTTCGCTTGAGGCAGTATATTTAGAAAAAAAAAAAGAAAAAAAGAAAAAACGAGAAACAAAAATCATTGTTTCGAGGTGTTTGTTAATCTCATTAGTGGGGTTGAAATTGTTGCGTAATTTATTGAAAACAAGTAGCATGTACGTATTAGGTTTAGTTAGGTTAAGTTGAGGCAATCAATTCATCAGCATAGCAGAAACCTATTGTTATGTTGCAAAATTACACATTCTACTGCTAAAACCACCCAATATTATATGAGTATAATCAGTTGTAGTTAATCATACTTGAATACATTTAAACCATTGTTTTAGAGCATTGTGATAGCATATTCGCTTCGAGAACTTTGCAGATGTGTTTGTAATTATTTCGATCGATACATTAGCAACGAAACGAAATTTAGAGATTTCTTTGAAAAATGCACTGCCTAGTATGTTTAGTCTTCATCTACTCAAAGTAGTATATGAACGGTGGAAGCGAAAAACAATTTCCTCATCGTTCTCATCCCGGAAATTACATCAGAAATATATCAGTCACAGAAAGGCTTTCTTAATTACGAGTAGCTCCATCTGAATAAACGTTATAGTGCATACTGCGATAAGTGAAGAGACAACATTATAATAATCTATTGAAAAGAAGGAAAGAAAGAAAAAGGAAGTGCCTATACGGCTATCAAGTCAATAATTGAAATAGTTGGACGCCCAGTGATGCAGGCATCCCTAAAAAAGGAAAAGGAATAGCACAGAGTATTAGTTTCTTCATAAGGTCGACCCCAAACACTCGAAGAAAAAGTGGCGATTATGTTCACTAGTTCTATTGAGTTTATAGAATTGACGTCTTCCTTACCGCGATCGACAAAAACTTACTGATTCTTATAAAATATATATAATCTTGATCAGTTCGCCATCGCTTTTAGGGGTAGCCTGCATACAAACCCACCGACAACTTTAGTTTTTTTTGTATTTAAAATTAAAAAAATGTATAGTCAATGTCAACTTGAAATTTGATATGGCTGTTGTTGTTGTAACAGCTTGGTTTGTGCTGCATACATATGTAAATACAATTTATTATTGTGCATTGTATTGTGCAAAGCGACTTTTTGAATTCGAGAGAAGGCCCAGGAAAGAAGCAACATCTACTGGTCGTAACCAGAGGTCTAAAGTACTCAATTGAGTCGGATGGGACGGGCAATTAAACAGATGAATTGTATCGTGCGGTGATTGACCGCATTTGGGGCAGCAATTATTATTGCTTATCCCAATTATTTCCCTGTAGTACTCGAGTATGTTGCTCCATCCGGATCTCAACTGTGCGAGTTTGGTCCTGGTGCTACGAGGGAGATGTTTTTCGCTCTCATTAATAGGTGGTGGTCTTCCACCTGATATTACATTGTTCCTATAAGAGCGTATATATTGTTCAATTGCATCTTTATGCAGTTGAGCCCTTCCAGAAGTATAATCATAGGCCTCTATAGGCTCTGTTCTCGTGAGTGTGCCATGGTTAGGATGATGACCTATGTACGCACCCAACAAGAACTGCTTCGAAAGCAGCTCATTATGTTGGTGAACAGGCAGCATTATCGTTTCTTCATGCAAATGGTCTTCATGGGTTATTTGCAGACAACCAGTGGCAGGCATTGCCATTGAGTCTTACTTAGGAAAGGAGTTTAGACAGGAGCAGCGTAATTCAGGACAGAACGTCCGATAGCTTTGTAAGTTAGTATTATTGTCTCTTTGTCCTTATCCCAAGAAGACCCAGCAAGCGCTTACAACACTTTTTTACTCGACTTGAGACGATTATTTGTCTTGGTGGCATGAGCCGAGAATCTAAGTAATGGGTCAAATGTTGTTCCAAGTATCGTCGGGTACTGAACTGTCGGAATCCTCCAACCTCCAACAAAGACATCTAGTTCCATCCTCACTTCCTTAGTCCAGAAGGTGAAAATGAAGGCAGATGACTTGTGTGTTGAAAGCTTGAGGTTGCGAGCATTGAAAACATTTAATCTCCAAATAATGGTTAATTCTCGCGCAAATATCATCGACATTCATGCCCGAGGATAAAATGGAACAATCATCTGCATAGGTCACCAGTTTTATATAGGGATGGGGAAGAGGCATCTTTGCAAATGAAGGTTGAACAGGAGAGAGAGAGAGAACTCCACCCTGCGGAACACCCACCTTTAACTTTCATTAACTGAATCAAATGCCTCGTTCAAGTCTAGAGCTACCATCACTGTACGTTTGCATGGCCTCGGCTTGTCCATCAAAGTCCATCAGCAATAAATGTGGTGATTTCACTTAATTCTGAAGTCGTAAAACAACTTCTCCTGAAACCATGCTGGTGATCTGCTAGAAGGTAGTGTTCTGTCATTGAAGGAAGTATTAATCATTCTAGAACTTTTACAACAGGTGAAAGAAGCGAAATGTGCCTATAAGAGGAACCAAGTTTAGTTTCACTGCCAGGTTTCAAGAGAGGTACAATCCTAGCTACCTTCCTTACGCCATATAGCAGCCAAAACGTCCTCTCATGTAAAATCCACCAAATCTTCATGTCCATTTATCTTAATAATATGACGTATGGATTTACGCTTTCACCTTTTGTCTATCAGGTATTGGATATGGTGGTTTCTTATGGTTAGAAGCTATATATTAATGGCCTTGACCTAATCAGTTCTAAAGACAAACCATTCACGTTTAGGTTTTTAGGTTATACATTTTTTTCTTCATAGCTGCTAACTACACAATTTAAAATATTGCGTGAAAAATTTTCTCTGTGTGGATTCAAAGCACGACAAGACAAACGTCGCTGCATCATCTTAACAACCTCGGCTAATTGGCAACGAACAAGTTGAGTTGACATATCCCCACCAATTGCTTTTCATGATATTGATATTGAAAATATAATTTTGATCTTTTTTAATATCCGAATGAAAACTGATATTTGAAAATTGGTGAGACAATATCTATATTGATTTTTTTTTTCTCTGTGTAGTATATAATAAATATATATATAAATATGTATATAAATCTATTGAATAAATTAAACATGTCTGTCTGTCTTCCTCTCTTTGACAGTCTACACTTTCCGGCCAAATGGAAAAGTTTGCGCTCGATCGGAGCTCATACGCCGGCTCATTGTACGAGAGCAGCAAAGCGGCTCAGGCGAGTGCTGCCTACAGCGCCTATCTTGATCCCAGCGTGCTGACGAAAGCCTATTTTGATTCGAAAATGTACCAGGATCGCGCAACGAATTATGCATTTGATATATCGAAAATCTATGGGGCACAACAACATGGATCGGCAGCAGCCGCTGCACATCAACAGCAGCAACAACAATTGCTCAATGGTCTGGGCATATCTAATGTAACAAGCGGAGCTGGGAGTGGCAGCAGCAACAATAATGCCAACAGCAGCAGCAGCAATATCACAAATAGCAACAACAATAGCATAGATGATCGCGATGATCGTACGCCACATTTGGATAATGGCAATAGCAGTGGAACTGCTGCCAGTGAATCGAAATTGCATTTACATTCTCCCGGCAGCTCCCAGTTGGACTATGCCGCACAGTATTCACACTACGGCAATGCATTGGGCAGTGGAGCTGGTAGTATTGGTGGGCTTGGTGGCGCCGGTGTTGGTGCACCAGCTGTAGGTGCCACAAATTCATCAGGTGGTGCCGATTTTCGACGACCTTTGACTGTCATATTTTGACCAACATCCACTGAAAGCAATTAACCGAATTCACCATCAACACCGCCATATTTATGCTAAAGCCAGTGTTGTCCCTTTAAATAATCATAATTAATCAACATTAAATTCTGTAAACAAAGCATGTTGAGTACTTATACAATATACATAATATAATATAATAAAATTAAGTCTAGCGGCGAATTTCGATTAAATATAGTACATACTTACTAACTTATTTATGTTTTAAGTTTGTAGCATATATTAGATAAATGATCCTTTGTAAATGAACGGCTCACAATTGCATACAATTACATTAAATGTTGGATTTTATTTAAACTTTTATTGTCAAAAACAGCAACGAGGTGCAACGCACTTTTTTTAATGATAATCTAAGCTTATTTATACAATTCGATTACATACCTATTTAGTATATGTATGTATCTATAACATCAACGATCATGAATTTAAGTAAGTACATATTGCATAAATCTTGATAATACAATAGTAATAGCAAAGCATTCAAAAATAGATTGTCAAACTGTATTTCGTGTAGTATGATTAATTTATAAAATAAAAATTCATGGAAAGAAAAGAAATGGAGTTACTTCTTTGTTGTTACTATTTCGAATGTATCTAGAAATTCGAATGTAGCTGTGGGCTATATTGATTTACTTGAAATTCCAAAATATGTGTAACATAGCAAAAGAGTTGACGAAGACGTAATGGAGCATATATAGTACACAGATGAGCTGGACAGTGATTTTTTAGTAGTAGCGTTTAGAGTGAGTGCTAATATTAAATCACATAGATTTTTAACTACTCCTGCCTGAAAAGTAAACAAGAAAGAACGCTTCAGTCGAGTGTTCTTGACTTTGAGATACCGAGTAATGCTTCTTTTGTGTATTATAGATTTTATTCCTTAGTGGTACGATCTGAACATATGCGGAATATTTCATTAGAATTTTCAGAGTAAAACTCAAATAATGGAGGCAAGTTTACATAGGACTACCCCTTAAAGTGGTCCTTTATGGAATGTTTTGTACGGATTGAAGTAAGATACGCCAAATATGGCATTTCAAGCTTAATTAAGAACATAAACAAAAAAATGTCTAGGTTTGTAAGACAGTTTTGCATGTTTATTTAATACTATGAAGACAAAAGGGAGTCTAAATTTTTCCAAATTTTCTCTAATTGTCTTCGAGATCTGTTCGTTCAAACAGACAGTGTATTAAATGAACGAGCCAACTCTATTATGTCCACCATTTCTTAGTTTTTGTAAGTATTTTGTTTTTGCTTTTTTTTTTATTAATTAAGCTCAAAACCAGATCGATCCAGACCGGAATATAACAGATGAGCAAATAAGGGTGATAGGAAAAAATATATATAATTTTAATTCCAGCTGTATTTTGAAGGTACAATGAGGACAATATGTATGGAAGAAGCCTTATTTAAATGACCTGTTCGGCTCTGTTTGCAGTGCTGCATTCATTGGGTCCAGTTTTTGATGACTCGACATTATCTCGGGAATGGCACCTTGAATGTGGCTGGCTTGTTGACATAAACCAAGGACTTGAAATAGCCCCAGGGAAAAAATGGAGAGATGTCAAATCGCATGATCGCGGCGGTTAATCGACGGCGAAGCAAAGTCAGTTCGAATTGGTCATCCACTGAGAAGAGCACAATAGAACATAACTAGTACCACAAGTGATTGGAACATTTAGGGTAAATGCAAAAAGGAAAAAGCCAGTCAATACCTAGAGCAGACGACTTGATTTTATGACGAAATTAAATTAAAAAGATGAAGCTCTGGCGAAATCATATCGATACATTTAACAAACGTTAATGAACAAAATTTGTCTCGTCTTTAGGAGCCAATTTTCGAAAAATGAACCGATGACATGCAAAATCATAAGGAGCACTGTCAGGAGAATACGGCGGAGGCGGGAAAATATGCCAGATAAGCGCTTTCAAATATTTTTCAAGACATTTGTGACATCAGGCTGAGCGTTGTCATGCAGAATAATAAGTTTGTCATATCTTCGCTCCTATTTTTTTTGTTAAATGCACTGCTTAAACGAATCAATTGTAGCTTATACTGACTGCCCGTAATGGAATCGCCAGGTTATAACAGCTGATAGTACACAAAACTCTTTTGGTCCCACCAGATACACAATATGACCTTCGGCTTTGGTGTTGATGTTGAGGAAGATATTTAGTAGTAGGAAGTATTTTTTTGTCTTGGTGTTATCGTAGAATCCATTCTTATCCCTAGTAACAATTTGATGTAAAAAACTCTTTCTTTGTTGCATTTGAATCAGCTGCTCGCAAGTTAAAAATCGCCTTTCATCGTCGCTCGGTTTCAGTTAATAAGGCACCCAATTGCCTGGCTTTTGAATCATTTCCATGGGTTTCTATCGTGCAAAACTGTCTGCAAGCTCTTCTTGCATTTGACGCGGAACTTCATCGAGTAATGCCTTCAACTCTTTGTCTTCGAATTATTTAGCTGTACAGACCGAGGCTTAAATCAACATTCTTGAAACGTCGAAACCATTCCCTACATGATTTGGCAGTTGGAGCATTGGCACCACAAACTTCCACAAGCATTCGATGCGCTTCAGCTGCACATTTCTTCCAATTAAAGCAGACAACGTAAACCTTCCGCAAATGATGCTTAACTAACACAAAATTTGACATATTCAACACAACAAAAAACAATTTTTTTTTTCCAAAACTCAAGGTGATCTAAACTGAATATTATTGAAAAATGTCTAGACTCTCTGAAACTATCGAAATTAGCTGTTACTATGAAACATTCACAACAGCCAGAGCCATCTTTTGAAAAAGCACCGAACTAATTTGTACACCCGCTGTATAGACATTAAAACAAGATCAATCCGATTATTGGATACAAAAACACAAAAACTCAAATTGTCGAAATTTGATGTGATTATGATTATATTAATATATTTTTCCAAAAAAAAATGAACACATTGAAATGTTCTTTGTGTTCATGGTTTATTATATTAAAAATATTAAGACACACACTCACATCTTAAAAGTGCAATGTATCGACAGCCCTTTTATCCTTTATTTGAAAAACTAATTGTAAGTATGTAATTTATATCTATGTATGGCACTATTAAATATGTATTTACAATTTAGCTACTTACTTTGAGCTTATTGCACGTCCTTAGCTCACCTGTAATTATAAACCGCAAAAAGGTACATCGAGCGGTAATTTGTTTGCCATACTTGTTTCTCTCAATTTATTTTTTGAAATATTAATTACAACCCTCAGCGCCACTCTACAGGACCAAACTGAACTGAACTGAACTGAACCAAGCTAAGGGTTGGCTGGTGCCGCTGACGTTGTTCATTTGAAATCGTTAACAAATCTCAGATTGTCAAGTGTGCGAAAAGTTAAACGTTTTACGTTTTTAATGAAGGCAACTCGCACTTGTGGCTCCCTTTATTAACTTATCGCACGGTGACAGAAAAAAACGAACAAAAACAATTGCAAATGCGAATGGGAATGGGAATGGAAATGGAAATGCTTTTCAAAAATCGAAATGCGTAAAATAATTTAAGCCACTAATTAAACTTAACTAAAATTTATTCACTTTGTATTTTGCCAATTAGTTGAATTGCGCGACACTTCTTACGTCGCACAAACAAAGTCACTTGAAGATTGCAGAAAAAATAAGTGAACAGCGACATTAAATTCGCTAAGTAAAAAAACATTTTATTCAAATTTCTAGCACAAAGTTTGGTAAGAAAGTTACCCAACTATTATTTTATTTGGTGCATATACAATAAAATTTTCGCTAAATTTAAGTCAATAAAAGCAACATATCAAAAGCAAAATATCAAAAATTTTACTGTCCCACATAAATCAAATGAAACAAGAGAACATTTTAACTTTGTTATAATCAAAAGAGAATAGAAGAGAAGAGAAGAGAAGAGAAGAGAAAAGAAGAGAAGAGAAGAGAAGAGAAGAGAAGAGAAGAGAAAGAGGCTTTATTGCTTCATCCCAATCATCGCCATCGAGCCAAAATATCTTGGCTTGCACTATAATTGGTATAAGCCAGCTAAGACTTTGTCGAAACTTTTTTTTAAAATATAAACTTGATTTGCTTTCAAAAACTGTGTATATACATAAGTACATATGTACGTAATTGTTTTTAAGCAGCCACTTTAAACGTTGAGTAGCATTGAAAAATTTTCTTGGGGGAATGTTCCAAAAGCGTTTTCCGCAAACTTTTCGTAAAATTCCAAAATAAATATGTAACTTCAGATTAGTTAATGAAAAATGGAACCTAACATTAATGAATATGCAGTTTTATGCAAGTCTAACTAATATATAGAAGACCAAACCAAATTATCAATTTGATCTGTGTGCGCCTCAAGAAGCGCTGCATTCAATGTGGCAAAGAAAGTAGCAAACTACTTGGCCTGTGTCATGGGCAATACGTCAATTAAATTCAGACTGAGCATAGATAGCAAAACGGCCACAACGAAAGCCATAGTACCCTCCAGCGAGCGACTGGAATATTTCCACTTGTTATATCCTAGTTTGGCACCAACAACACTCGCAGCAGTGTCAGCTATACCTACCGCCAGTAAACCGGCGAGCAGCGCAAGCATTGATTCACGCGTTGTGCTACAAGCACACGGTGTTAGCCAAATCGGCATTGAACAGCCAATTAGCAGACACAATATCGTTAGCGCTAACAGACCAGCATCCTTCTAGTCCTTGAATGCAGTAAAAGCATCTTTTAAATATGCGGTGGAACTTGGAGTATGCGAAATAGTTCGATTACTGTGAAAATGGCCACATCGACGCCAGATGATCACCAGTTTCATATGATGAATTTGAGGACGACGAAGCGATCGGAGTGTTTTACATGAATTTATAAGTGGCTGAGAAAAGTATACTCGTATTACAATTACTCGTATTATTGACGTTAAAATCTTAGTGTTAGTTAAAACTATGGGGACTACCTCACATGGTGTCCCATGTACATCAGAACATTACAAATGATTTAAGTTTTGAATTAATTACGATGTGCAGTGAACATCGAACTCTACTATATTGACTTTTCTCACGATTTTAAATATTTCACTTTACCACCACATCGTGTTTCAAGTTAATATTGATCGTAATAAAATTGTTTGTGTGAGAGCTTGAGCTGTACGCACATGCAATCGCAGCGCTGCGAATTAAGACAAACACCGCATTAGAAAACCAATAAATAATCCAAGATTAAGAGAGCAAAAGTAAAAACCGGCACCGCTATGTCGTCGCGAGTGCATAAGAAACTGTTAAAAAATAGGCACTGGGCAGAGCCCAAGCTCAAATTATTTCTCTCCACTACAAACGGTAGATGATCTCACTGATAACGCCCACTATGGTACTTAAATGTACAGTGGAGCAACTACACAGTATTTGCAAAGAGATTAACTGCAGTAAATATTCCATCAGGAAAATCTCCATAGGAATTAAACTCCACTGTGAGGAAAAAAAAGATTATGAAGCAGCCTGCCGCTTACTAAACGAAAAGTACGAGTACTTCTCCTACGCTAATAAAAAGGACAAGCCATACAAAGTAAAACTGGTAAAGTCAAAAAAAATCTCATCGATATGGGATTGCAATGCGTGGATGTTAAACTTGTTCAAAAGAAGAGAACTAATAACAGCGATTTGGTTATGTACGTGGTATACTTCACCAAAAAAACCACAACTCTGAGCGATCTAAAGAAAAATCACTCTGTCATGAATTTCGTCAGGATTACCTGGGACTACCAGAAGCGTAATAGTAACAGAATCACTCAGTGTTACAATTGTCAGATGTATGGGCATGGTTCAAGCTACTGTGCAGTAAAGGCGTACTGTTCAGTCTGCGCGGGACATCACCGAGTGTCAGGCAAATGCAACTGTTAAGTGCGCCAACTGTAGCGACTCACATAAATCAAATTCTGCTGATTGTCCAAGCAGACAAAATTATCTCAGTTTACGATCTCGCTTTCAATCAAATCGTGCTAACTTTCATACAAGGCATCCGGCCAAAAATCCTGAGTTGTTTAACAGGAATCAATTTCCAAGTCTGAATAACCATAACTTTGTGCCAAAGAACCGCACATGGGTAACGCGACCAAACATGACTAAGGGAAACCAAGATCTCTTTACCCTTGAGGAAGTCAAGAAGCTCACTTTTGAATTAATAAATAATTTAAGAAATTGTAAGTCCAAAGCTGACCAGTTTGAGGTCATAACTTCTTTGGCATGCAAATTTTTAGCATAATGCCAGAGAAACTTTCGATAATAACATGGAATGCCAGAGGCATTCGAAATAAAAAAGTTGAACTATATAATTTTCTTCTCCAAAATAAAGTTGACATCTGCCTTCTTACAGAGACTTGGCTGAATAACTCAATCTCAGTTAAACACAAGGATTTTCACTGCTTGAGAAATGATCGAGTGGGTAATAGAGGGGGAGGGGTAGCAATAATTATTAAAAAGAATATTCGCCATAACTTGCTACCCCTCCTTAACACTACAGTTATTGAATCTATGGACATACACTTAACTAACTCGACTGGTACTCAGACGACAGTGTATTGCTGCTACTTCCCCGGGGGACAGGCAGATAATTCAAAAAAACAACAGTTTAAAAATGATAAACGTTTACTGACTAGCGTCAATGGTAATATTGTATTAGGAGGAGACTTTAACTGTCGACATCGCAGCTGGGGCTGTTGTCGGGCAACTTTCTTCATGATTTTACAGTCGCCAACGGAACTACTTAATTCTACCCAGCAGACCACACACACATCCCAGCAAACAGTAGGAGTCAAGGTTCAACACTTGATATATTTTTAACTAAGTGTTCTCAACTTTTATCTACCATCAAGGTTATCAACGAACTTTATTCTGACCACCTCCCTGTGCAAATCACTTTACATAAAAGGCCCAGCATTATAAATTCTACTACGATTATAAAAACGCTAACTGGCTGGACTTTGCAAAAATAGTCAACTTATTAGTAGCTAGAGTTGGTCAATTTACAGTTCAAAATTCTGACGACGTAGATAATTTAATATCTGTCTTTAATAATATTATACGTGCAGTGAAATACAATAGTGTTCCCAAGAAAAATGTTAGAGTATCTCCCACCTGAAATCATTAATTAAGCGTAGGTCTATCCACCGTAGGAACTGGCAGAGGTATAGAAACCGGACTGACTTTGCTCTCTACAAATGGCTAAGCCAACTTATCACTATTATGATTTTCAAATTCAGCAATGAATCATGGAACAATCGGACAAATGTTCTTCTCCATTTTGGAATCTTATAAAAGTTTTAAAGAATACACATGTTGTCATCCCTTCTCCCAACGAGGGCTCAGGACGTTACTCCACTCCTGAGCAGAAAGCCGAGATTTTAGCCCAAACATTTTGCCTAAATCAATCGTTTTCTATCAATCTTAGTGACTCCACCACAATTAGTGAGGTCAACGAATCCATGTTGGCAATAGATTTGCAATTACCCATCCCTGATGAAGAGTATTATGTAACCGTCGCTGAAATATCACTGATCTTAAAAAAGTTAAAGTCCAAAAAAGCCGCCGGTCTAGATGGAATCGAAAATAGATGCCAGAAAGCACTTCCACGTAGAGGTATACAACTTCTATCTAAAATCATTAATGAGTGTTTACGCCTCTGCTATATCCCAAAGGCGTGGAAACTTAGCAAGGTTATTGCCATTCGGAAGGCAAATAAGCCGCCTGAGCTGCCTTCTTCTTATCGCCCTATAAGCTTGCTGTCTTCAGTCAGTAAAATACTGGAAAAAGTCATAAAAAACAAGATATCTCAGTTTATAGAAGCTACCGAAGTACCTCCTCCGGAACAATTTGGTTTCCGCCGTGAACACAATACTCTACACCCTTTAGCCAGAATTGTAAAGTCCAATTTTTCTAGATCTAAATCTATTAGATATAAAAGCGGCTTTTGATTCCGTCTGAAACAATGGTCTTGTTCATAAAATGAAAACTTTCCCCATGAACTCATTAAACTAATAAATTAATATCTGAACAATAGATCCTTTACGGTACATTTGTTGAATGCCAAGTCCCAGGCAAATAATATATCTGCAGTTTGCCCACAACGCTCATGTCTCTCAGCTCTCCTCTACAACATGTACACATCAGACTTCCCAACATTAAGTTGATACACTGCCACAATATTTGCTGATGATAAAGGGTGTAGAGTATTGTGTTCACGGCGGAAACCAAATTGTTTTTAGGTAGTTAATTTTTACTGCATAACAAGATTTTTTATACCATTCACGCATAGCGTGAAATGGTATTATCAGTTTTTCTGAAAGTTTTTCTGAAAGTTTAAAGGATGCATTTAGACCACATAAAGTATATATTATTGATCAGCTCGATGAGACGAGTCGATATGGTATGTCCGTCTGTCTGTCCGTCCGCATGTTGTTGCGCATTTTTTGAGGACCAATATTTATGGTAGCCAGTTGAAAATTAGCACATAAACTTGTTTTCATTCCAGTTTAATAGAGTATCAACTTAATAATTGATATGGTAGCTTCTAATGGACGGACTTTTCACATATACATTTTTGGGGTAGCCCCCATATCGCACCGTCAACTTTTGTGTTTTAATATGAGAAACTTATTTATTTAAATCAATATTAATTTGAAATTCGATTTGATGGATTTAATGGACAGCCGCTTCATATATATATATATATATATATATATATATATATATATATATATATATATATATATATATATATATATATATATATATATATATATATATATATATATATATATATATATATATATATATATATATATATATATATATATATATATATATATATATAAATGGGCGTGTCGCGCCCACTTTTTGATGTAGTCCCATACAAACCAATAGCTGTCTTCTATGCTTTTATTAACATACATTTTTTGGGACAGCCCCTATTTCACAACCTCTCCCCATGTTTATATTTTCTAGTACGATTTCAAATTTCGTGTGAATGGTATTACAGATTCGGTTCAACAAAAGTTAACGTTTTTCCATGTTTTATTTTTTACTATTTTGCAGGGAATAAAACCAGAGAACAGTACCGGAAACATTTATGTACTATATTGGTATAGTTTCAGTTCTCTTTTATTTCTTTATTTATTTACTTTTTCTTTTTTTTTCTGAGAAAAATATTTACTTGTTCATACTTTTGCATAATGAGCTTCGCACGCCGACCTTAAGCTACCTAATGCTAGATAAGAAGTTAAAGAAGATACAAATTGATTGTTCTACTCGTTGGGGCACGACCTATATGATGCTGGAGTATCTGCTAGAAAAGAACGTGTATGACTTCTGCACCAATTTTGCGGTATCAAATACTGATTTTTTATAGAAAGAAAAGTCTGGGAAACTATTAATGAAATTTTGTTAGAGTTCGCGAACCAGCTAAAATTGTAACAACTAAACTTCAAAGTGAGCAATTAGTTTTGGGCGACTTTTACACTATTTGGCTTCATTGTAAATTCCAAATTGATACAAAAGCTATTGCCTTAGCTAAACTTTTAGTCTCTACTGTAATCTAGGTTAATGTCTTTTTATGTTCCATACTAGTATTTATAGACCCCCGATACAGTGTATATTTCAAAGTTTTATCAGTTGCTGAAAAAGTGTAACAATTTGATAAAAGTAGTGCTAGCTCAAGTAATTTATCCGGAACTAGAGACGAACTGGATGCATACGTGGATTTGTTTAATAAGAAACGCGAAGATACAAAAAGTATTGTGTTATAAAAAAAATATCTATTAGCTTCAATTAAGGTTTTTCTCAGACTAAAACGAGTAAACAACAATGAAAATGTACTGAAATGGTGGTTAGAAACTTTCTGAGAACTATTCGAATTGTCAAAAGTTACTCACACAGTTCCAACTGCGCAAGTATTCGTAGAACGATTGTTTTCAGGCGTTAAGTATATTATGAATCCGCTTAGGTATCGGCTGGACACAAAAACTCTGAATGCCATGGTCTTAAGATGGACAAGAAAAAATGTAATCTTCGGTGAACTGAAGCTTCAATACTCTTCACACGCATTAAACGAATTGCTACCAAGACCGTTGGGCTTATGAAGGCTATCTCTAAAATTATGCGAGATACGCCTATTAATATAATATATTATGTTTGTATTTACTTTCGCTTGAATAAAGTATAGTTTATTTCACAAAATTTAAATAACGTGTTATTAATACATCCGATTAATAAATTCCGAGAACCGTACCGAAACCGAATACCTAAATAAATTGGAACCGGCACAAAACCTTTTAGCGAAACGCACGTACCGGAATCGGAACCGAAACCGAAATACATTTCGGTTTTACTCCCTGCTATTTTGATTTTCTATGATGAAATTTATTTTATTCAAACAATACAAACGTTTTTTTAAGTGTAAACATAAAAAATGTTTCTTGTTTTAAACTGTTGTTTTTAAATTAATAAATAAAAAACAAACAAAAAATAAAAAATTAAAATTTAGTAGTATTTATAGAAGGCTCAATATCCAACAAGAGTATTTGTAACAGGACATTAAGTCTGTTATAAATACTACAAAAAAAGTATATGGTTTACCTTGACAAACTAGAATTTGTAGGAGTGATATCCAGAGGGACATATCGTTAAAGGCTCCACTTTTGATTCGGATCAAGAATATATACATTTTATGGATTTTTTACGTTCTTATAATATTACTGGCTTACAAACGTTTGTGTGAGCGAGGGAACCAATTATGCTCACCTGATTTGAAAAATTTTTGTTGGTCATGTATTGAAACAGGTCATCACTATTGGTCATCAGTTTGTAATTTAAGACGATTAGTTATCGGAAGTGAAGTAATCGATAACAAGGCTCGCAATGCGAAAGCTGCTGACCGTTCAGATGGCGCTTAGAATGGTTTGTGCCGCAGCTAACGGTTATTACCAATACTGAAGCGGATGACCCAGTGTGTTACCGCAAAATAAGTTTTATTCATACTCAAATATCGATTTATATCGGTTGCGTTCAATAGCAATACTAACAATATTTTAGCGCCAATCAATAAATATATTAATGTCACGCATAAAGCACGTATTCCACACGAATAATTGTTAATTTCTTTGTTCTTGCATTGTTGGTGGAAAAACCAAACCAAATACCAGGAAAATTACAGATATACTATTTTTTCTGGAACTATTGATATTTTTCTCGGCCCTGTGCATTTTAATTTGGTATTTTTTGTATTGTTAAAAGTATTTGATGTTTTTTTTTTCTTTTTGTTTTTTGTAGGTTTTGGTCCGCTCAACTTGAAAATATGAATTTTCATTTTCGCTATATCTCAAATTAGAAATTACCAATATGATTCCGACTTATGTATGTCAAAATAAAGATAATGAAATACACAAAGAACAGTTTTTTGATTCAAAAATATAAATTTTTTTAGAAAAAATTACGGGAAAACATAAAACGTGTCGGATTTTAGTACTATTTTTTAAAAAAACACAACTTTGGAACCTATCCAAAGATTTTGTTTGTGTGCCTTACATTTGCTTCATAAAAGTTCATTCCTTACACAAAAAAACACAAAGCAGGGCATACCTAAAGGACCATACATTTTTCTACAATTTTTCCTATTTTAACAATAAATTTATTGCCCAAAATTTTGACAAATAAAATCTATATTTTTGAAATATTTCAGCTTATAACATTTAAACTACTTAACTTAACTTAACTGATTTTAAAAACACTATTTTTTGGTATTTCATTATCAATATTTTCACATTAGTCTCAACAAGATTGGTGATTTATAATTTATTCTAGTTACGTACTATATTATTTGTACGAAACTAGAATACTATTTGCTAGATTTGTTTTCAAAGTTATTTGATTACATTTTAATTCATGTGAAACTGCAAATGAGTAGGTATATAATGTAACTTCAGGATCTAAATAAGTTATTAGTCCACTGTATCGTGAGGAGGAGGAAATGCCTTTCAACTTCAACTTTGCCGAAGAAAGTATGAAATTCAATTTGGTGGAAAATAAAATATAAAAAAAATTCAAAAATATAAAAAGTTGACCCTCGAAGTAACTGGCATTTACATTATATATATTATTGCTGTAATATAGAATGTGTATTATTTTAATGAATGAAGTGCCAATGACATGAGCTATGACAATTAGACCACATTGTTGTGGTCAGTGGAATTATTTGAAGAAAAAATAGAGTTTTGTATCCTGCATGCATATGCCGTAGCTTTGCGATATGTGTTGAAGATAATTTTTGCCTTTTCTGACTCCTCCAACTTGTAACAATCTGTCACATATTTGTCCAAATGCAGAAACATGTATCCATAAGATACAATTAATATATAAAAATATAACAAAACGTAAACAATTGATTCAATAAGAAATAACAGGGTACCCAGAAACCTTTCTACTTGAAAACTTATTTGGTTGATTGACTCGTTATTGACTTCGTCAATTCACAACAACGTCAGGCTGGAGATCAGAAGAAGAATCACGCTGCTACTTTGGGCTTAGCAAGCTCGAAGATATAAATCTATAAGGCACTGATAATCCCAAACTGCCGTGTGATGCAGAAGCATGGACCATGACAACATTGGATGCAGCGTTTCTGGGAGTGTTTGAGAAAAATATTCTTCGTAGAATTTTTGGTTCTCTTATAGTTGGCGTCGAGTTTAGCACATGGCCCAGCGCATAAAATTCCAACGGCTGCACTAGGCTAGTCATCTCATGCGGATGCACCCCGAAGCTCCATCACTAAAGGTTTACGACGGAAACTCGAATTTAATTGGTGGACGACGTCAGAGAGAACGTCGTAGACGTCAAGACGCTTCCTATTGCTAGCGACTGACGCCGACGCGCACAAAATTATACCGAATGGTGTGGTATCCTACGTGTGGCCATAACCGATATACGGTTGTAGTGTCATTTATGTAAGTAATTCATAAAACATCTTCATCAAAGTGGTGTTCGTTCAGAACACATATCCAGCATGTTAAGCAGCAACACCTTACCTTTTCCTCTGTAACTTTTATAAATTTCACGAACATGAAGTAACATTGCCTTGAATGATGCCTATCGGGTTCTTGTTAAGGAAAAAATGGTTTTAAACATATTAAACTTCACTTAAAACTTAATAACACTTATAATTCACAAATACTTCTTTTTTTGTTCATTATAAAATGTAACTTCGTTTTGTGTTTGTTATTTGGTTGAAAATTAAGAAGCAAATAAATTTTATTATGAGTCGCTCATAATATGGGCATTAGTATGGAAATGAAAAAATCCGGTCGGCGCATTCACATTTATGGCTAAAGCCAAGGTGACATGCGTGCCTTTTTTGGCTGACTTTATCCAACACAACGAACCCCCCCCCCCCCAAATCTTCTCCCATGACCTCTTTTTGCCATCACTTGAACTGGTTGGATTGGAACATTTAGACAACCGGTCTCGTCCACGTTCCTTGTCGATAACAGTTAGGATAACAGTCGGCTGATGATTGGCTCATGACGTAGGATATTCGATACTAAACATTGTTGCTATTGATAAACAAAAGTTTTCAATTCAAAGTTTTCATCCGTTGTAAAATGTGCTAGCCTTTGGAAGTGCTATTTCATCAACTCATGCTCTTCTTCAGCGATAAAATAAAACAACAAAGCCAGTTTTGCCTCTTTGCTTTGTAACAAAACCCACAAATTTAACAATTAAAGCATTTGTCGGATCTACATATATTTTCCGCCTTCATCGTTGCCATAAAGCGAGACAGTTTCGATTTAACGATATTGCATGATTTTATGACAGCCTGCAATGATACTCTATTCTTTTATTCTTTTTGCCTGCTACAAATGCATCGACACTCACTTTCGTCCAATTTTATATATAAAATAAAAAATTATGAAAATACACAAACAGACCTTTTCCAATTATCACTAAAGTCCTATTTAATTTTCAAGTCAAATTCAAAAGAAACTTGTTAAACTAACGCAAGAAATTTAATAGTCTGAAGAAGCCTTTTATTTTGCGTTTTGCAATTTCAGTAAAGGCCAAATCAGATTTGTAGATGCCTTTGAATGTGATGTCACTTTTTGTGTTCAGTTTTGAAGTAGGATTCATATGTAATATGAATCCTACATGTCCCATATCTACTCTCAACACCTCATATTCGACATTTTCAAAAAAGCCACCGCTTTAACAACACATAAACATTTTTACAAAGTAATTTCTGTGGCATATTAAAAAATTATAACAAAGATTTAAAAAAAAAAACAAGAACAACGTTAACTTCGGTTGAACCGAATCTCTAATACCATTCACATGAAATTTGAAGTCATATTGAAACATCGGCTGCGTTTATCTATGGACTACTGCAAAAACTGAGCGGGCCACGTCCATTAGTCTATGTACAAGGTCTGTTACAAAAGAAACTGAACTTTTTACGTACGTGCGTTGGAATGGTACATTCTTCACCGTACTCGCCTGATTTGGCTTCGTGTGGCTTTTATCTATTTGGAAAACTTCATTTGACGATGAAAGGACACCGCTATGAGGAGATTGAATCCATCCAAAAGGCATTGTCCGGCATTATCAAGGACATTCCCAAATTAAAATTACCTAAAACACTCATTCGAAATGCTTATTGACCGTGCAAAACGCTGTATCGAAGCACAAGGAAACTATTTTGAATAAAAAAAATTTTTGTAAAATATTAAATTTTTCTTTTGCAATACACCTTGTATGCTAAGCTGCTGTCCATGAAAAGCCACCACAACGAATTTCAAGCTAATATTGACTTTAATAAAGAAGTTTCTCATACAAAAACACAAAAGTGGGCGGTGGGTTTGTATGGGGCTACCCAAAAAAAGTGGGCGCGGGGTGTTCAATATTGACACTCTATTAAACTGGATAAGAAAGAAGTTTATGTGCCAATTTTCAACTGGATACCATAAAAACTGGTCTTCAAAAAGTGCGCGCAACATACAGACGGACATGGCTGGATCGACTCGTCTCGTCGAGCTGATCAAGAATATATATACTTTATGGAGTCTGCGATGTCTCCTATAATGCGTTACAAACGATCAGACAAACTGATTATACCATGTCAAATTCAAAAGAAATTTTGTTACTCTAAATTTTGTTACTCTAAATATTCTCTAGTGAGAGAACAGACGGACTTACGGATGGACGGATGGATATGGCTACATCCAAATATAGTCCAAATATATTTTTTACAGGGTATAATTCTGTTGAGCTGAAGCTTAAATACTCTTCTGGAAATTTATTTATGTTTTTACATTTCTCTCTCTCTCTCTCTCTCTCTCTATATATATATATATATATATATATATATATATATATATATATATATATATATATATATATATATATATATATATATATATATATATATATATATATATATCTCTCTCTATATATATATATATATATATATATATATATATATATATATATATATATATATATATATATATATATATATATATATATATATATATATATATATATATATATATATATATATATATATATATATATATATATATATATATATATATATATATATATATATATATATATATATATATATATATATATATATATATATATATATATATATATATATATATATATATATATATATATATATATATATATATATATATATATATATATATATATATATATATATATATATATATATATATATATATATATATATATATATATATATATATATATATATATATATATATATATATATATATATATATATAGAGAGAGAGAGAGAGAGAGAGAGAGAGAGAGAGAGAGAGAGAGAGAGAGAGAGAGAGAGAGAGAGAGAGAGAGAGAGAGAGAGAGAGAGAGTATATATATATATATATATATATATATATATATATATATATATATATATATATATATATATATATATATATATATATATATTTGGTATGAATTGGCGCATTTTGTTGGTTGTGCATGGGATAGAGGGTTGGGTATACTTTTGAGTTGCATGTTAATATGGGTTGTAATAGAATTGTTTCCTAATTTAAAACTGGTTCTAGGACCTCCCAGCATAGTGGATGTGGCACGCCCATTTATCCAATGCTAGACATTGGTTTGAAAGTTACTATGGAGACTTTTTATAACCAGAAACAATATACGATACTAGCTGCCACAAAAACATTTTATAATTTATATTAACATATTCTAATTGTTTTAGTTTAAGAAATTATTTCTAAATAATTATCATTTTTAAATTAGTCCACTAGAAAAAACGTGTTTGATATTAGGTGTCATTAATGATGATAATGATAGATGGTAATTCATATACTTGTATTAATAAAATTTTAGGCCTTCATAACTTGATAGCGTGTTTGCTAATATCTCTCCGCCGTCTAAGACTCACGAGCAGTTTTCTTTTAGTTATTACATATTATTTATAATTTTTTCATATCCCAACAAATTATCCATAAATCTCTATGTCATTCATAACACCAAAAAGACACAATTCGTGGCAATTACTTTTATGTGTATTTCAGTACATTTTGTTATATTGAAATTTGTTATATCTAAGCTAGCTAAAAATATTTTCATATTTAAAATCTTAAGTACAATAAATTCCTGCGTTGCCGAGCAAAGGGTAAGTGTGACGATTATTAAAGCTGCGGTTCCACTGAAATTTACGATTTTTCTTGTTTCTTTTTGTATGTTTTCTAATAAATTGATTAGAAATGAACTGTTGATCTTATAACAGTTCATTGCAACTGGGTACCTATTAATATTCATAGCTACATAATCATAAAGCGCATGTTAATTCGAACGATCAAATCGATTTACCAGAAAAATAATTTTTAAAAATCGGCCTAGTAGCTCCAGAGATTATCCAACGCTAACAAACTCTCACACTTTATATAGAAGTAACTTGCTATAGATGTAGTACGATACATATAGGCATATAACTCATTTCAACAATTTTATGTATAGAGTACGGATTTTTGCTATCCTGATATCTTTTTGTCCGTATACAATGTATACACTGATTCACGCATTCTAGGTTGCTGTACCAAACAAGAAACACTTTGTACGTCTATACTAACTCTTTCATACATTTTCAAATCGATCTATCTGTGTCCTATTGTCGCGTCCGTATTCGCATTAAAAACGATTCGGACTCGGTGTTCAACGCGCTCTAAAACGCTAGTCTATAACAGTCATAATCATCTTCGACGTCGATGTTCTGCTGCACACTAAAAAGTTCTGCAAATGCCCAAAATTATGAGTCTGCTGAACCGCAAACAGAGATGGGGTACGAGTGTATCTGGGGTCGTGGAGGTATTGGGCATTTGGTATGCGGCAGAAGCCAAGTCGGAATGCAACATCATCGTTACGATGAAACTCATACACTGTCAGACAATCAGATCAACACTTGCAATTGCCAGTAGCAATCATTGTCAACCGAATGGCACAAGGCGAGAATAATAGGAACCATTATTTCCATTATGCGAAAACAAATGGGAATTTGGGCGCATTGTGTGCACGAAATGATAACAACCACTGATGTGGATGTGGATGCGAATGCATCGCAAGGAGGTGCAACTAGAGATACATTCTCTCTGTCTCTTTCTCTTTCTTTCTATCTATCTCAGTCACTTAAAATATTAAGAGTCTACTAGAAAACAATTGTATTATTCTTATTTTAGTTAAGCTGATTTTATGTGCGTAAAATGTAAAAACTATTCTCATTCGCATTGTCTCCATAAATGGGTGAAATAACAAAAACAGAAAGAAAAAAAACTAAATTGACATCCCATCCCACAAAAAGTGGGGTACATAAAAAGATGGAGCATTTCACAAAGAACACAAAACGTGGAAAACCATTAAAAACGTTTCTAAACAGCGAACTCTTTCAGCTCCTCAGACAGACTCCACTTAAATGTTTATTGCTATTGGCCAAATGACGTTCGTCCTGTACATGCGCATTTAGTGGTCTCCCCGAACAGTGCGGTGGGTGGGATGGTGTTGAGGGTGCTGTGGGCGGCTAGGGTAGTGGGGCTGCGAGTGACACGAACAATTACGATGCGATGCGATGCGATGCGAATCAAGAGCGCTGCCATTTTTATTTTCAGAAATGTTGTTATTGTTGTTTCACACTCCACGGATACATTTCCTTTTTTTGTTTTTTTTTTTGTTGTTGTTTTTTTTTGCTTTGCTTTGTTTTGTCTATTTTGAGTAGCAGTAGCAGCAGCAGCAGCATCAGCAGCAGCTAAAGACCCCACCGACGAAGTCGACGACGACGACAATCAGGACCACCAGAACGACGACGACAGCTTGGAGCAGAGCATTCAATGTTTGTCCACGCGTCGCCAAATAGCGATAGACCAAACTGAATAAGGGCGCAATCGAGCGCGTGCAGAGTAGTGGGGGAGTCAAGCGTGCGTTTCAAAAGTCTACACTTTTCAATTGTGCTATGTAGAGTGAGCATGCGCAATGATCTCGTTTAGTTTTTGGCGCGTAATACGAATTAACAGCGTTTTGATTTCAGCGTTTTGCATTCTTTAGCTTAAGCTGCGGCAAAACTTTAAAATTCTCAAAAGCAAAGAACTTTTTGTTTTATATTGAAGGATTGATTGAAAGTGTTATACGCCTATAAACATTATATAGGGTTTTCCATTAAGCGTGTTTGAACTTAAAAAATTTATAAAAAAAATTATGTGTGAGATTTGGCGGAAAGCTTTACGACAAAATTAAAGTAGATTTATGACCATTATTTTTAGAAATTGTTCTCATTTCTATGCTATGGTTTTTTTCATCCAAAAATTTAAGTAGTATAAAGTTGGAATACAGTTTTAACTCTCTAGTAAGACTACATATATACTATATACCGACTACAATATATACTATTAGTTGTTTAATATAGAATCTAACTACATCTTATTGTTAAAGAATAACAAGAAAAACGTTTTGATTTAACAAAAGCTTCTACTCCGTTCATAGTCGTTTTTATGTTGTATGCTTCTATTTGCAATTCTTCTTTGAGGAGTAAAAACAAATTTTTAGCAGCTCTCTATATAAACTATAAGTTTGTTTTAAGCCTATTTACTGTAATACCCCAATCTAGATTCGTATTCAATTTGTTATAATGATTGATTTAGTATAATTTTTAACAAAAAAAAAAGCCGACTTCAAACAGGAAATAAGTATTTTATAATTTTGAAGTCGTTGCCAAGTAAATACTACAACAACCTTACTACCACATGGTACCCTTGGGATATCTCCTTTCCAAAAAGAATAATCAAAATCGGTTCATAAACGACGTAGTTATCCGCGAACACAATAATTTATGTAACATAGTAAAAACAAAATGTATTCTCATTAAAGGATTGAATCTTATACTATTTTTCAACATATTTGAGATCGTTATATTTTTGCACAAGTATACACAGTACCAGTTTATGAAGTGTTGACAATGATCATAGTGCACTGGTGAATAGTCCGTATTCACCAGTGCACTATGATCATTGTCTTTCATTTGCATTTTTTAAGAATTAATTCGACTTTCAAACAATTGAAAGATCATTCGGATCGATTCACTCGGTTCAGAGATAAAAGTTAAATAAGTATGCAAAGGGGTGAATTTTATTAGTTTTCGATCAATAAATCCTACCCTTTTTAGATCTGATCGTAAGACTACAAATTTTTGATAGATATTGGTAATACTTGACTTGATTTTTTCAGAGAAATGGTTCAAAATTTTTTTACTTGTAGAGCAATGTACAATGTAACCACTTTTTATTACACAAACAATTTTTTCAGCTGTTCTCATCATTGTACTGGACGCACACTGCAAATTTTTGCTACTTATGCTTATACTATTCAGGTATTATATGAATTTCTATATATCTAATGACAAACGCGTCCACATTTTCAATCATACTATTGAACTCTTGCAAGTATGGCTCTTTTTCACACTCTGTGTCTTGTTGTTACATTACCACTCTTATAAACTATACCTTGTTCAATAATTGTTTTTTATTTCTTCAGAAAATACTTTTTAATCCTCCTTTTCGAGTGACAATACGTTGTGATATTGCAAATTTTGATATATTATACTTTTCTGTGGGAATTCTATGAGCAGAGATGTAGCATCGTAAACGTCAAATCGAGTTGCAATAGTTATTAGAGCGAATTTACGTCTATTACTCGAATTTCCATAACTCGAATATCTTCATAACTCAAATAGAAGAGTTTTTTTTTGGAAAATTCCAAATAATAAGGAACATTTTTTTTGTGTAGTCTTTTACAGGCTTTTGGTGTTAAAGTCACCGCCCAGCTGTAGTGCTGTCTCGTTCAAACTTATAGAGTTTATTTTGAATTTATCTCTTATTCAGGAAAGTTCCGATTTGTAAAATGATTGCATCATTTGTTATTTATCAGATTATTGTTTTGTGTAGAAGTCGCGCAAGGTAGTCAATGAGAACGGGATTTACATACGTACAATACATGGTATAATCCTGTATCCTATACCTGGTTAAGGCTCCTTATATGAACCATAGATTATATTCTTTAGTGGTCAGATCTATTCATATGCGGAATGTTTTATCGGAATGATCAAATACTAAAACTAAATGTTAAAGGTGAAAGACATACTTAACCACAAACTACTGAATACTTTAACTTACTATAGCTAGAATACTTGATAAGAACGTGAGTAATTCAACCGTTCACCGGTAATGGCCAGGCTAAGGAAGGTGCACCAAGGTGTCTAGTGCCAGTTGTTGTCAATACCAAGTGTGCGGAGGTTAGCCCAGACTCCCGGACGTTGTGCCGTGGGTTGACGGTCAAAGGGGGATCGTATCTGTGGCTTATTCATTGGTAACAGTTTTTTTCTAGTGACGGAAACCAAACCCAGTGCACCAACCCTGAATTAAGAGAGCTTGCCTTGCAACTATTTGTTCTCCTCGGAACGGGTGTTCAGAGGCAAGCATGGAGATACGTGTCCTAAAGGACGTTTGTGAGCTGATTGGAACATTTGCAAAATAACCGGTTTAGGCCATTAAATGACAGTAAATGACAGTCAATGTCTTTCGCCACGAATGTGGACTTCTGGACAAACGACCATTTCCCTTTAAACACTTCATACATCTACTCTATTAAAAATGGGGCAGATCCAGTCTGAGCTCAGTTCTAAATCCCAACAATAGAAGTGTTAAATGCAAATCTTTCGTCACAGAATTGATATCTGAAGTTTTGACAGTTTTACTTCGTCAAGAAGTTTTTTATTTGATATGAAGTTAACGCACATTTTTTAGAGTGTATTGAAAAGAAAAATCTTATCTTACATACATATGTACATAAATGCCAAATTGAAAGAAAACGTAATATACAATGTTGAGCAAATACAAAAGATACAATATCTGTAGTCAAGACTGCTGCTTCGCACCTAAACAAAGAACTGTCCTGCAATGAATGTCCAAACACGTGTTGCGCTGCGCTGCTTTGCTCTGCTGGCGTAAAACGCGATCATCGATGGATGATATGAATGAATATTGATCAATTGAGGCAAAACAAACAAAAAAAAAAAACCAGAGCAAATAAATGATAAATGCGAGCAAAGGAACGAACGAGCGAAGCCAAATAGACATTTTTTTCTTTCTTGTATTGTAAAACACAAAAGATAACAACAAAAAAATACTTATTAGATACAACACACACACACACACACACACATTCCTGTCGCGACTGCTACAAAAACTAAAAAAAAATGGATGAAATAAAAAAAAAAGTGCAAACACAAAAAAAGAAGCTAAACGCAACAGCAGCGGCAGCGAACGGCGCAGCAGGAATGAGAGGCTTCAATACAATATGACGTCGACTGCGACGTCAACTTTGCAGCCGAGAACGGTGGCCAACTCTACACACTTAAGGGAGACAACAACAACAACAACAACAACAACAACAATGAATACACCACACTACAAAAATATTTTCACTTTCAGAAAAGTGTCGCAAGTTTTCGAATGGAAAACAAATTTCAAATCGAAATTGCCGCGCACGCATGTCGGACGTTCTTCAATAAACGGACGCGCTTGCATCAAAAATAGATATTTTATATTTATGTTTATTATTGTATAATAGAAACTACCTGAAAGTCGTTCAGTGAATCATTTAACAATATAAAAAAATAAAAGATTAATGCACAAACAATAAAAGAATTACTATTTCAAATAAAAGCGATTGGATGTGAAAATGTATGAATTGTTTACATAGTTTAGTATGATTGTTTAAGCATAATTTATAGAGTGAATTAATTTTAGACAGTTGATAGCTATTTTGTGTGTAGAGGGTACTTAAGTCAAAAAAAGTGTTTAAAAAAAAAAAACTTAACAGAGAAAAATGAACTCAATTACAAATTTAATCAATTGTAAAAACATAAGCAACAACAACAATCTATGCTATTCCATCAATAATAACAACAACAATAGCAATCAAAGTTTATCTCCACAATTGCCGGAATCTGAAACAACAGCGACAGCGGCTGCAATGCTTAGCATGATGGCTCAAGCATCACCACAGACGTCACCTATAAAACATCCAACAAGCTCAAATTCATCAATGAATGGCAGCCATAGCCACAACAACAACAACAACAACAACAACAATACTATCAACAACAACAACAACAATGACCACATCAAACGGCCAATGAATGCCTTTATGGTTTGGTCACGCGGTCAACGCCGCAAAATGGCGCAGGACAATCCAAAAATGCACAATTCAGAGATATCAAAACGTTTGGGCGCCGAATGGAAATTGCTTACCGAGGCACAAAAGCGTCCCTTCATCGATGAGGCGAAACGTTTAAGGTAAGTTGTCCAACAAGCAAACGATTCCTCTAATTAACATAAGAGTACGAATATATATAAATAAATAAAGGGTGCTTCAAAAAGCAGTTGAAATTTTTTAAATTATTTCAACAATTTTATTTAGTTAAATTTTTTGCGTAAACTTAAAAAAAAAAAAAAAATTATAATATGACCATCTAGAATTGTTTTCATTTATTTCTCCAATATTTTCCTGGAAAAGTTAAAAAACTTGAAATCATTGAAGTCCCTGCCACGCTTTCAGGATAACGAATTTAAAATTCATATAACATGGAAATCATTTCGATTAAGGTATATTGATTTGGGTGCACATTTTTAATGATTGCTCTGCTATTCACATAAAATTTTGTAGATTGGAATATAGAGTATTCCCATAGAGTACCAGCATAGCAATTCAAAAGTTTCTAGTTCCGAGACGCCTCCATACTTGTCTGATTAAGTTGGGCCCCTAAGCACAAATAACGCAATTTCAATATTTTCTTCTTTAAAATTTGTATACATTTTTCCAAAGTCGACCTATTATATTCGAATATATTTCGATCACTAATGAAGCAATATAGTACAATAATGGTTCGAATGAAAGCTAATTAAATTAACCTATTGCACTAATTTACAAATTTGAGCCTCATCTTAAGAGTTGTTTTCTCATAGATTCTTTTCTATGTATTTTGGGGCATAAATTCCAAAAATGTTTCTTTTTTCCTTAAAAACTTTTTTCAATATAACAACATCCATCTCATTATTATCCGATTTAGAAACATTGTATATTTTCTCCTCTTTCGAACGGTATGCTGTATATGCGGATCCGATAAGATTTGATTGAATTACAAACGTCCAAAAAATAGTTTATCTGCCTTTTTAATAAAAAAAAAAATATACACCAGTATATCGGATAATCGGATATCATCCCATCAACCTACCTGCAAAATTTCTAAAAAATATCTGATTTCTATTATGTGAAGAAAGATTTTTATTTAACATTTGAATGGTTGGGTTTGATTGTAATCAAGTAAGCTTTTACTCCAGCTCAATAATTTAAGGCTTTTCCAAAAAATTAAAACAAATACGCAAAATAAAAAAAATTCCAATCAAAAGCTCTCTTCATCCTACCACTCACCTTACATCTGTCCACATCTTTAGTCCACAATAAAAAATTCAATCAACATCTTACGAAAACACAGTACAGTGACTTTGCGATAAAAACCGATTTACAAATTTTACTTTAATTTTTACAACCGATTTTCGTGGAGAACCTATGTTGATTTTATATATATACTTTGAACGATTCTATGGTAAATTCTACAAGTATATTCCACTTTATTGACAGTATTCTACAGATGAAGAACCGCTTCGACAATATTTCATATCACAACATTAAAAAAAATTATGTATAGGGGAAGAAATTTGAAATGACAACACTAGTTTTCAAATTTGGGACTTATCTCGACAGCTGGTTTCTCATAGATTTCTTTCTATGTATTTTGGGGCGTAACTTTCAAAACCGTGTTTTGTTTTTGCCTACTTTTCATTCATTTGCTCATATATGCATTTATCAGTTTTCAAATAATTTGCACAAATTGTATTTATGAAAATTTTAAGTATAAAATGGGCAAAAAATGTTGATTTTATTCAATAATGAACGAAAAGTGATTTCTGTATTTTCACATATTCACAAATGTAGTCTAAAATACCTATTTTTACCCAACCTTCTTTGCTTCTGAACTGTGGACTCATCGTGAATTTGCATCCAGCAATAGTCACCCATCCTGTCTTCGTCCCAAAAGCCTTCATAACGCTTTTCAATTGCTGCAATGTCCTGGTGGAAACACTCACCCAGCACGAAGCTTGAGAGGTATTCGAAGACATTGTCTGTGGAATTTTGGGGAAGAACAGAAATTAGAACGACCGCCAACTGATCCAAAAAGTGATTGATACATTTCATGCCATTGATGCCATAGTAATTCCGTTTAGTACAAATGAGTTGTACGAAATTATATCTAACAGAAAACTATATCTCCACCGAACCTATTTCGAATCCTTCGCTCCGAATTTCAGTGAGGAGAGTAATCAACAAGGTGAGCATTTCCACCAGACCATCGCAAGAATTGAAAAGCGGTATAAAGGCTTTTGGTGAAGCAAATAACTGAAAAAAGTGAAAAAAAAAACGCGTCTTTTGAGGATATCTAGATACGAAGTAGTACTTAAAAAATGTTTTGCCATTTTTGAAACCTACGCCCCAGATTACATAGAAACGCCCCTCTGTAGCGGTTGTCCATTAAAATCCACAAAAGCAAATTGCATGCTAATATTGATCTAAATGAAGGATTTTTTCATAAAAAACACAAAATTGCACGGTGGGTTTGTATGGGGGCTACCTCCAATTGTCTATGTATGTTTAGCGGCTGTCTCTTAAAAGGCACCATATCGCATTTCAACCTAATATTGACTTTAATAAAAGAGTTTTTCTTACAAAGAGTCAAAAGTGGACCATAGGTTTGTATGGGAGCTACCCCAAATAGTGGGCGGGCCACGCTCGTTAGTCTATGTATGTTAAGCGGCTGACCATAAAAAGGCACCATATTGCATTTCAACCTAATATAGACTTTAATAAAGAAGTTTTCTTACAAAAAGTCAAAAGTGGGCAGTAGGTTTGTATGGGAGCTACCCCAAATAGTGGGTGTGGCAGGTCAATCTTGATACTCTATTAAACTACAATTAAAAGAAGTGCAAAATTTCAACTGGATAGCATAAAAATTGGTCCCCAAAAAATGCGCAACAACATACAGACGGACAGACAGACATACAGACAGACAGACAGACGGACATGGCTAGATCGATTCGTCTTCGAGCTGATCAAGAATATATATACTTTATGGGGTCTACGATGGCTGCTTTACTGCGTTACAAACTTTCAGACAAATTGATAATACCATTTCACACTATGTGTGAATGGTACAAAAAAAAAAAACGTAAATTAAGTTTGGCTTATACTATTTTTTATTATTGTAATATTACAAAGTGACCTATTTAAATCGTAGCAAATGAAACATAGCACGCAATTTACATACAAAATTAAAGATCTCATTAAAACACCCTATATAAGATACATATGCAGAACATAAAATAGCACACAAAACATGCATTGATTGATTAAAATATTTTTTTTATGAAACTTATGGCATTTTGATCGAGTAGGCAGAACAAAGGGTGATCATTGTCTCACCGAAGTACGAATAGTGTAGGCCCCTTCAACGAAATGACAAATTCTGCTTAAATAAATAGATACGAGGTAAAAATAATGGCCATTCATTGTATGAAGAGCAAACAATAATGATATAGTTTTGTTTTATTCTGCATAAAAAAGCAATTGTTATTCATATAAAAAACGTTACAGTGAACATTTCTTATGAATAGTTTCTAAACAATTTGATAATTGAAGTAATACATACGGGTATGTATGTTATTAGATACTCGAACTTCTACAAAATCTGCAGTAGTACTTTTTCCCGAAAATCTAGTTTATTGCTGCATAAGTAATAAGTAAATAGTACGGAATTAAGTATATATTCAGCCTTTTAAAATTTGATTCTCACGCAATATTTAAAAAAATTTAATTGGTTTGAAGATATATTTGTTAAATATTGTTTTTGAGAGAATAAAGTCCTGTTCAGACGGTCATATACTCGTATATGTTACTGACATATTTCTCATATTGCATTAAAAATAGTTGCAAGACTATAAATTTCAACTAGAAATAACAGTAAACTCCAATAAAATTTATTGATATTCCGAATCTTTGTCAAATATATATGATCGCTTGAACAGGACTTAAGAAAAATGTATTATCTTAAAAAAAAAAGATGCTTTAAGTGTTTCTCAAAGATTTTCGAGAAATTCTATATACAAATATAATAAATACTGCAACTAAAGACCAAAATTAAACATATACAGATTTGCAAAAAGTAACTTTGGTAGTATATATCTATAAGAAAACTCAAAGGATGATTTGAGTCCTTAACAACTCATTGTTTTATGCGGATGTGTGTGAGCTCACATTGTCATAGTGAAAAATTATGCAGAGATTATAGCATAAAAACTTCTGGCAAACAACAAATGGTGTTCAGAATTGCCATTTTAACGAGTCTCTCAAGTTGTCGTTGTGATCTTCTTTAAATTCATCAACCAGTCACCTACGAGTATAATCAATATCAAAATGATTATATCAGTTATTTGCAGTGGCTTTGTGTGAATCTTGATTACCAAAAAAAGTCAAACTATCGTAAGTTGATCGATGCGCTGTTGTCTAGATAATTCACGTCAGAAATGCTACAACAACATCGCACTAGTATTCTCACGATTTACTTTCATTTATGTTGTCTCATGGAAATTTTCAAATCGATGAAACGAAAAACAAATATTTCCCGATTACTTACTTAAATATTAACCTTAACATGGGAACCCGAAAGTACAATCAACGAGCGTTCGAGATCCCGAATCGCAGTAGAATTAAATGATTAAATCAAGGAGTTGTGATAATTGAAACTACTCCTACATAGATTTTTCATTTTGTTAAACATGTATTTACTTTTTTTTTAATGTTTTGTCGTACTACTGTGAAAGAAGTGGGATACATTATAAAACATGCTTTATAAAATCGACTTTTTCTTTAATACACACCTCCTCACCATGGAATTTTGCAAATTATCTTAAAGTCGAATATCACTTTCTTGTTTTTGCTATACACATAATAACGCGCTAGTATCTGTATTATATTGTGGACTGTTTGTGTGATTTAATATACTGTATTGGAGCTATATGCTATAGTGGCCAGATGTAGGCCAAAGATAGAATTTATGGGACTTTATATTGCAACATTTATCATTACAAAATCAGAGATCTCAACTTGAATATTGGAGAAGCTGGCTATGCAAGGTTTTCTTCTTGGATATTAGGCTATGCGGACAAATGGTATAGAATTTCGTCTTGAAACTATTTGGAATTCTTTATTTGGTTCTAATAAAAACATATATATTGAATATTTAACGAATATTTATCGAATTTAAAGACAGTGGTTAGATTATGGCCATATGTCACTTACATTTTCTACATTTCATATATGCTGTAAGTTTTTGGACGAGAACATTAATAATATATTGTAGCTTATGTATGTATATGATGGTTTTTTTTATAAATCATCATAAGAAGATTCCACATCAGCTTTCCAACTAATATTTATTTATATAAATAAATTTTTCATTCAAAACCTCATATTTGGGCGGTGGATTTGTATCGATGCTATCCCGAAAAGTGGGCGTAAATATAAATACTCTACAAACTTGTCAAATAAGTATCTCTAGTTTCAGCTGTATTTCTAAAACAATGATATGAAAAAAATTGCTGCAACTATCAGACTTACTGACGAACATAGCTCTATAGATTGGTCTCGTCGAGCTGATCAAGATTATATCTATATTGTACTTTATGGGACCTATGAAGTCTTCTTTCATGCGTTACAATATCCGACAAACTGATAATTCCATTTTACACTATGTCTGAATGATATACAAAATTAAATATTAAAAAATGTTTGGTATTTTGTATCATAGAATCGCTTTTTCGTTCGCAAATTTGCTGCTGAAAGAAAGGTATTTCTTCACAATTTTCCACATAACTTTGCTTTGATGTTTTTCTCAACGTCTCTGATGAAAAACCGGCAAAAGAACCTTGAGTAGATTATACTTATATATGAGTTTAGCTTTGTAGCATTAAAAAGGTTCTTCATACAAAGACATGAAAATGTACAGTAGGTTTGTATGGCACTATGATTTTTTTTTTTTTTTTGTTACGAGTAGTACTATAAAGCTTCCATCTCCAATTATAGCTGAGATATCGTAAGAATAGAATCAAAGAGATAACGCATATACTTCGTATAGTTTCAGATGTCTCATACAATGCCTTACAAACTTTCCGATTAAATTAGACTATTATTCGCACACAATGTGTGGAGTACAAACAAAAAATCTATTTAGCCACGTTTGTATTCTTAACAATCTATCTACCTCAACTCTGAAAAAAATGCATTCAAAAGTTTTAGTGAATAACGGAGGGATATGTGTCTATAAAGACTTCTTTTCGGTGTTACAAATGAAGTAACCAAATCAATATTATATTCACGTTGAACATTGAAATGTACAATGTGAATATAAAAAAAAAACTATTACATCCCTAAATTCAATAATGAAAATTGGTTTAGTCATGCCCATCTGCCCGCTCCACTTGTTGTCCATTTGTCTAGATCTAAGAGATTATAAGAACTAATAAAAACACCAATTTTTTTTTTTGTAGACTTAATAGACGATGGGCTCGGCTCGAATTCGATTTGCATTACCACAAAATTTAACATCGAACAACTGAAACCATTTAATATAAACTTTGAACTTGCACTAAGTGATAATTAATGGTATTCGTCTCAAAAACAAACAAAAAAAAAAAACTTAGTAACTTATACCTTCAATAAGCTATCCAAAGCTGAAAATTCTCATATTGATATTTTCGTAATTATATTGAGAGTTTGTTTGTAAAACGCAGATAACATTATCATAACTGGAAATTCTGAAATTCGGACTTAGTACAGAGGAATAATAATTTCTAGTTTCAGATTCAGTGTTATTCATTATTCCCCCAATAGCTGCGATTGACTGTATAGCCTTAATTACACTAAGCCTCAACATTTTTGTGATCGACATGCAGTGGACTATTTTGCCAGCATTTTGACTTGGTAAACAATTGCTATTTTATGGATAGGAGATATGAATTTTTATTTCATTTCGTTTTTTTTTTTGGGAGTTTTTCTTATATATTTTAACATATCTTGACTTAGGGTTAACCGATTTTAATATGTAAAATACTAAATCAAAGATAAAAGGTCTGTAATTACGGTGCATTAGGACGAAATATGGCGAAAAATTCATTATTTCTGTCAAAATTTATATAGAAAATGCATTAAATCAACTAGAAAATGGTACAAAAATAATGCTTAGTGTATCATTTTTTTGTGTGAAGAAGGATCTTTTACAAAGATGGCAAGCTACTGTTGAAGGGAATCCATGGTAAGATAACGAAGTTCTTGAGCAAAATTTTTAGATAATCTAATTATCTTTGATTGGTGTTTTATTTAACTAATATTGGTTACGCACTATTCAGTCGTTCATAGTAATGTGACATAGTTTCGGATTTTTAATAAATTTTCGTTGAGTTTGCTGTCGCTTCTAGTTGAAATTTGTCGAATTTTTGCTTTATTTTCCATGCAATATGAGAAATGTGTCACATTCATATGATCGTTTGAATTGTGCTTCAACGTTAAGTCGAGAAATATATAAGACTAGTGAAGATCAAAATTAGTTTTGATCACGTATGAAAATGTTATTTCTTTGTTAAATTATTCGCTAACCCATAAAATATATTTTACCTATTCAAGTAAACATAAATAAATATTAGTTTTATCTGTTTTCGTTTCCATTTATATAAGTTAAACCGATAGCGAAGATAAAATTAGAAACAATTCTGCCATGTAAACTAAAAATCAAGGAACATATTTTATTATGCACAAAGAAAAAAAAATGAAAATACATAATAAGAAACTAAAGTAAACATTGTAATCAGAATGAGTTGAGTTCCAATAAATATTTGTAAATAAAACCGGCTTTTATGACATCATCGATAGTAGTTGAATAAATGATAGGATCAATGTTTTGTCAAATGAACCAAAGAAAAAGAGTCGAGAATTCAATCAAGACGGGGTTTCTGCTTTGTCTTTTATTTACACATTTTATGTTTTATTTAATTTAATCTGCCGATAATGGTATTATTTCTTTATTTTTTTATAAATTTTTTTTTTTTATCATAAACGAAATAAAAATGAAACAATCAACATTTTCTTCGTTTACAGAGCACTGCACATGAAAGAACACCCCGACTACAAATATCGGCCACGTCGTAAACCTAAAACGCTGAACAAATCGCCAGTTCCTGGCGGCGGTGGAGGAGCGTGCAGCGACAACAGCAATAGTCTATGCAATAGATCAAATATGCAAAAAGATGGACTACTAAATGGATCACATCTCAATCCACAGCAAGCGCATAAAAACGCTGCTCATGCACATCAACATCATCATCATCATCACCACCGGTCTCATCTAAATGTACACGTTCCACCACATGCGCACTCACCTACACTCGTCGGCGGCAAATATAATTTCGGTACTCCGCTGGAGCTCACACTGCAAACGCTGCCGCCACGCGTTTCGAATTCATTTCCTGCCCTAGCGCATTATCCATTGGATCCCACTATAGCGTTGGATCTTCAGGCGCGGTTGCAGGCCATGTATGCAGGCGCTATGTATCATCCATGGCGTTATTTCGGTTGCACGCCACTGATCAGCCCCGAGACGCCGCCGTCACCACCGAGCAGCAATAGCACCGGAATTTCATCTTATGGCTGCATTAAATCAGCAAAATCCTCACCGACGTTGCCGATTGCACAAGTACCGCCCAATATTATTTGACCAACTCCTATAAGATACGGTCCAGCCGAACATACAGTGTAATTATGCTTAGAAATAGAGTCAAAGTAACTTTAAACTCTTAACTCATGACAACATACATAGATTTACCAAAAAACAAAACAAAAAAAAAAACAAAATTTGTTTTTTATTCGAAAAATGCTGATTTAGTTCTTCTACACGATCATTTTTTGCACATCCTTGAAACTGTTTAGTTAAAGAACACCTCCTACATTACATTCAATGTCTGCTTCTTTATTGTTAAAGCTATTTTTTGATTTTTTGTTTCATTAGAAAAATATCTATGTAATGCATAATGTGTAATATATGTACGTATGTGTATGTGATAAAAATTAAACACACATTTCCTAATAAAAAGAATTACATATTAATATGTGGGTAACCCATAAAGTTTTTAATATCTGATAACGACTAGGAAATACTAAAGTTTGCACTTTTCTATGGAAAAACAACGTTTAAAACAAAACAAATCCGTCATTTGGTTCCCCCGTGTTCCGGTTCCGGTTCCGGTGCCAATCCGAATAAATTGTTCGGAAGTGATTTCATTAACAAAGTCCATATTTTACTCTGAATTCAAATAGCGACATTTTTCTCAAAGTGCAATTTTATTGAAATCACTTCCGAAAAATTAATTCGAATTCGAAAACCGGAGCGCTTGGGATACAATTTCTCGTTATCAAAAAAATTCAAATAATAATTTTCTTAAGAAGCCTTTTGCAGTAGGTATTTTAGTAATTTTGCTTACAATTGGTTTAGAAAATGTTAGGGTAATCGTGGCGTCAATAACAATTTTCGCGATGGCCATTTAAAAATATATGCGCAATGCGTATCTTGATTGAGACAGACATATGGCATATCGTTAAATTGAGACAACCTTGGTCATTGGTAAGAGTCAAAGTTAGACAAACTTAGACTTTTTATACTTTTTTTTTTTTGTAAATAGCGTCAATTAATAACTCTTCCCAAAATTAAATACAGGGTGGGTCAGAAAGAACTATTTGAAAAACACAATTGAATTGAAACTGTATGCGAAATCGATGCGCTGGAGGTGAAAATGAGTAGCACTACTCTCGGAAATTTAGTCGCCATGCAGTTTCACGTGTTCTTTCAAAAAAAATTAATGTTGTTTTTGGTCAAATAGTCGAGTATAGGATGAGGATATCTGCAAAAAATTAAGCAATCTCGGCACAAGTCGCGTTAAAATCCGCCTCATGTCCAAATTATCGTGCATAATGCTCTGCATCGATCCAAACGAGACCCCAAGGTCGGCTGTTATCTCCCTGACGATTTTTTGGCATATTTTTTTTTTTTTTTATGGTATTTTTTTAACGTTTTGTTCAGTCGAAGAGGTGAATAGACGTCCGGAACGAGGCAAATCATCAATAACACTGCGGCCAGATTTGAACTTATTATTTCGCACGAAACATCGGACAGAATGTCTGTCAGTTGTACCAACATTTATATGTGACGAGAAAAGATATTTTAAGTACGGTAAGATTAAATGAGAAATTAAGGGTATTGTTTTGGATCAGAAGGTGATAAAACCCCCTTTTACTCCAATGTACCTCCTAACATCGAATCGTTGATGGTTTTTAATTGATAAGAGTATCGATGAGAGAGTAGCCTAAGAGATATAGCGTACGTACATTAATGATTGTTCCTGCAATCACACATACTTTGCAATCACACATAAAGTGTAAGCGTATGTATGTGTGCGCTCTGCATGTATGCGTGCATTGCTAAAACAAAGCCACGTAAACCAACTTCGTTGAAAGCATTCAACATATTGATTTAAATTTTTCGTTCTCTTCTTGCTCTTGAGCTGATTTTGGCAAGCATGTGCATACGCGAAGATTGTTTTGGCACTGTACGTACTTAAGCCCATCTCTAGTTTAAACGAACGAGCGGTAGTTTACAACAGAAAGGGCAAATTAGTAGGGGTAATGCAAATGTTAATGAGGCAGTGCAATAATAAATTGTAACCAATTATGCTGCGTTCAGACTATATATAAAGCATCGTTGTGATATTAGCTCTGTGATCAATTCTATATAATACTACAATAAGATATGACTTTATTCCACGAACAGTATTAGTAGTTTTGATTAAATATGTTTAAATAAATAATATTTAATAATTAATTAATTCATCATAGTGAGCTAACATCATGTTTAAATTGCATTTTCCATTATTAGTTTAAATCAATTTGCAATATAAACATTATAAGTGTTACCCTCGTATGAACGTGAATAAAAGTATTATAAGTTTTTTTTTTTTCAAAGTTATTTCTCTTACAGATTGAGTCTCACTCACAGTACGACGGTACAATGAATAGATTGAGTTATGCAGAACATTGTTTGTTGATGCGTTCATTATTAGTTTAATTTGTAGCGTCGAGAACGCCGCACACAGCGTACGAGGGTTGAATGGGGACGCCCTGCGGCAATTTAAAACAGTTTTTCATTGCATAAACACAGGCGTTTATGCGTGTCAAATTGAATTTAAGGACCACTTGTAAATCCATCCGACCATGCTATGAATTATGAATTGTCTATTGCTAGAGCAACAAAAACAACCAAGGATTTACATAAAGGAGGGAAACTATATATTGTATCTTATATATGGTAGGTATGATTAGTATTCATATGGGAGTAATTGATCTTGGTAAAGCGTTAATTCAACATCTAAACGACTTCATTGTTTAATAAATACCACTTCTTATTCTTATTCTCATTCAAATTCAAAACTAAAATTTGCAAAACATTTCTTGTGTTTTAATTTCAACATTTTCACGTACTTTACTATGTTGCACCCTTCTAGATACAAATACTATTGTACTTTTACTTTAAGTACAACAAAAGAACAGCAGGCAGTCAAGTAGTCGACTAGACTTCAAATGTACTGATAAGAAACAGTCACAGTCGCTTTGAAACTGCCATTCTATGTCAGCAAGGACCAAATATACATGTACGTACATCTATAGATACAAAGCACTTTACTGCACGACAGTCATATACGCCCTCGAGATACATTCCCCGTCGTCGCCATTCGATATGGCGAAAGGTCATTTTCACACTAGCAGAAAATCATTGACTTCTTGTTGACTCACAGCCGCAAATGAAAATATTTGTTTCTGCTGCTTTTTCAATTACAATATCGTTTTGTCTCTACGTATGTCAGTTTATCTGTACGACTGTCTATCTAGCTGCCCTGCAAACGTTTCGCATTTAATCTCAAACAAAAAAGTGCTCGTATAAAATTGAAATAATATAAAAATATTTGCACAATAGAAATGAAAGCGAGCCACGTTTCGAATAACAATCTCATTGTCAATCGTTTCAAGTCAATTCAATATACCATATACTTCTGCATCTTTATATACTCGCATATATACCTATGCACATATAGTACTTAGAAATGTATTGATTATTTGGTGTCATTCTTTGTTGCCTAAAGTAGCAAAGCTGCAGATACACGTATGTTTAAAAATACTAGATTAAAACAATAGAACTACGGTAAAGTCAGTTTGGATGGCCGCTGAGAGCAAATCCTTATCATAATTTTTGGCGTATTTTATTCAAAAATTCACTAGACTTAGTTGTTACCTTCGTTTTAGAAGCTATTGTATATAAATACAACCTTAAACAGAGTTTGAATCGTATTATAATGTAGTTACAGTTTGCAACGCCTCAAAGGAAGCAACGGAGATTCCATAAAGTATATATATTCGGGGTCAGCATGACCTGGGTTCAAGAAAAACACCAGCGTTGCCGAGCGAAATGGGCAAGTGTGAAGAGTATTAAAGCCTCGGTTCAACCGAAGTTAACGTTTCTTCTTGTTTGATATAAATCCATTTGATTTGCAATCACTCCGACAAGAACAATATTAAAATTAATTAGAACTATATAAATAATTTTGAATAATTAAAAAACAAGCTCTGGTGTTTTTTCTCAGAGTGAGAGTAACCTGAAAATACGACATAGTAGCAGCCAGTTCATTCGTCATGTTTTTATGTCTTACTACTTTCTTTTTGCTGAAATGTGGAGTTTCCAAGTCAATCTTTTGTCCAACCAGATGCTCAAATACACGAATTAAAAGGATATCGACCACGTGAGCCATGACCAAGAGTGTACATTGTGTGAACTGGGGTTTCAGCATTATCTAATATGTTTCATTTATTCATCCTGCCCTAAATTTTGTTTAGTTGTCGTTGAGCGTTGCAACTCTTGAAGTACAAGCTTTTGTAATTATGACTGTGTCATCGGTTGTTAGAATAAGCATATCTAACGTGTACAACACGTAAATTAAAAGGCCCAATACACTATCTTGTGCTACTCCAGATTGTATTATTTTGACAGTGGAGTGAGCATCTCCATATCTGTCATAGATCCGTTGCTATGCAGATAGCAACTTTTTTATTTTCAAAAGGAGACCTTTATGCCATACCCGATCATCAAGAAATACTGCAGCGCAATGTTACTTGTCTTCGAAACCTCTCATTACCTTCTTTACAATGCTGTGAATCTGTTCCGGAGTGCCATGACTGCGTCGAAACTCAAATTGGTGGTCGAGAAGTATGTCTCGACCAATTTGTTGAAGCACTCTCCTAAGAAAAATTCTTACAAATATTTTCGAGAATACCGTCAGAATACTGATGGGGCGGTAAAAATCCATTTAATTTTTATGGTTTCCATGCTAAGGTATAAGAACATTCTCTGCGTATTTCCATTGATTCGTTAAGTGGTCAAGCCTGAACTATGTATTAAAAAGAAGCAACAGATGTAAAAGAAATTTTTGTGGAAGCGCTGGCAAGATTGGTGGTCTGAGCCGACAAGGTGTATTAAGCTGATTCTTCAGCATTGCTGCAAAGAGCGAGAGAGATAGAGAGAGAGAGAAGTAAACTTTTGCTGAAGATGACCAGAGAAAGATTCAACTTTCTCTTAATTGCTGCGGCACCAACTTCCGTTTGAAATTTTGAATTGAATTATACGTCGAGCAGGTCGAGCAACCAGTGGGGCTCTCCACTGGTTGCATTCCGGACCATTATGCTCAACATTTCCAAGAAAATCTGCAAATAATATATTAATTATTATATTAAATCGTTTCTGTGGCCAAATTGTTTCCCTCAAGCCTTTTTTATAGTAGACACCAATACAAAAGGTAATCGTTTTGCACACAATTTCGCCTGTATTTCACTAAGAAGATATTTCTGAAAACTCCTTTAGCCAATTTGTGGTTATCTTAATGTATAAAATACTTATACAAAACGATGCTCGAATTCATTTTGCCCACTGTTTTGTAAACACGGTAGGTCTAGCAACTTTGATAAAACTTCAACAGATGATGAAGCTTGGTTTTGTTAGTACGACTCGGAAACCAAACATTAGTTCACGGTACACTGCAGAAAAGGAGCAAATCTACCTATTAAAGCAAAATAACAAAAGTCAGCAACAAAAGTAATGATGTCGATTAACTTCACCAAAAATTGTAGCTGCTACGAGCATTCTCCTGAACGCTGTTTAAAATGAGAAACTGAAGACTGCTTACGAATAATTCTCCGGATCTGGGGCCTTATGATTTTTAGTTATTTTCAAAAATTAAAAAATAAAATCTAAGTGGAAACATTTTCAGCAGCAATGCGGAGGTAATTGATGCAGTTAATGTAGAAATTGAGAAAAAAAGAACAAATTTCAAGACTCTGTTTTTACAGGTGGATCTACAGACTAAAGGTATTGATGTAGAGATATATTAATGAAGATTAAAATTAAAAAAAAAAATTTTCGGTTTTTTTCGAAGCAACTCATTATTTTTTAGTGCCCGGTATAATAAATATTTGGAAAAGTGCGGTATCTAGAGATACTATATCGAAAGATTATCTGCGACAGACATAGGGACGAACGGACATGGCATGATCAACTCGTCTTGTCGTACTGTTCATAAGTATTTAAATATATATAAGTACTTTATTGGATCTCCGTTGCTTGGTTCACTCTGGTACAAATATTTTTTGTACAGGATATAAAAATAAGTTTAGTTTAGCCAGTGTAGTTTATTACAAAATTATTTCAAGAGTTTGTTTAAGTTTGTCAAAAATAAAACTCATGGTAAACAATACCATCACGCGGTAAAAACGCATGATGGTATTGTTGAGGATATTAATGGACACTTTTTGAAGTCATCAGCTTCTGACTGTTATAAATGTTTATAGAACAAGTATTCTCGCACAAAAGCAACCAAATATTTAGAAAAATATTTTGCAGTTTTAGATAAAATTCCGGATAAACAACTTTTCCCTAATTGGAATTACATAAACTGGGATTACCAATTTCAAAAGTTTTTTGGAAACTTAGTAAACGAGGATGAATCAAACAGTTGGAGCTTTTCGAAATTTCCCTAGTTCTGTCTCTCTTTGTCAATGGCTGTCAAATACAAACTTACTGATGTATATTGTTCAAAACTTTGACAAATAGTATTATATTTAATGGAAAAGTTTTATTCATTGTGACTTTGGCTTTACCCAAATAGCTTTTCTGTTAAAAATATGAAAAATAAAATTATTTTAAAACATTGCTGAGAAGTCGTTTTATCAGTTCTCCGCATATTATAATATCTCAATTATTGAAAATAATTAGTCGTGTGAATATTCGCGTCGTGTAATAAATTTACACTTTGTAAGCATTTTACGCATTTTATTATGTCAATCAATGCTGAGGACAATAATCAAGTGTATTTACCATTCCCTTTATTCACAACTTCACAACCTCATTCGTTCTTTCACCAAAATCCTTATATAAAAACAGATTAAATGTGAAATAAAAAGAACCCCTAAAAAAATGCTTGTTTATATTACAAATACCAAAGGGAAGAACCAAAGCCAAAGCCAAAGAAAGCTGCAAATTAGCAAGGGGGTGTGTTCTCATGAACATTTTTTGGATGGGTGTGAGTGCGGTTTATCGCATACTGCAAACGCCCTTCCAACCGTTCTGGTGCGCACGATATATTGTATAATATCTCTTTCTCTCTATCGCACGAAGATGTCGGATATCCTGCGCGTGGAAGACAAACAAAAACGGCATTAAATCGCATTTTACGCAGACGCCTCAAATGACTTAAACTTGGTTTGACTTTGCAAAAGCAAGCAAAGCCATACTCGTACATACATAAGACTGATTGAAGTATCTTTGAGATACAACATGAAATGTATCTTGCTGCTAAGTGTATCTTTGTAATGTGCAAAGCTGTGGCATCGATTTAAAAGATTAAATGTATATATTTTTTTAGTTTAATTTTGGCTACGCTGCAAGTATCTCAATTACAATCGTGTAATAATTCAATGAAAATGAAAATAGCATTCGAGTTTATTGCACTACAATAAAATGGAAATGAAAAACTGCAATATTCGAACAACAGATTAAAATGCGCTTAAAATATACAATTTGTAGGAGAAGCAGAAGAAGAAGAAGAAGAAGAAAAACAACACGCGCACAATTAATTATCCAACAGCAAATCAACACCGAAATCAACGAACCAACCGACCGACCGACCGACCGTCCGAACCATTGACCAAGCCACATTTACAGGATACTTCGACTACGGGAAATGACTTTTTGCATTCGGCGAACAAAAGAGCAATTAAATGTAAAATTGTCGCCTCATAATTGCTGAGCACGCTGCCTGAAATAAAGAATCAATTAATGTTGCCCAAATGCGCTTTGCATGCATAAATTTTTTATCTGCAAATTATTTGTTGTGTTTTTTTTTCGCTTTTACATGCAAAAATGCAGTTGCTGAATTATTTCAGTGCAAAAAGTTTTCGGAAAAAAAATGGGTTCCAATAGTACGTATAGTTAAAATGCATTTCAGGAAGTCAGCATTATATGTATGTGGGTTTAGAATCTATTTTCGATGCAAAAAGTATCTACACATTGTACATACATAGTGTAGTACGTATTCCATTAGAGCAATTTTGCAGCAGCAATCACGAAGCTATTTCAATTCATCAAAAGCCATTTCGATTCGCCAAACAATTGCAATTACATTAGAAAGCTTCTAAAAAAAAAATGAATATAAAGCATGCAGCGAGCGGCAGTGAATTGATTGTAAGAGAAAGGCTCTTTCACGTAGCCAGACGGCATCCGCTGCATATGGCGGCACGTTGCAAATTGTATGGTTCCCAAACAAAAAAACTCTCTATGCGTACACTCGTCTTTTTCTATACCCTTTATAAGGTGCGAAAAAGGATTCCTATCATTTTAGCGAAAGATGTGTAACGCCCATAATTAGATGAAATCTATAACTATCTATATAGTTCATAGGTTGAAACCCCTTTAGTATAAAGGTTTCTAACATCAATTCCCAATAATAGCTTCTTACACTCAAGTCTATAAAGTGAACAATAACTTTTGTTATTTCGATTTGCACATTTATATATCTGGATAAAAGTTAATTTTATGTGCTGGAAAACTATTATACCTTAAGAGATATTTAATTTTCATGATGATAGGCAAAATTACGTATCTTATATCTAACTCATTTCATAATAAGTTTAATTAAGGTGGCAGCATGCGGGCTAACTCACTAAGGCCTAAGTGATACAACTCCTTTCATAACACAAGAATAAGGCCAAAAAGTGCATTGGATGTCATATTTTTTTTTCTTATAGATTTTGGTTTGCTTAACTCTAAAATAGCCGTTAATTTACAAGCGGCAAATCTGGTTGCGATTTATGTCAAAATAAAGATAATATTATATAACATATAATATATATATAATATAAACAAGACAAAGTGCCAACTTTGGTGGAACCGAAGTTTTACTGCACTTCACACTTTGTACGGGAGCAATGGTTTCTCGTGGATAAATAGCGGTCATTTTGATACTTGTGTTGCTTATGATTATAAAAAGTCTTCATACAAACAAACAGTCGGACATGGATTCGCTAAATGGACCAGGCGTCGAAACGTTAAGCTCAATCCGGCAAACTCAGTGAACGTATGCCGCACGTTAAAACGAGAGCGACCCTAATCACTAATGCTGAACGGTTTTGTCCTTAAGCAATAGGATGAGACGCCGTATCTCGATATTATCCTTGACAGGATACAGCCACATTAAGAGCAGATTTCGCGACTGCAAAGCAATAATGAAACTCCTTGACTGGATGCTGAACAGCCGTAGCAAACAACCGCTCTACTACAAGAGGTCAATATAACGGGTTATTTATTTAGATCACACGATCTAGGCATCCAGTTGGCAGGTCCGAAACGCAAAATTAGGTGCTACCAAAAATTATTTCTAAATAAAACCATTGTTTCGCGCGCTGAGAGTGCCGTAGCATCGTCTTTGCTGAAACTAAATATCGCCGACATTACGCGCTTCAATTTCAGGCAACAAAAAGTTCGTTATCATGGCATCCGCCTCATTTTGAAAAAGTTGGATTTTGTAAGCCAACCAAGATCCTGTCGTAAAATTTGCCAAGTTGTTCCATACGAAAGGCCAAGATGCTGCGCACCGCATCGAATCGATTGGTCATGGTCTTCAGCCACACACTCCACTACAGTCGGAATATTCACCTCACTACGAGATAGATATGGACTAATAGTGGGTTCGGAAGGTCGATGGTGCACACCATATGTTGCTCAAAGTGTACAAAAAACACTTTTCACAGAACGCTAATTTTCGTAATACAGCTGAATAATTTGGAGACGTTGATGTCCATGATGAATTGTCAAACAATACTGAATAAAAATAAGATGGCAGTCTGACACCAGTCACGCGTTATGTGCGGAAAAAAAAAACAAATGAAAAAAACTCTAAATGAATCACCCGTTACTTACAAGTCATAGGATCGTCATTGGTACTATTAAGGAAATCTATTTACTATATATTTTTAACATGTTAAAAAATTTTAGAAATTTCATTTGAAATAAACAGAACATTTGGAATATGATGTTTCATGTAGCGCCAATTATAAGTGATTCAATGCGAGAAGATTGACCATTTACGTTTCAAGAAAAGACCACAGGAAACAAAATCAGAAGCTGTCGACCAACTTCCATAACAGAAGACGATATCCTATTAGGCAAACGAGACAAAAATTTGATGACAGGTCTTCACTTCAACCGTAAAGAGTACGAATTGGTAAAGAGAAACGCAATTGGTTGCTGGAATATTTCCATTTTAGAAAATTTTCCTTAAAGTATTGTGTTATTATTTTGCTACGAAGTGTTCTAGAAGTAATGCTAGAAGTTGTAAAGCAGGTGAAACTTGAATATAAGTACAATATATTTGCTGGATTATTCATATTGTGTAAAGCTATTTATTGGTGATGACTTTCGAAATAGAATTCTTACCCAGATATTGAAGCGAAAAGGAATTGTTCCACTGAACTTAGCGCAGCTTGCTGGCTTTGTAATGAAATGCAATACATTGTATTTATTGTACAATATAATCTTTCTAATATTAACTTCTGTTTTCTCAATTAATTAACTACTTAGAGTCATAAAATATTATTTTTTTTTTCAAGGGAAAAATGTAACTTGTAATGTAACTCTAAGGTATCCCCTTATTCCGAAAACTTTTTTGTAGTCGCCTAAAAAAGTAAATGTTTCTGAATCTACTTAACACCAGTTTCTATAAATAAATCGTTTGAAAACTAAAGACTGAATATCCGAACTGGACGTTTCTCATTTCCATCATACGATTTGGATCCATTGCTCCGCAAATATATAGGGTATCAACACTTCTGTTTTATACTAACGTTTTCTTTCTCTTTTTTATTTAGATCAACCACAATCTCCACCCCTTCAGAATTCAATTTGAAACGCAATGAATGCATTGTATTTTCGTATGCGCTAGCTTACTTCTATCGCCTTCAACCATTGAATTCGCACATATCCGCCCACTGATGCTTTTTGTGGCATTGTGTTTTCAATTGCAGTTGCAAAAGACGAATACGAATAATTTTGTCATGTCGCTTTCTTGTTACAATCGGCAATCAAATGATCCTTTTTAAACACTGACTATGCGAACTGTTTGCACAACAAGATAAGAAATAAAATTGCTACTGGAGAGTTCTCTATTCGCGCGATCTGAAATTGCAAAACATAGAAGGCCGTTGATACAAGAAACTTCATTGTGTTTTTTATTTGCCAGTTGTTCTTGAACAGTATCAACATATTTAATGTATACTGTACCCTAAGTGGTTAGTATTTATCTCTAAACCCAGAACTTACATTTGAAGGGCGACATCTTCAAATGTAATTTTCAACGCTGATGCAATTTACCAATGGTTGAATCACGTTCGATTGCCGAACAATTAAAAGTTCGATTCGTATCAACATAAATTGTACCAGATACGCTCAAATGTCTCTACAATTATTTTTACATCATACGTGTAACTGACGTCAATATTTCATCATATACATCATAATACAAGACTAACAACCAGTACGAATAAAAAATAAAGAGAAGCCTAACTTCAGTGAAACCGAATAGACTTCACATAATCTATCGACAAATATTAAAACCGAAAAATTGTTCTGTAAATGAAAAATCTATTTCCAATTCAGACTAAGAGGGTCTCCGGGTTGTTTACTTAACTTACTTGTTTTACCATATTTAGATTTTAGAAAAAAGGGACCCAAGGAACCTAAAATACATGGTTGAATAATTTAATTTGGAAGTCTTCGAAAAGATTACTCAAAATCTATATCAAAGCACAAAACATAAAATAAACAAACAAATTCTAGCTACAAGTAATTACCAAAATGCAATAGATTGACAGAAAGATTTAAAGAAAAACACAAAAAAAAAAGGCTTTCCTCAAAATCGATTATAAATATCGAGGAAAAAGATTTATTTTCGATTTCAATCACAACAAACGATTATGAAAATGTAAATCTATTTTTGTTTGAGTTAGACATGGAAGGTAATTAAATAATTGTTCTAAATATTTCTGAATACATAAATTTGGATGCACTCTTTCTAAAAATGTTTTGATATAGTCGTTCAATTATGATCAGGTTTGGTAATATATAGCGCAGGAATATCAAATTTATAATTAAATGATTGGATCATTACAGAAAACACCATATTTTCACCATATTTCACCAGATCTCAATCTTAGTTTATATGGGCGGTATGGGTGGTCGTTGTCAAATCGTTTCGAGAATTTGTATGGTTATTATATTTGGCATGACTTCTACTTTCAAGTTCGCATCAACATTTTTCGTGGCAACAATTCGTGGGAAAAGTTTTGCAAATCCGAGCACTATATATAAAGGTAAAATAACGCATGTATTTGCAATATAAACCATTCGCTGTGTAGGATATATGGTATATTGATTTGATTGATCGTATTGATAATGCGCACACCAAATTTGAAGTATCTAGCTTGGTTTAAAAATGACCAGAATCTCTATCTGGTCAGGTATGCTATAAAGGTCAGATATGAGACAATTATGTACAATTTATGGGTGTAAATACACATATACGAGTATATGAAACATCTAATAAATGTATGAAATGTATGAAACTGTGCAAAAAACACTCAAGCAAAATCAAATATAGAGTGAACTGCAACTAACTTTAGAACGCACAGGTTACAAGACGCCTAAATCTCTCCTAATGACAGTTCCAGAAGCTTTTGCCCGTCATGTGGGTGGAACAATGTTTATCCCTGATAGTACAAGTAGCTATTGTTCGTGGGATTGAACTTTTGAAAAAGAAGAATACTGGCAGCATTGCAAAACGTTATGACGGTGGTCGGAAAAAACAGCATCAATGCCAGATATATTTCCAAAAATGAAGTCACGAATTCGATGAAATCCTCATCGGAGTGGCAGAAAAATGCGTGCTGAACTAAATAACATTTCTAAAACGATCATTCAGCGAATATTAAAGACAAAAACCAATGTCAAAGTGAAGCCTTACAAAACGCAAAAAGGACCAAATCCCACCGATGCTCACAAAAATAATGTTGGCTCGATAGAGCAAAGGAGTTGCTGCGAAAGTGATCGGTTTTCTCTGATGAGAAAAATTTCCCAATTGAGCAATTTGTTCACAAAAAAAAAAACCAAATATTTGTGTCTAACACACAGAAAGGTCATACAATAATTTGTACATTCGAATGGCCACCAGAAGTCAAGCACCACCGAATGTGTTGGCGACGGTCTCCGACCATGGCGTCAAACAGAATGGCGTCAAACTGGAATGTGCTCTGAAACCGTGGGCACGCAAGCATTTCGGTAACAAGAATGGATATTCCAGCTAGACCCAGCATCGCCACACAACATTAGTTAGTACACATCGTTCCACTGTTTATTGCGATCGCATACTGGCCTGCACGGTCACCGGATGCGAATCCTCTCGACTACTCCATATAGAGCATTTTGCAGGCCAAAGACATCACTAAAAAATTTTACAGTTTGGATGTGCTGAAGGCAGTCCATCGACCTAGTGCCGTACTTCACGCCAAAGGCAGCTAATTCGAAAATTTAAAGTTAAATCGAAAAATTTGATTCTATTCCAATATTTTTTTTTTTTTTTTTTTTTTTGTGGAAACAGTGTATTCAGGTTTTACGGTTGAAGGCGGCATGCGACTATCACACAATGTGTGATAATTAAGTTAAATAATGTAGAAATATTACAGAAATACTCGTAAAGCTCTTACATTTTATTCAACTACTAACGAGCAAATGTTAATTTATAATTAAATTATTCAAAAAGTTCTAGAATTTTTCTATCTCGCAAGCAAAAAAGGCCTCTAACCGGTAATTCGATGCAGAATCGCTCAATGGCACCTAAGCTGTAGGCTGCCTAATCATCCCAGAGTGCAGTGGGGTCGAATACGTATTTGAAACACGAGAAAGACCATTTCAATTCTTCGATTACACATCTCTGCTGCTTGTTTGTTGTTTGCAAGTCCGATTCAGATCTAATGTAAATAAACCCCTAAAATATTTCAAACAAAGAAAAACCTTGCAATTTCAATGATTTTGTTTTACCTTAATATTTTCGATTATCTCAAATTGTTTTGATCTACTTGTGACCTTTTCAATGATAAGCGTTTATTTAATGTTGCATAACGTGGCAACAATATTTTTGTTTAAAATTTATATTTTAAATAAAAAATGCAATGAAAATCATTTGCAGCAATAGCAGCTGAAGACCAATGCAGCAGCTACATTTGCATATTGCATGCAATTTTGAGATTAATTAACCTCAGCCAAGTAAGATACTACATGCATACAAGCTAATATAAATTAATATTTTTAATAATGATTTTTCTGAAAAGTCAATGACTGCACAGATAAGAATTTTGTATACTGGGAGGAAGTATAAAAAGGCAACAGAATGCTCCAAAAATCGCAGTTGGCCTTCGTCACAGTGAAGAAGTACTACTACTGAATAAAATTCTTGCACGATGAATTCGTTTTTAATTGCACTAACGTGCTTTGTCAGCCTGGCGGCTGCTGGTCTCCTGGATATACGAACATTGGTAGACAAAAACCAAGATCGCCGTGGTATTAGTAAGTCCTTTGAGAAGCAATGCAATGCAATCCGTAAACTAATTTTTCTACTCAAATAAATGCTTTCAGTTACGAATCAAATCCAGCAGATGACGCAGACAGACTTGCAACGTCAGAAATTTATACTTGACGTGCTCGAACGTGTTCAGGACCAAACCACAAATGAGCAAATAATTCGTCTTGGACAGTCTTTGGTTGTTGATAGCCAGCGTTATGTCGGTGGTATTGATAGCGTGATGCAGGACATTATCAATAAGGCTCGCCAACAACGGCTGCTGAGCCATAACGAAATGTGCACAATCCGCAATGAGGAACATGTACGCCAGATGCGTGGCATCCATCGCCTCTTGGTTCGCTCCATCGACTGGGAGACGCTTCAACAGAACATTGCCCACTTGCGTGTAAATGTGAATGGTGCACTACTTGCTAATACACTGGTTATGGCGCTGAGAGAACGCGAAGATACGCAGATGCTTATTGTGCCAGCCATTCAAGAGATTTTACCAGAAATGTTCTTCGGCGAAAATGTCATTCGTAGAGCTCAAAACGTTGATGTCAATGTACTGCGCAATGATGTGGAAACGCTACGTCCTAGTCTTTTGGATGTTATCGGTCTTAGAAGACGCACAAAGAATGTGGACCGTACCATTGGACTTGAAAACGATCATGTAGGTATGCTTGATAAGCTACATCTGTGGATGCCCTGGCGAGAGTTGCATAAGGAGATGGCAATGCGAAAACTGAATGATAATCGTGAACAAGTTGCAGTGAGTGGAGACAATAAGTTGGTGATCAATGTGGAAGAAACCACTTTGGATAACGATCGTCTGTCGCTGCTCACGGAAGATGTTGGCCTAAAAGCTCTAATTAATGATATGGTCAACCAGTTGGTGCTGCTCGAAGGTCAGCAAACTGTCTCAGATGTAGACTCGATTGTTGGCAATCAAATAAATCGAGAACAATATGGTAACTGGGTAACACAACAAGACGATATCGCACTTCTGCGCCAACTGCAACGCAATCAACTGAACAATGATGAGGAAATATTAAACGTTGGACAAATGATGGGTATGGGAGGACGTACCGGTTTAGATGATGATGATGTTGAGCAACAGGACAGACTAAATACAATTCATAATCGTAATATAGACTCCGGTATAGGCCGTAGCTCGATAAATCGCCTCTGGCAATCCCGCCAATCTACAGACCTGAATGAGCAGCAAGGTGATGCCAAATTACCAACGAGTGACATTTCCAGTGGTCGTCTGCTGCACGTCAACCGCAGGCGTCTGGAGCAACAGCAGAACCGTGTTTTAGATAACCAACGCAATCGTTTCATGGATGTCATTCGCGGCGATCGTAATTCAGAAGTACAGAACAACCGCTTGGGTGGAATTATAGCCGGTATGCGCCGTAATGATGATATTGATCGTATGAACCAATGGCATCTGACCCGTGATATAAATAATTTGGAAAATGAACAGACGATTAACAGCGAACGCCTACTGCACAGCAACCGGCGCCTTGTCGATCAAGATATTGAAAATGAGCAAACTGTACTCCGCCGCCTGACGCCTATTCGCGATGGTCGGCGTGTTGTCAATACCAGAAGAAACAATAACCGCAATGACATGGAAGATGTTCGTGATGCTGAGCTGAACCTTAACGAACGTATGCGTCAGAGCCGTATTGATGTAGATGAGTTACAAGATCGCACTTCAGAATCACGAATCCGCACTAACATTAACAACCGAATGAGTGATATTAATGATCTCGGCCGCGAAGATCGCTTGACAAATGACATGGTTCTCGATATGCTGCGCCAAAAACGTTTACAGCTTACTGACGATGAAATAGTTGACCTGATTCAGTTATTGAAGCGCAATCGTATTGGAACAACACGCAGCACAACAGATCGTGAAAATGGCATACTTCATACGGATATTAATAATGAACGTTTGCTGCACATCAATCGTCGCAGATTGAATGAACTGAACAATCAGCAACAGGATATTGACAACGATGACGATAACGATGACGATCAGAATGATGAACTCCTGCAGCGCAGAAATGTAATGGGCAGACGTGTGCCACGCAGCCTGCGCACCACCAGCGATATAAACGATATTGTTGGGCGTCAACGCAACGTTGATGACATCCGGAACAATAATGACGAAAGACAGATCATTGTAGATGTGATACTTCACAATCTTCAGCAACTGGTAGCGCGTATTAACTTGGAACGCATATCAGTGGGAGAACAGGACTTGAACCAAATAACCTCGCAGCGTCTTAACAATCCACGTCTGCTTAATGTCATGGACCAAAGTTATGCACTCCGTTTGAACGATATGCGTTTAAATACACGCATCAATCGCGTGCTGATCGACCAAATCGGTCAGATCGAACAACATTTGCAGATGACTATCGGCAGGCAGCTGAATAAGGTTCTGGGTGGCACCAGCAGCAGCAACTTGAAGGGCATGCGCGACGATCGGTTGCTTAATCACATTATTGGCGATGTGCTTACAGGACGCATTGGAAACGTTGGAATTCTGAATATTGTACGTGAGTTGATTCAAATTACTGAGGGAAATACGGTCGGAAACAACCGCATGGAAATTCAACTGAGCAATCCTGTTGTGCAGCACTTGTTGAATCGTATTGTGCGCGTCATTGACGGAGTCCGCCAGGAGTTATTGAACACATACGATCGCCGTGATCTACAATTAGATGGTGTGACAATTAATGATGTTCGTGTCGATAAGCTGCGTACCTTCATCGATGAAACTGATTCGGATCTCATTAACGTGGTGAATTCCAATCTTGATTTGAACAATGAAGAACGCATACAGAAAATGGTAGTCGCACGCCAACAACGCATCAATCACAAGAACTTCAACATTGATATCGATGTGACGTCTGATCGTAATCAACGCGTTGTCATTCGTATGCTGCTGGGTCCAAAGACTGATGTATCGGGTCGTGTTTTGAGCCTGGATGAACGCCGCCAGAACTTCATTGTTTTGGATACCCTGGTAACCGACTTGCAAGCTGGTCGCAATCGCATTGTGCAAAACTCACGTGACATAACTTGGACTGCTCGCGACACCACGCCCTACACTGAGATCTATCAACGCGTGATGAATGCTATCCATGGCGATCAAACGAATTTGATACTCAGTCGCCGCACTGAAGTTATTGGACAAACAAGTCGCTTGCCACAACGTCTGCTGATTCCTCGCGGTCGTGTCAATGGACTACCAATGCAATTGCTGGTCATTATTACGCCCACACAAATTGACGATCGTATGCTGCAAGGTCAACGTCAACTGGAAAATAAACTTCTAGGCATTGGCATGAACACTTTGAATGTGGACCATCTACCTTTAGGCTTCCCCATGGATCGTCAAATTCAAGATGAAAATCTTTTGCTCAAGCTGACAAATGTCAAGCTTAGCGATGTGGTGATATATCACGAAGTCTAATTCGAAATCGAAATGCAACAAATCCGTACTCAAACTGATCAACAAGACAACAAGTACACGATTCACGATTTACAATATTTAGTAATGTAAGCAAATCTAATCGAAATCGATATATATAATTTTGTTTTCTCATTAAATGTTGGCAATTAATGCCCAAAAGAGCATTATATACAATTGTTTATTTAATACTACAAATTTTAAGTTTTTTGTTGGGTTGTGTGCACAATGTGCATACTTAAGTCATTTGTTCCGACACCTCCATAGTTCCATTCCTTTGGAGTTACAAACATCTCAATTTCCTATTTCTTAACAACCACATGCAGATCACGAATATATATACTTTATAGGATCTCCGATGCCGCCTTCTCTATGTTACACACATTTTGACAGATCAACAAACCCAAATATTTTTGCTTTTAAAATATGGTAAAATACTATTTTTTATATAGAATTCGTTAAATGTTGAACAGTTTTGTATTTTTCACGTAATGAACGAACTTTTACAAAGGAAATAACATGCAAGGTGCGTTCTACGGTTGACAGAACTTTTGGAATAGGGTCATTTGACTTAGTGATTTTGGAAAATACATGCTTTTCCAAATTACATTCAAAAATTCTATGACATTTAGTCCACTGGAAGCGTTACAAAAACGAACAACAGAGAGCCAATATTAAGTTTTGTTTTACACTTGGCAAGACTTTAACCGACACGACTCAGTTGATAACCAAGTTTATGGTGATGATTGTTTATCTTGTGACAGAGTTCAGTGAAATATGATACGAGATTTTAAAATCGACATAAATGATGACGTACGCCAACCGAAATCAAAATTAAATTCCTGGAATTGGAATTCTGTATTTTTAGTCCAAAAAAATAACATTACTAATACGCAACACTGACACCATTTAGACGTTAGCAGCAAAGCTATCAAAAGCCGTCAAAAATGCAAAATATATAAATAAATTTCATTATTATATATTATGTTAATTCTAATAAACCCTTCGAAAATGGGCTCTGGAAGTATTAAAGCTTCGGTTCCATCGAAGTTAAGGTTGTTTATTGTGTTGGAATACGAGTAAGAAAAGAGGTGAGCGAGACATGGGAGTTAATTATACTCAAGCAATTCACTTGATTACTCTCGCTTGTACTCATAACTTAAAATCTTCAAAACCATTTGGTTTTCGAATTAGGCGAACGATGCTTGATTTGATTTGTTTTGATTTGACAAACATGTACATCTTTAAATACCTTGTTTGCCATTTCGAAAGCATTTGTGCAAGGCTTTAATCCTGATCACAGTACACCTTTTTGCGTTACGCAACATGTGATCGACCCTTTATTTGCATTGCATCACAATGTCTTCGGATCCGCATGGTTGTAACAAAAGTATGATGACAAAATGTTTGGACTCAGATTCGTATTCAGCACGCTCAAAAACATAACAAAAAGATTGTTTCGTCAAATAAAGAGCAAGAACCATAAAATTTCATGTTTTCATTTTTATGAATTTTTGAGTTTTTTAATAATAGAATACTGAGAAGTTAGTTAGTGGAATTCTGACTGCGGATTTAAATTTAGCACTTCAAAATACAATAGTTAAAAGAACACACCACTTTTTTTTTGTTTTTTTTTTTTTTTTGTATGCCATTTACACTCGAATTATAATACTTTATATTAAGAAAATTAAATTGTATAAGAAAGCGGAATATCGCTTCGTTAAATTTTAACAAGACATTGAAAAACTGTCGCGAATAATTTGTGTTTAACTCTAGTCTACAAGTTAAATAAAATGAATAGTGCATTTAATGTCATATTATAAATAGCCTCAACAAAATACGAATATATATGTTTTCGTGGTATGCATTTTTTAAGTTTGTTTTTAGAAGGTAGGTCCAACATTTAAGCTTTAGCTGGAGTCACGAACAACCAATCTGATTGTCAAAATAAAGACAATGAAAGTTCCAAGAGTCATGACAAAAACACAATGCAATAACAACAATATGAAGGTATTTATACGCATTGTGTGAGAAGAAAATTCAAAATCCGTAAAAAAGTTTAATTTCAGTACTATTTTTGAATAATCGTAAATGAAAATATAAAAGTTTTTAAGGATATATAGCGTGACATCCAACATTTTTTATTCACTTGATCTGTGTATACATCAGGAGAAGCCAAAAGTTTATGCAGGCTCCGACATCTCGTTGTTCACAATTTCGCACTTAGCTTTCGATGCTGATGAAGAATATATATACTTTAAGGGATTTGCCTGTTACAAACTTAGTATAAACTTGGTATCCAGGGTAGGGTATAATTATTACACTCTTTTTTTGTCAAAAGATTTTATATTTTTGCAATATTATCACTTCTAACTTTCAAACTATTCAACCGATTTGAAAAGAAAATCTGGCTTAAGAGTATTTCATTGTCCTAATTTTTACATAAATCGCAATCATAGCTAAAATATTGGACATACCTTTCAAAAATTCATACCGTAAAAACGCATCCACTAATTTTCCTCAAGCTATTTTTGATTTCAGCAGACCAAAACCATTTAGAAACAAGAAAAAACGTTTACTTCGGTTGAACCGAAATTTTAAATAGTATTGTAAAACATAAAAGTGAGGGTTTAAATAGGGCTACCCCAAAAGTGGGCGGTATACGCCCACTAGTAGATGTGTATGAAACGATGTAGTAAATGTGTAAAATGCCGTAATATCCAATTTTAAGTTGATATTGACGTTTTCCATACAAATGCATAGAAGTGAGCTGTGGGTTTATATGGGACTACCTCAAAAAGTGGGACGGGACACGCACATTTGTATATGTTTATGGAACGTTTGCGGGTCACGCCCGTTAGTCTGTGAATTCCGACCTAAATCAATTTCGTAGATGTCACAGAAATCTCTTTTAGACCGTTTGAAATCTCCAGCCTTTTGCTAGGTGAAATTGTTGATTGCATAAAAATCTTAAGGCAAAACTTTGATTATGTGCTAGTTTAATGTACTTTCTTCGTAACTGTATCTTAGGATTTAAACATTTAGCACATTTTATTATATAATTTAAATTAATGAAAATGTGTATTTATTTGCTGAAAACCGACCAGGTCTGTTTACGCAACAACAACGAACGACAGATACACATATTTTATAACATCAGCGTTGCCAACACAAAATTAATCACCACAAAACTCGCCTGTACACTAAAAACTGTTTTCTATGAAATCTCGGAGATTTCTGTGACACCTACGGAATTTTTTAGAGAAATTCAAATCACCAGACGGAATTTTGTCTAGAGATTTCTGAAACATCTGCGTATGTGTGATGAATGGTATAAAAAAGGAATCGAATTGAGGAAATTACGTTTAGAAAATTGAACAGCCAATTTTCGTCAACTTAAAGCACCTACTTATATATTTATGATATAAAAATTTTGATTTGCTGACATATTCAAAATATTACACTGAAAGTTGTTTTAGCTGTCATTTTGCTTAAGAATATTTTTAAGCACAGAAAGAAGGCGATGAAATATTTGTGAAGTCAATCGTTTCTGTTTTAAAATAATTTTGTAGTTGAACACATTACACGTAAATATTTAAAATTTGGATTTTTCTCAAAATCATTGAAAATCAATTGAACAAGAACCAACCTTTTAAAAGAGGTAAGTTATTGGGTCAGGAATTGTACGATTTATTTTCAAAAATTCGTTTATTAGCAGCTACAACATGAGCTCACAGATTATGTCGAATCTCGTATACACATCTTTGTTGCTGTTTGGAGTAATGATAAACGTCAAAGCAGAAGTTATAAGCAAATCAGTGGATGTGTGGGGAAACATTGAACATATTGAAATACGAATCAAGCTCATCAGCTCTTTTCACCGGCACAATGGACTTTGAAAGTGCGAAAAATTGAAAAGGACTGGTTCGCGGTCTTCATCATTCATTGGATCGCTGTATACTTGTTGAAGCTCTCCATAAATTTGATTATATTAGATATGTTATGGACTGAGGACAAAATGGCAAAACACACAACAATCCTACTCGCACTGGCGCTTTTTACTTCGCAATTATCTTCATGGCCGTGGAACAGATAATGCATTGGAGAGCATTATACAGATTGCGATACGCACCCATCATATAAACAAATTAGCAAATGTGATTTTTATACCGTGTATCGTAGTGGACATTGGTATAATTAGTTTTATCCATAAAGTTTGTTCTACAATTAATAAACATTAAATTTATATTTCAAATTTAAACTCCTATTTCCTCAAATTGACTTTTAGCCTTGTGACTAGAAATCGATACTAATCACTTATTGTAAATCAGCTCTGAAGTAGTAATATTTTGTCGGAAGGCGATGTGGAGTGCTCCCGGTTTTGTAAGTATTTCAGTGGATGGATTTTAACTTGTAATTGAGCGTACGTCATGCGGCAATATAGTGGTGGACTGTCACAAAGATGATTTCAAAAAAGTGAATAAACTAAGTCAATGTAGTACAAAATAAAATAAATTTTATAGCGTGAAAATGTTCGCAACAAGACAATTCCATGTTAATCCCAACTATACAATTGCAATATACAAATTATTCGTCACAAAATTGGAATCACATAATTGTAATTTTAAATATTTCAGTATTCCTCAGAACAGTGGTGGATTGTTTCGTGGTATCGTCAATTAAAAAAAATTGTGTTTTCGCGCGTTGCGTATAACTCTTGTGTTTTTTAAATGGAAATATAATTAAATTCGGTCGATTTTACTCAAATTAGGCTTGAAATTTTCGCAAAAATCAATCGACCAAATACACGAACAGATTTCGCAACTAGCGAATCGCGAAAATCGTGCTACAAAAAAAATCTTTATCCTGACAAAGAATTCTCAGCCATGGGCATCTTTTGTGTCCTAGTGTTATTAGCTCCATTTATTGGTGATAATTTAATTCTCTCAATATATTTTCAACGAATTGCTTTTCAATAATTTTGTTCTGTATTGTTCTGCTGATAAGAGTACAATCTCGATAAGCTGTACTTATGTGACTTTGCTAATTACAGTCGCCAGCATCCAATCGAAAAGCAAGGAGCGTTCGAAAATCAGAAGTGCAGTTTGAAATAAATGCTTTTGAAATTACAAGTTATCGGCATCGGAGACCCCATAATAAATTATACATAATCTTAATCAGCGCGACAAATTGATTTGATCTAGCAATGTCCATCTGTCTGTCTGTGCGTGCGTTTCTCCCATCTCTATTCCCTCAATATTTGAAATATTGGCTAGAAAGTTTGTATTGAGCCTTTTTATAACTAGAAACAATACAAGTTAAAACATGACCGCATTTATAAACTACTCTTAGAATATATATACTTTATGGGGTCTACGATGCATCATTTAATACGTTACAAACTTTCTGACAAATTAATAATGCCATTTCACACATTGTGTGAATGGTACAATAAATACTTTTTGGATTTTAGCTATACCTTCCAGTATATCTTCATACCAACTTTAAAACCAATACTCGTATTTTCCAGATTGAGGGCATTGGACAGACACGGCTAGATTGACTCGACTTTTCACGTCGGCTACGAATATATATACTTTATTGAGTCTCCTATGCTTTTCTTTAAGGTGTTGCAAACAGTGTGTGGTGACAGTATTAGCATGAATGTATGAGTTCCATCTACAAAAAGTGGTAGATAACGTACCGATTTGTTTGTGATGTTCATATGCACAAACTTGGGATGGTAAAGTAGATACATCTAATGATCACTTTAAGCTTAGTGCTCATTTTCACCATCAGTTAAAAAAGTTGCGTCGCCAGCAAAGATTGCTTTAGCAGTGATTCCAAGCACTGGTATATACCATGTCCTTGATAATGCATAATGCAAAGCATTGCTCCCAGTATACTGTCCTGGGGAATGCCAGCTCTTATTTCACGTAGTTCACAATATTCTTTCAATTCTTTTTGTGATAAGACAAGACATTTGAAAGTGACAAATATTTACTCATTTTTGCAGACAGACTGGAAGATGTAACCTCCATATATAATCTCACCGCTCAGAGTAAACAAATCGAGCGCAAACTGAACGAAGTTTTCCCTTTATGTTGATATTTCTCACTTAAAATGCATACTATGGTCAAAATAGGATACATTAAAATTTGTTTTATACAGATACTTTCGATTTATTTTAAGAAAATACACTCTCTGATTTGTACTTTAATATACTCCTCGGCGTAAAAAATACCTTACAGTTGAGAATTTTTTATATTTTAGAATTAATAACATTTTGGGCATGGCATTGAATTAGATATGCCATACCCACTATAAAGTATGCTTAAATGTCCTTGAGCTTGCATACCTTGAATTTCCGAAAAACAATATCTGTCAAAACTAGATTTTCTAATGTTATCGACAAAATTTTCCGTTAAAAATTATGAAGAAAATGTTCTAAACATGATATGTAGTGGGTGAAGCACCCTCGTATCATCTACTTTTAACAAAAATAAGTGATAATCATTTAATTTTGCATAACGTGACAATAATATTTTCATTGATAGCTTACTTTTAATATTTTAAATAACGAAAATCATTTGCAGCAATAGCAGCTGAAGACCAATGCAGCAGCTACATTTGCATATTGCATGCAATTTTGAGATTCATTAACCTCAGCCAAGTAAGATACTACATGCATACAAGCAAATATAAATTAATATATGAAGCCTATTTTGAACTGATTTTTCTGAAAAGTCAATGACTGCACAGATAAGAATTTTGTATACTGGGAGGTAGTATAAAAAGGCAACAGAATGCTCCAAAAATCGCAGTTTGCCTTCGTCACAGTGAAGAAGTACTACTACTGAATAAAATTCTTGTACGATGAATTCGTTTTTAATTGCACTAACGTGCTTTGTCAGCCTGGCGGCAGCTGGTCTCCTGGATATACGAACATTGGTAGACAAAAACCAAGATCGCCGTGGTATTAGTAAGTCCTTTGAGAAGCAATGCAATGCAATCCGTAAACTAATTTTTCTACTCAAATAAATGCTTTCAGTTACGAATCAAATCCAGCAGATGACGCAGACAGACTTGCAACGTCAGAAATTTATACTTGACGTGCTCGAACGTGTTCAGGACCAAACCACAAATGAGCAAATAATTCGTCTTGGACAGTCTTTGGTTGTTGATAGCCAGCGTTATGTCGGTGGTATTGATAGCGTGATGCAGGACATTATCAATAAGGCTCGCCAACAACGGCTGCTGAGCCATAACGAAATGTGCACAATCCGCAATGAGGAACATGTACGCCAGATGCGTGGCATCCATCGCCTCTTGGTTCGCTCCATCGACTGGGAGACGCTTCAACAGAACATTGCCCACTTGCGTGTAAATGTGAATGGTGCACTACTTGCTAATACACTGGTTATGGCGCTGAGAGAACGCGAGGATACGCAGATGCTTATTGTGCCAGCCATTCAAGAGATTTTACCAGAATTGTTCTTCGGCGAAAATGTCATTCGTAGAGCTCAAAACGTTGATGTCAATGTACTGCGCAATGATGTAGAAACTCTACGTCCTAGTCTTTTGAATGTTATCGGTCTTAGAAGACGCACAAAGAATGTGGACCGTACCATTGGACTTGAAAACGATCATGTAGGTATGCTTGACAAGCTACATCTGTGGATGCCCTGGCGAGAGTTGCATAAGGAGATGGCAATGCGAAAACTGAATGATAACCGTGAACAAGTTGCAGTGAGTGGAGACAATAAATTGGTGATCCCTGTGGAACATACTACTTTGGAAAACGATCGTCTGTCGCTGCTCACGGAAGATGTTGGCCTAAAAGCTCTAATTAATGATATGGTCAACCAGTTGGTGCTGCTCGAAGGTCAGCAAACTGTCTCAGATGTAGACTCGATTGTTGGCAATCAAATAAATCGAGAACAATATGGTAACTGGGTAACACAACAAGACGATATCGCACTTCTGCGCCAACTGCAACGCAATCAACTGAACAATGATGAGGAAACATTAAACGTTGGACAAATGATGGGTATGGGAGGACGTACCGGTTTAGATGATGATGATGTTGAGCAACAGGACAGACTAAATACAATTCGTAATCGTAATATGGACTCCGGTATAGGCCGTAGCTCGATAAATCGCCTCTGGCAATCCCGCCAATCTACAGACCTGAATGAGCAGCAAGGTGATGCCAAATTACCAACGAGTGACATTTCCAGTGGTCGTCTGCTGCACGCCAACCGCCGCCTTGTCGATCAAGATATTGAAAATGAGCAAACTGTACTCCGCCGCCTGACGCCTATTCGCGATGGTCGGCGTGTTGTCAATACCAGAAGAAACAATAACCGCAATGACATGGAAGATGTTCGTGATGCTGAGCTGAACCTTAACGAACGTATGCGTCAGAGCCGTATTGATGTAGATGAGTTACAAGATCGCACTTCAGAATCACGAATCCGCACTAACATTAACAACCGAATGAGTGATATTAATGATCTCGGCCGCGAAGATCGCTTGACAAATGACATGGTTCTCGATATGCTGCGCCAAAAACGTTTACAGCTTACTGACGATGAAATAGTTGACCTGATTCAGTTATTGAAGCGCAATCGTATTGGAACAACACGCAGCACAACAGATCGTGAAAATGGCATACTTCATACGGATATTAATAATGAACGTTTGCTGCACATCAATCGTCGCAGATTGAATGAACTGAACAATCAGCAACAGGATATTGACAACGATGACGATAACGATGACGATCAGAATGATGAACTCCTGCAGCGCAGAAATGTAATGGGCAGACGTGTGCCACGCAGCCTGCGCACCACCAGCGATATAAACGATATTGTTGGGCGTCAACGCAACGTTGATGACATCCGGAACAATAATGACGAAAGACAGATCATTGTAGATGTGATACTTCACAATCTTCAGCAACTGGTAGCGCGTATTAACTTGGAACGCATATCAGTGGGAGAACAGGACTTGAACCAAATAACCTCGCAGCGTCTTAACAATCCACGTCTGCTTAATGTCATGGACCAAAGTTATGCACTCCGTATGAACGATATGCGTTTGAATACACGCATCAATCGCGTGCTGATCGACCAAATCGGTCAGATCGAACAACATTTGCAGATGACTATCGGCAGGCAGCTGAATAAGGTTCTGGGTGGAACCAGCAGCAGCAACTTGAAGGGCATGCGCGACGATCGGTTGCTTAATCACATTATTGGCGATGTGCTTACAGGACGCATTGGAAACGTTGGAATTCTGAATATTGTACGTGAGTTGATTCAAATTACTGAGGGTAGTACGGTCGGAAACAACTGCATGGAAATTCAACTGAGCAATCCTGTTGTGCAGCACTTGTTGAATCGTATTGTGCGCGTCATTGACGGAGTCCGCCAGGAGTTATTGAACACATACGATCGCCGTGATCTACAATTAGATGGTGTGACAATTAATGATGTTCGTGTCGATAAGCTGCGTACCTTCATCGATGAAACTGATTCGGATCTCATTAACGTGGTGAATTCCAATCTTGATTTGAACAATGAAGAACGCATACAGAAAATGGTAGTCGCACGCCAACAACGCATCAATCACAAGAACTTCAACATTGATATCGATGTGACGTCTGATCGTAATCAACGCGTTGTCATTCGTATGCTGCTGGGTCCAAAGACTGATGTATCGGGTCGTGTTTTGAGCCTGGATGAACGCCGCCAGAACTTCATTGTTTTGGATACCCTGGTAACCGACTTGCAAGCTGGTCGCAATCGCATTGTGCAAAACTCACGTGACATAACTTGGACTGCTCGCGACACCACGCCCTACACTGAGATCTATCAACGCGTGATGAATGCTATCCATGGCGATCAAACGAATTTGATACTCAGTCGCCGCACTGAAGTTATTGGACAAACAAGTCGCTTGCCACAACGTCTGCTGATTCCTCGCGGTCGTGTCAATGGACTACCAATGCAATTGCTGGTCATTATTACGCCCACACAAATTGACGATCGTATGCTGCAAGGTCAACGTCAACTGGAAAATAAACTTCTAGGCATTGGCATGAACACTTTGAATGTGGACCATCTACCTTTAGGCTTCCCCATGGATCGTCAAATTCAAGATGAAAATCTTTTGCTCAAGCTGACAAATGTCAAGCTTAGCGATGTGGTGATATATCACGAAGTCTAATTCGAAATCGAAATGCAACAAATCCGTACTCAAACTGATCAACAAGACAACAAGTACACGATTCACGATTTACAATATTTAGTAATGTAAGCAAATCTAATCGAAATCGATATATATATATATATATATATATATATATATATATATATATATATATATATATATATATATATATATATATATATATATATATATATATATATATATATATATATATATATATATATATATATATATATATATATATATATATATATATATATATATATATATATATATATATAATTTTAAGTTTTCTCATTAAATGTTGGCAGTTAATGCAAAAAAAAGAACATTATCTACAATTATTTATTTAATACTACAAATTTTATACTCTTCACGCATAGTGCGAATGGTATTATAATTTATTCACAATGTTTGCAACACCTTAAAAGAAGCCTCGGAGACCCCATAAAGTATTGTACCATCTCTGATGACAAATTTTCCTCTAATTTTAGGTTGTGGAAGATCGTTAGAGCACGGAACATGCATTGGGTTTTATCTGACTTTTAGAAGCATTAGAAAAATTACTGTCCGGTTGTTTAGATGGTAGTTCCATTTAATAGCAATAAATTCTAGTGCATTTCATAAATATTGGTCTCTTGTATGTACATATGTATATGTACATATTCTCTATTTTAACAATACATATATTGTACTTGCAATCGTGAACTAACACCAGTTTCACAAAAGTTATCCAACCATTCCTTGTATTTTCTATTTTCCATCAGGTTGATGTCGTGCATCAATTGCCGAGGTAATTGGCCGTAGAAAATTTAAAATGAAAACATAATCACACTTTCCGTTGTCAGCCATGGAATATGGTGCTGGTTACTGTTGTCTTTCCGTCCGTCTGTCCGTCTGTCTGTATGTCTGTATGTCAATCTTTCACACCCTCATTCCTTCTCGTTCGTATTGCATCCAACGTTTATAATCTATCTTGCTTTATTATAGCAGCATAAAGCTCAACGTTGAAATACTACGTATGTATCTCAATCTCAGACACCAGACATTTTGCCGCAAGTGTAAACAAGCAATGGCTTTTTTATATTTGATGCAAAAGAATGGGAAGAAAGCCATACTATACTTATAATGGAGAAAAACTTTGCACGTTCTTTCTGCTATAAATTGTGTGGTGAATCCCCGGTCCCAGACCCAGTCAAAGTATGCTTCAGTGCATTTTCATTATTTTCAAGAGGTTATATACAATTAATGAATTTTTGTCTGCTTTTTTTTTTTTTTTTTGCATGTTCTCCGTATTGTAAAAGCATTTTTGCAATTTATTTATCTTATATTGCTGTCTTTATCAACTTGTAGTCAAATTCAAAATTCAATTATGAGTGTGCGGTGCGCTTTATTTAAAATGTTAATAAACGCGCAAGTAATTAACAGATATAATCAACATTGCACACAGGAAAGCGTAAAGTTTTTCTTTCTAACTAAGATGCGCAGACAAAGTATCTAGATACGAATAGTAATTCTCAACTAACAAGCAGCAATAGAAAATGCATTCTAGCAAGTAAATGTAATCCTTACTTTTAAAAGTTGTAACGAAATGTTGAATAAGTTGAAGTGGCATCTCAAACTGAACTGAAAAAGGTAAATTATTTCGGCGGTTGGAAGTTGAAAACTTCTGCGATTATGGCTGTTGCGTTGATGAGTGCCCCGCTCGTAGTTAGTGGTATGAAGGCACGCAGAACTGAAGTTTAACTGACGCGGAAATGCTGGAATAATTTATCTCGTTCAACGGAAATGCCGACGTCGCGCGCCTAAAACAGCGCAACAAAAATGCCGTCATTTTCCTGTTCGCTTGTTTTTCGTTGCATAGTTTTGGGGGCGAGTGCAGCCCAAATTATCCTTGTTTGAAGCTAGAAAAGTTTTTTGGTAGCAGCTCTGAAGTGTTTTGCATAGTTGTCTGTACAAGAATATAATAATCTTTTGAATATTAGTTAAAGTTTTTTTTTTTTAGCAAAAGGCTTCCTTATCAGTTTGGCCAATAATTATATTCTAAGAAGATTGTCAGTGGTTTGTTTTATTATTTCAGTTAAAGTATTATTTTCTACTTTTTAGAACTTAGTATATTTATTTAAAAAGCAACAAATATTCGTGTTCTATCGAATAAACGCATATAAAAAATAGTAAAAATAATAAAATATGATAAGATATGTAGAATGACAAATTGTACGAATGTCATTAGGAGCTCCTCAAGAGAAGATCCGAGGGATGCTGTCTTTAGTCTTCGTCTAGACAAGTACGACCGCAGAGCTGAGGTCAATGGGTTGGGGTGGTGAGCAAGGCAATAATTGTATCTCGATGAATGACGATTGATATCCTGCATCACTGTGCTTATATTCCGCACAAACCAATCGGCTCCACAGATTCTGCGAAGGACTTTAGACTGCATCGCTTGAACTTTATTTAAATTGCCAAAGACAGTTTACTATCGTTGTGTAACAATTAAGCCGTTTCAGCTATCCATTACACGTTCGTAAAACACCGGAGTTGTGGTAGGTAGCCATTAGGGTCGTTTGTCAAGTACCAATACTTGGATTTGTGGAATGATACATCCATTATAGTATAAATATATATATTATATATTATCCATCTAGTATAAATATATAGTGCAACAGAAGAATAGCAAATACGAGTATGTACATCGATTCTCGTAAAAAATTTTAAAACTTTTTGTGCGATCTTCTATAAATTCTTATTAAAATTTTGCAGACTTCATAAGATACTTTTTAAGTATCTACACTAAATGTAAAAAGTATAAAAACAGTTGCAAAAGCAGAGAATGAAATATCTTCGTTAAAAAATTATATATGGGAGTATTAAAATCACATTGCCGAGTTTTATTCGAAGCAAAAAGCGGAAACTTGATACTGAAAAATATGTAAGGAGTAAAATAGAATCGAATAGAACATGTAGCATAATAAAATACAATACAATACAATGCATACCCGTATTCCTACAACTTGATACAACACCATTCAATAAAAAGCGAATACTATGCAAGTATGTACGAGAATGTATCAATTTATTTGTGAAAACTTAAAATCGCATTGTGAAGACTTTTTCACTTTTGAAAAGAAAACGAACGCCTCCAGTCATAGATTCAATGGTTTGAGGGCGTGAAGTGAAAGAGGTGGAGGCAGCATTAATATCGACATTCATATAAACTTATTGTATAAAGCTTTGTTAAGATAAGAACTTGCTACTTCGTTCTGCATTCAAAACGAGTGAAATAACATGGCATAAAAGAGAGATTTAAAGCTGTATTTAATTTCCATAAGAAGGGATTACGGAAATGTTCTGCCTTGATACGGTTGGGATAACCCTTAGAGTATTCTTAGCTAAATTTTATTGTATGAATGAAATTTGTATCGCATCATTCATTTGTTGTTTAAGTATAGATATATATGCATGTACCTACTATATACTACAAATTCGTATATATAGAAAGAAAAAAAAATAAAATAAATACCTAAAATTCTTTTCACCACAGAGATTTGCACAGCATAACCACATCAAACCAATGAGTAAAATTTACGGCTGTGCTGACAATTTATATTTAATTTTGCCAACGTATACAAGTATTTACATTTTTATTTACGGTTATAAATTGCACACATGCTTCGTTAACACCTCATCGATGCCAATACATGTATTAGATTGAAATGCACCCTACAATATAGAATGGGAATGGGAATGTAGGTATGTATGATCCATAAAAATATTTTTAGTTTGCTCAACAGTCACGCCGAGTCGAAGGCATTAAATATTTTTTAGTAAACTCCTGTATTATGTATTTCTAACTATAATTTATTTGTTTTAATTTAAATTAAATTACTTAGAGCCTTGCACAAATGCTTTCGTTTCAGAAATCGAATGCAATCGTGCAAGGCTGAACTCGCTCACACTAATAACACACGTCAACATGATTTAGATGTTGGAAAGCTAAGGGTCATTTCCGAGGTCAGAATTCGCCCATCACGTCAGGATTTTGAGATATTTGAGGTTATGTACGATAACCTAACGATAACGTAACGATTATTATCGTTTTAATTGTTGACATTATAATTCATAGTCAGTTTATGAGTAAATGTAATGAAGAAGTGCTTCATATACGAGGAGTAGCATACTTACCCGTTGAAGAGGTTAATCGTGATCTCGAAGTCGATAGCTCCGGAGTGAGACCTGGGCACTTTGGCTGAATTCACCTCTGCGAATATTTGTAATGTGAATAACTCGTACACATGATTTGGCGTACGCGCCGTTCCGACGTTATTTAATACATTTGAATATTTAGAAATATGATACGTTTACTGTTTCTACTTTGCTTAGTAGTTTTAGTTTTGTAGTTTTGGTCCAATGCATCATTGAATAAAAATCCGAGACGTCAGATGGGAATAAAACCGATATGTATTTCGGTGTAAGGTTCTGTACTGGGTCCAGTTTATTCGGCTTTGGAACGGTTCTGGAGTGTTATTTTCGATGTACTTCTTCGATACAGGTACCGGTCGGTATTAAAATTTATAATAAAGAGGAGAATATTTACTATTGCCAACATTCCAAAGACCATATATCAAAATAATAACATGTTATACACATTTTTTCAAATAAACTATATTCAAGAGTAAGTACATACTTGCAAACATCGGAGATCCTATTGAAAATATATATTATGGATCAGCTCGACTTAACGAATCGAACTAGCCATATCAGTCTGTCTGTCTATCCCCTTTCTGTATGAATCAAAACTAGTTCCCAAGTTTTTAAGATATCGATAAAAAATTGGATATGCGTCTTTGTAAATGCCTTTTTCTCAAGCCACTATGAGGTTGTGATTTTGGAGTGGTGGCATGATTCAACTATTTTTTCTTCAAAAATGAAGCTGGTCAATGACGGTCAATGACACCGATATTGAAACACAATTTTTGTGGCATTACTTGGAAGATTCAATCTGGATTGGTTTTAACAATTTGCGCACCATCAACCTTTCTTGTAATTAGCCGTCCCGGATATACCAATTGGCCACCTCGCAGCTGCAATTTTACTCCACTAGGTACCTTTCTTTAGAGCGCATTAAAAATAAAGTTTGGGGCACCAATCCTCAAACAATCGACCCCTTGAAGCAAAATAGTCAAACTCAAAATGCTCAAAAATTGGTATTCAAGAATGTGCTATTGCTGAGCCACCCACATCAATATAATATTTTTTTATACTTAACAGGAAGAAGTATTACATCGAACTATATATCCATTATATCCCTTTTTATAAATAGTATAGATGCTTCAAAATTCTTTATACTTGTATAAAACAAATGAATTTCTCTTGTTCTCATTCTTAATTTTCTTTAAATTAATCTTTGGTAGTCTGAATACGATGATTATCAAACAATTCACAAATAGATCAGACAAATGTTGACAATGTGCTCAAAAAATTTATGTTTCAGGCCTGGTAACTTAACTTATTTAACCGGAAGAAATATTATATCAAATAAAGCAAAATTCGTTGGAAAAAAAATCAATTTCAATATTAATCTATGTTTGTAATACTGAATCACAATCGCAATACAACTACAAATAGAGAGACAATCACCAAAATAATAGCGAAACGCATACAAACGCATAGCGAAACGCAAACCAAAAACAAAGCACGTTCATTTCGTACCAATTTGGGATTTTTATGTAAACTTTGATTTCCAAGTCGTGTTTATCATTGAGAATATCCAAAAATGTATGTGAATACCAGTTTTCTTTTTTCTTAAGAATTGTAAGAAATCCAGAAGAGGAGCATAATTTTCGTTTGGTTTTTTTTTCAAATATCTTTTTGACAATTGAATCAAATATAAATCAAATAAAAGGTATCAAAATAGTACATTTTCCGCTTCAAAATTTTAGTAGCATCTTTAATAGCCGCTTCTCTCGTTACTAAATTTAACACCGAATTTTTCGAAAAAGTCAATATTAAATATTTATTAGTACTAAAATCGACTTGGTGTCGACTTTTTGAGATAAAGTCGACTTTAAATTGTTTATTGGTAAGGCTGAACATGTTTTGTAACACTTTTACTGACAATTTTTCGTTTTTTCTTTTTAAATTACTGGCAGTGTTATACAATAATTTAATTCTCAGCGCTAGAAAAAAAATATTATTAACCTGTGCACATAATATAAATAAATTAAAGGTTTTCTTTGATATTATGATATTAAAATGTGACTAACTCAATAATGGGTGCAAACAAATTTTAAATAATATATTAGATCGGTAATTTAATACGGATAAAATATGATAAACTTAATAAAAAGTTTGAAAAAAATCGGTTCAAAATTGGACAATGCGGTCAAACCAACTATGTCCAATGTAGACAGTATTCGAAACTTACTTTTGTGTGGCTCTGTGGTTGCCGAAAGAAATGTCTTCTTGACGGATGAGTCGCATTTTTACCTCGGCAAGCAATACTGCTGAAGTTTGGGCACGGAAAATCCACACGTCTATCGACACTGACTTTTTGTGGCACGAATTGGAAGATATCAATCTTGATCTGGTTTCAGTAAGACGGTGCAACTCGTCACGCACTCTTTCAACCTTTTGCGCACAAAGTTTATAAATCGGATAATTAGACGTTTCGGAGATGGAGATCAATTGGCCACATTGGATCTGCGATTTAATAACACTGCATTTCTTGCTTTGGGGCGCATTGAATGATAGAGTTCGGGCGGACAATCCTCAAATATTTGAACACTTGAAACAAAATATTCAAGCTCAAATTGCTCAAATAGAGCACACAACTGTAAACAAAGTGCTCGAATATTGGTGTTGCAGGTTGTGCTGCTGCCGAGCCAGATGAGGTGACCACTTTAATGAAATCATTCTCCGTACTTAATCGGCAGAAACATTGTATCAAATAAAGCGAAATTCGTTGGAAAAAGTCAATTTTAATTTAAATTTATAAATCAACATACAGTTATACATCATAACCATTATGGTATATCTAAGCTCGATGTTTGTAGTACTGAGAGGCTATACAGCGCAACAGGAAACACGTAAGTTAAGAGATCCCCGATGATTAATTCTTAATGTTATGTATATCCATTTTCGAACTATTTTTTATAGAAATAAAAAATAGTTTTTCTGACTGACTTATCAAATCCTTACCCAAACCACTAAAAGTGATACTAACCGTTAACTGAACATAAATACTTTGGAGCTATCTACACTTGTAACAAAGTCGATAATGTATTTAGATTGTTTAAGATTGCTTTTTTTCCAGGAGGTGAACTGCGTGAACTGCATACGGACAAAGTCGCGGGTCGTTTTCCAATTGCAATATGTTTAAAATATCACTTACGTTGTATAATCATGCAAGAAATTGCAATAAGATGCAAAGTAATTGCAATTTGGTTGTGCAGAATTTGTCATCAACTGTAAATGAAAATGCGAGCATCTTTAAATAAACATAAACTGAATACTTTTTGGGGATCAATTGTTAGGTCAAAATGTAGCCGTTGATAACATTCGCACAGCTTATTTGCTATTCACACCACAAACAATGTAAACAATGAATTGTATTCTCACGCTCACAAATCCTTTTCGATATGTAACAAAGTCACCCCCACTTAGCAGTTGACACCATAAAAAAATATATATATTGTAGAATAGAATAGACAGCAGCACAAAGGAACAACAATGCCAGGACAAATTGCTGAAATCAAAACAAAATTCTTGCCACTTGATGTGGAACTTCTCTAGCCGGGCTGAAAATGTTGCACGCATTCCTAAACAATTTATGCAATCAATAAAAAATTATTGAAATAAAGGCGTTTTGTGGCGTTTTGCGGCGTTTTACTGGCTGCTGTTTGGTACCGGTCTGCACCCTTGTAAATATATACATATTCCTATATATACATACGATACTATTTGTATTGTCCTCTTGTACGAATGCGATTGTATGCGAGTGTGTGAATTAATCCTTTTTGAATATTTTTGACACGTGCGTGACAATTATTTTATTACTCTATGCGAGGCCTGCATCTAAAAAAAGCAATGTGGATGGATGATGACAATAACGAAAACAACCGCCTCTCCAATTAGTATGCGTTATAACTAAATTGTACAGATGCGTTCCGAATCCATGCAGTAGTCGACCAGGGTGTCTGGTGGTTGCAACACTGATTTCCTCTGCTATTTTATTCTATTTCATTCAGTTTTTTCCAACGTTTCTCCGAACAATGCCCAATTGATGCAATTCATGAAAATTTATACAATATTTGATGTTTAGCCTAAAATTGCATTAGATAGAAAATCAAGCAGCAATTTTATGCACTCAACAACAAAAATTATTAAACAATTGAATATAATTTTCGCGGTTGTTGTTAATGAATCTTTTGTTCTATAAAAACTGCAGATACTTGTTTTTATTGTACAAAACTTATTTCATAATTATTGATAACCGCAATAACTGATGTCAAAGGGTAATTAGATAATTTTGAAGCATATTCATTTTCTAGTAGAATACTACGTCGAACAAACCAGTTTAAAAACATCTGTCTTCGAGCACAACCGGAAGGTGCTATATGTAACTTTCGCTCGTAGCACCCTCCTTATGTAGAAAGAAATTGGTTTATGTAAAAATATGAGCTGTATATTTTAACACTGTATAACACTACCTGGGCCTAATCATATTTCCAGTTGCCAGGGTTCCAGCTCTATTTGTACTCCCTTATTTAATTTTTTTAATCTATCCATTAGGTTATGCAATTTTCCATCTTTCTGGAAAGAGTCTTTCATTGTTTTACTATATAAGCAAGAAAGAACATTGCAATGAAGTCTTTTCGACTGCAATGTGTCTTGATTAACCTGTATCTCCTTATATGAACCATAGATATGTATATATATATATATATATATATATATATATATATATATATATATATATATATATATATATATATATATATATATATATATATATATATATATATATATATATATATATTCAGTAGTCCGACCTGGACATATGAAGGATTTTTTATTAGAATTGATGAAAGATACACCAAATTTAGCATTTTTAACATAATTAATTGAAAACAAATTTTCACTCGAAAGTGAGGGGACAGGATGGAATATTTTGCAAGCTTTGAGATAAGATACACGAATGGGGCCTACGCCTTATAGAGGTCAAATCTGGAACTGCGTGGCATATTTTATTAAGATTTTCCTAAGATTCTCTTAATTAACAACAAAAACAAACAAATTTGCATACAAAAACTTATAAGTACGGGCAGGTTTGCATAGGGGCGACCCATTATAGCAGAGTATAGCAGAGCACGTTTATTTAATACAGATTATCTGAAGAGAAAATATGAGAGTCGACATATCTAAGCTTGAAATCTCTATCTTTTATGGCTATATGGACGCAATGCTGATCAAGAATATATATACTCTTTAGAATTTTCTTCTGTTGTAAATAATAGCTTTTAGTCATAATGGCAAACTGATGTCATATATACAGACTTGAGTAGAGCTTTTCATAGTGTATGGCACGAAGAATTTTATTTAAATTAAAAACAATAAGATTTTCTTTTTTCACTTCAAGTCATACTTATCCGATAGAATCCAAAAAGTATTATTTAATAATCGTTTGTCTAAAACTATTGTTGTTGTAATAGATTCTTTAGGGCTAGTAAAGCCACTTGAGCTGATTTAGACAACCATTGACGTACAGTCAATCCCTGCACAGATGGATTCGGGACGTAAAACCAGTTGTCCTCGGAAACTATTGTTGTTTCTGCTGATTTTCCCCAAGCGAGTCACTAAGATTATTATTAATATTTTTATTAATGGTCCGCTTTGGTTTGCGGGTCCGAGTGGCCGCAAACTTCTTCTTTTAGTTTTGAACAAACTTGAATTATTGAATAATTTTTAAATTATTGTTAAGCGTGCTGGCTTAAATATGTCGAAAAATTAAAGTAAATAAATAAATAGAATAAAAATATTTCAAAAAGAATATCTCATACCTTACTTACTTACTTACTTAGGTGGCTCTACAACCGTCTATCGGTCAAGACCACACGAAGGAAAGCGCACCATTCGGCGTAGTTTAGTGCGCGCCGGCGCCAGTCGCTGGCAATCTGGAGCTTCTTCAGGTCATCATAGACCTGATCTTGCCATCTTAATCTAGGACGTCCTCTCTGACGCCGACCACCAATCAAATTCATGTTTCCGCTGTAAAGACGCTGTATCCGTTGATGTCAGGGTCCAGGCTTCTGCGCCATGCAGCAGGACCGGGATTATCAGTGTCTTATAGATTTTTGTCTTCGTACTTCGAGATAGGGCACTACTTCGAATTTGCTTGCTAAGCCCAAAATGGCAGCGATAAGCAAGCGTGAATCTTCGTCTGATCTCTCGGCTAACGTTGTTGTCGCTGGTAATTTCTGTCCCCAGATAGACGAAGTTTTCTACAACATTAAAATTGAGTAGGCACTAAGTATTTCGTCTTGTCCTCGTTCACCGCTAGGTCCATGAGACGTGACTGTTTCTCAATCTCCGAGAACGGCCTGCTTACTCGCCGTTCGGTGGTGCCGATCATGTCTATATCATCAGCATATGCGAGTAGCATCACTTCCTTATGGAAGATCGAACCCAACCGTTCTAGAAAATACTCCATCAAGGGATTGAAAAAGTCGCACGATAAACTATCACCCTGCCTGAAACCTCTCTTGGTATCAAAGTGTTCGGAGAGGTTCTTTCCTACTCTGACGACGCTTTGGATGTGTGATAGCGTCATCGATCTTTGCTGCGATACCAAGTTCAGATAGGGCGTTGAAGAACTTCGTTCTTATCGGCGTGTTGAAAACAGCCTTATAATCGACAAATAGGTGGGGCGAGCCTTTATTGTACTCATGCGTAATTTCCAAGATTTGCCGTAAAGTGAAAATTTGGTCACTGGTCGACTTCTTTGGTCTGAAGCCACGCTGATACTGGCCTATCAGTTCATTCGTGTAAAGCTCCAGCAGTTTACACAATACGCGGGACAGAATTTTGTATTCTACTGAAAGAAGACTTATTCCCCGGTAGATAGGACAAAGAACACTAAGATTCCAATCGTTGGGCATGCATTCATCGGACCATATTTTGCATAAGAGTTGGTGCATATGCCTTACCAATTCTTAGCCACCGGTCTTGAATAACTCAACTGGCAGCTTATCGGAGCCTGCCGCTTTGTTATTCTTCAGCTTTTTAATTTCTGAGTCGACCTCGTTATAATTCGGTGATATAATTCTATATAAGAGAGCCATCATCAATTGGTGGAGCTAGGTATGCTTCTCCATCGGCGGCATTATTGTCTTCATCGCCCCAAGTAGGTTAGAGAAGTGACTTCTCCATAGTCTCAGTGATTCCTGTGCACCTGTAACCAGACTTCCATTATTGTCCTAGCAGAAAAAACTTCGGGTTAAAACTTTCGGTCAGAAAACCTTTTGATAAAACTTTCGAGATTCATTTCTTTGAGATAACACATCAACATCCTCAAGCTCACGCCCTTCTTGTTCCAGAATACGCGTGATCGTCATTTCTGATCAATGTTATCTTTTGGATGCTTCAACAAAATACTCATTCGACTGAGTTTACATCGAAGGTGCAGAGTTTCCATAAAATTCGTGCGGTCAGATTTTGATCCAATTGTTCGTTTTCTTACTCAAATGCAATTATTTAATCAATTCGCTTTTATTAGTTTCTGTAAAAATGTAAAATTTCTTAGATTTAAACGATTGCCAGAAATTAGTTTATTGTTTTAGGAGAAGTCTTCGCTTTTAAAACAATCTATATATATAAAAATGGAAGTATGTATGTACATATGTTCTCTATTGACTCCGAAACCGCTCTACCGATTTTGATCAAATTTTGTGGAAATATTCAAAATAGTCCCGTGGGTGATCCTGTGAAGCTTCGTAGCGATTGGATAAACAGAACTAGTATTTTCTAAAAACAAAAAAATTATTTATTTAATAGTTGTTGATTGTAACAAATCCTCTCTTCGCATTGAGAAAAATGTATCAAAAATATTTGCCAATGAAAAAAAAGCTATACCCAACTAAAATTCATATATATATAAATATATTTTAATATCTGACCCACTTTTAGATATTTATATAAAAAAATGTGAAAAGTGTAATCTTCCAAAAGTTTTCTTTGTGAACCATAAGCTGAAATAGAGGATATAAACTATGATTGCCAGAATTGAATTTCAACCATTATATCAATTCATATATGTAAAATGAACACACTTTTTTTTCTAATGTAATGAATTGGTTGGTAACAGTCTCCAGCGCCTCTGATTGATATTGGTGTAGTGGGAGCGACTGCTCTTGAATCGACCAAAAACGCTGATTCCACAACTACCGCTACAACTGTTTATCGATCATGGCCACACTTAAAAAGGAAGCACCAGCCGCTATAATACATACGAGTACCTTGAAAAGGTCTTATCCGACTTGGTCATTCAAACGTATTGTCGCACGCCCTCTTTAACTTTCTCAACAAATTAAGTTTAGATTTCCCTCGTAAATCTTCCGTGCTAGAGCATCGCTGTCCATCTAGGTCCAGTGCAGCCGGTGGAATTTTATGTACTGGACTATGTCAACTCCATCATTCAGCTTATACATATACAGCTCCTGCTTCATACGGATCGTAAACTCGTCGTCAACTCTAATAGGTCGAAAAATCCTACGATGAGTTTTTCTCTCCCAAAGACGCTGAATTCGATTTTGGCAAGTATTATCATTGTGCTATAGACTTTTTTTTCGTACTTCAAAAGAGGGAACGATTTCTATTTAACTCACTGAGCCTAAAGTAACATCAACTAGTGAGTTTTATTCTTCTCCTGGTCTCAATGCTGATCTTGTTGTTGCTGGTTATCCCAGATAGATAAAGCTTTCTACAACACTGAAATTGAAACTCACCATCCTCACAGACCGTCCAAGACGATGATTGAATGGACTCCAAGTACTTTGTCAGGTCCTCGTTCACCGATAGAGCCATGAACTGTGACTGTTTCTCAATATCCTTGCTAACTTACTGTTTGTTCTTGCAAATGATGTCAATGTCATCAGCATATTCGAGTAGCAGCACTTCCTTACAGAGCATCGTGTCCGATAGTACTAAGTATGGTCATCGGTTTTGATTCTCTCTTTGGTTCTTTCCTACTCTGACGACGCTTCGTCACTGGTTTTGAATAACTCTGCAGGCAGCTCATCGGAGGCTGTCATTTGTTAAGCCTTTCAATTAGTGAGCCCACCTTACTGTAGTAAAGATACTAAATACTAAAAATATTTCTCTATGTGTGGGCGGCATTGCTTTATCGCCTCCAAGTAGATTAGAGAAGTGACTTTTCCATACTCTCAAAGATTCCTGTGCATATGTAACCAGCCATCCATTTTGGGCATTCCAGGCTTAAAACCTTCGGTCAAACGCTTGACCTTTTGATAAAATGTTCGTCATTTCTATATTATAACACACCTCAACATCCTCAAGCTCACGCCTTTCTTTACTATCTCTGTATCTCTCCATATAGCTCTCTATCAGCTTGCGTTGCTCACGACTTTAAAATTCTTCTGTAGGTGGCGTGTTTCTTTGTAGTAGCTTGGTGACACTCCCAGCCATATCCATGGAGTGGGAGATATATCTCCAGAAGAAGGGAGATATGATTGCCGGAACAGTTGGCCGAGTCTGGCTGAAAAAGCTTCGGTTGTGATGGCTGCTTTCCGACGTTTAGCTTTCTTTGAGTATTAGTAGGTATGACGTGCACCATGCTGAGCAGCTTCTTTGGAGAAATTAGGCTCTCTATAAGATTATTTCAGTGTTTTACAATGCCGCCTTGCAATTTTTGGTTATGCGTGCAACATCATGATCGCAGGATATTAAAAAAAGCTTTCTAAAATCAAATATGAACCAACACTTGTCTCATACTAGACTAATTTGAAGTATAATTTATATGCACATATACAAGTATGATACATAGACTAGAAAAACATAGCCAGCATTATAGTATATACATACATATATATGAATGTAGTATATATGTATGTAACTATATACATATATTTTCAACGATTTTATAAATTGCTCTGTTTACGCTGTTATTTAAATTGCGGTCGAAGCTATTTTCTTTGCGCTAGGCTTGGCTATAAAATTCGGATTTGAGCCATAATTCATGCTGTTAATAGCTTTTAATGTTACTCTATTTAAATGGGGTAATGGAAATGTGAAATATTTAGAAACTTTTTTTTTTTTTTGAGTAAATAGATTTCTAACTTCAAATTGTCAGAATACAATAGCGCACCATTCATTCCAAACTATTTCGATCTTTAGACAAGTCACAATAAAAAAACAAAAAACAGCAACTTAAATTCCAAAAAGAAAAATATACAAAATAAATAAACTTAATATACAAATAGGCAAAAAGAAAACAAAATGGCGAATACAAAACGTCTACAAGTCAAAGAAATTGGGCGGAAGTTGAATATAAATTCAAATATTTTTTAAATACATTCGCAGCGAAAGTCAAAAGGTAAGACGGCGACGAACTTTCTTTGCTGCCACGTTCTGAAAATGAGAAAAAAAAATTGAAAACAGAATCTCACAGTCTCCTTTACACGGTGTGACACTTGACCGCCAGCCATGCCACTATGACTTCTGCATTTATTCCATGCCCTTCTGGCATTATTATTCTTGCTATGTTGCTATTTTTTTTTTTTTTTGTACACTTCATACATAGTGTGAAAAGGCTAATCAGCTAATCTGGAAGTTTGTAACGCTTTGGTTAATTTCAGTTCAGAGACATCCTGCCCATATTTGAGTTTTTGTATTAAAAACTTACATATATGCTTACAAGTATTTAATGCCTGTGGTATACTCAATAGACTGAAATCTAGGAATAATTTTGTATATTGTTCCGTTTATGCCTTTTTTGTTATTGCTATTTCACCATGCGCCAATCACAACAAATACAAATAAACAGTCACCAAAAGAATAGCGATGCACATACAAATTGAAATACTCAATCGTTTATATCTTTCGCAATGCATTTCATATAAAAACTCTGTGTGTTTGTTTCGTTATGTGAGTGACGATTGTTTAAGGCTTTTACGTCTAATATATTAAACAGATTTTGATAAAAATATAGATTGTGTACATCTACAAATAAATTTTTAAATGTGCACAATCTATATATTACCTTTCAAATGGAATAATTTTTATTTTAATCGATTGTAATGATTTGCCTCGTTCTGGGTATATATTAACATCTTCGATCTGACATTGTGTGACTTTTTTCTGCTACCACGACTAAAGTTACCACTCCGCGGTAAACCAACATTTTCGGAGGACTCTGAAAGTTATTAAAAAAATCCGCCTATGAATAGTTTTTCGAAGAAGAAGCGCTAGAATATGTGTATTTCATCTAATGGGAATTACTTTGAAAAGCACAAAATGAAAATCAAATAATAACACAGGCCTACAAATACCGGGGTCATGTCTGTTGTTGGAACGCTGAGGGTCATTTCCGAAGTAATTTGCTGCGTAGAATCCGAATACGGGGAATTAGAATTTTCCCATCATGTCAGGATTTTGAGATATTTGAGGTTATGTACCCGAAAAGCGGCGTTTTTTCCTACTTTTGAGGTTATGTATAGGGTGAAAAAAAAATTTTGTGGTCTGTCTCTCCAATTAGATAACTTATTGCGGTACTAAACCCTTTATTTTAAGAGTTCAAGAGATCAAATATAATTTGTTTTCTCAAAGTTAGGGTTATTTGAAGTTCAACGTCATTACCCGGGTACATAACCTAAAATATCTCAAAATCCAGACGTGATATACCAATTCTGACGGATTCGGATTCTACGCAGCAAATTACTTCGGAAATGACCCTCAGCTTTTCAACAACTAAACCATGTTGACCTGTGTAATTAAGCCGTTTTCGTTTTATTGACATATTCCTGGTATTTTTTGATCAGAAGGTATATATGTATATACACATTTTTTTTCTAAATTTAAGTAACCTTAATCATAAATTTAACTTCCGTTCAAAATTAGAAAGTTTTAACATTTAAGAAATGACTTGTAACATTTATTTTTTTTTATAAAAATCTGGTTAACAATTAACTTATAGTTAAGCTAGAAGTCGTCAATAAAATTATAAAATAGCATTTCATTAAGTAATAAAATTATCAAATATAAATGGCGATTTAAATTTATTATCTAGAAAAACATTTTTATAAGTGTAGAAATTGAATACCAGTAACTAATACCATTTGACTCTAATGCATATGGACATTACACAGACCAGTATCAGATATAGGGTTTATATTGCAGATATATTAAGTTACCAAACAGTTCTGCAAACAGATGTGACATAGGCGATCCCAAAATAAATTAACCGTTTTTTGTTTTCATTTATTAAATCAATTTGTAGTTTAGGTTTGACGATATATAGTTTGAAGGGTATTAATGCTTCGGTTCCACACAATTTCCTTGCTATTTTTTTTTCACTTTCTCTGTCTCTGTAGTAGCTATTCGCGCGCGCGTTAGTTATGAAGTTCGTGTTCTGAATACTCTGCGTAACGACGACTACGACGACGACGACGACAAAAAGGACGTCGAGGACAACGACAAAGGAAAAGGAGATACACTGTTGGTATGAGTCTGGTTTGGTTTGGATTGGTTTGAGGCGTGTGTCTTTATTTTACTGGAAGCATTGTGGCACCCGTTTTAATGTGCGCCATTGTGTCGAGATAAAGAAACGGAAATTAGCACGATAGCAGGAAGTTGCCAACGTCACAGTGTTTTCTGCTGCTGAAGGCAGCCTGATAAAAAAATAGCTGAGGAAAAACAGTGGCAAAGGCACAAGAAAAAAAAAAAAAGTATCTGAAAGAACATTCAAAGAAATATATTTGAAATATAAATTCCAATTCACTTTAACGATAAGAAGGACAGTCTCAAGGAAACCAAACCGAATTCTAATAACGCAAAGGAAATGAAGCACAATGCATAAAAGTTACTTTTGATTTTTGGTTTGTATAGTGTTATGTCTATGATTAGTTTAGTCACAGGGCAACAGTTAAATGTACGATTTATGCAAAGAAAAATTGTTATACTTTTCACATCCTACACACATAAATATATATATGTGACTATATGGATGAAAGGATTAATTGTGCATCTAGAAAATTCAAAGCATTCTCAATAGTTGTACATGTGAATATGGATATATATGTTTAATCTTGTTCACACGACCAGATAAGTATATTTAACCATGTTCCTTCATTTCTCTGATCTCTGAATTGTTATCAGAGATTATAACAGACTGACGCACTTTCAAGATGTCGCGTTCAAACAAGTTATTAGTAAATTATAAATCATAAAAAAAAAATCAAACGTAATTTACACTAGATTACAAATTCCCATTTTTGGCTGCTGCATGGTTTAACAGGGTAAGAAATTAAGTTTTTTTGCATTTTCTGTTTTAAATAGTGAAAACTCATTATCCAAAAAGTTAAGAGCAATGTACGCCACTATTTAGAAATTCCTCAACCGCCAATAAATACGATAGTTGTCATATAGATATACTCCTGTGGATATATTTTATTATACCATGTATTCATAGTAGTATAAGAGGGTATAAAGGAAGCATAACAGACCCCTTAAAGGGCACAGGGTATTTTTAAGATGTATAGAAATTTAACGTCTGACCAACTTCATCCTGGAGATTTTCAATAATTTCAGGCTATATCTCACGAATAGTGCTCTCGATATTGGCTTCCAAGGCAGAACTCGATACTGGCTTGTCCGCATAGACCAACGATTTCAAGTTTCCCCACAGAAGGTAGTCCAGCGGTATCAGATCACACGAACTTGTGGATCATACAATGGGTCCGTTTAGGGAGATTATGTTGACAGATGTATTGCATATGGCCCCATTCTGATGAATCCAAAGTTCTTCCAGACCATGTTCACGTACCTTTTGAAATAAAAAATCACTCAACATTGCTCGATATCTGTCTCCATTATGGTGCGACCAGCCCATAAACCTAAAAAACCGTGCGTTTTTTAGGGTGTGTCGGCAGCTGATGAATTACCGTTGGATTTGTCTTGTATCAAATTCGAACAAAATCTTTAAGCGCCAAATTACAGAACTCTTTGCATGATGATTTGCCAAACAGTTATGTACGAAAAACTGATACCAGCTTTCTGATAAGCTATTAACTTTTTGACTGTTGTCACGTTCAAAATCTTACCTTCTAAAAGAACACCTTTTATGTTCTTGAAAAATCTTATGTATTAAAATAGGTCTAGATCGAACCATTATAAAATACAGCCCAACATATGTCCATGAAGAGTCTTTGACAAGATACAGGGTATCTCGAAGTCCCTATACCCTCACACTCGACTGTAACGCTCTTTCTAATTGTTAAATCTTTCCGATTTTTAAAAACTGAAGTAAAATGCAGCATTGCAGAGCAATCAGTTACTGGAATATCTTCTTTGGTGCCATTCTCTGGAGAAGATTGGCTTAAAATAGCATAAAAACAAGAGGAGAAAGTTGGATATAGTCTCAGTTATTGGGCTCCCGTAACAGAAAAAGTATTCCTTAACAAAATGTTGGCTATTGAGGCGGGAAGATGGTATTTCAGGAACTCATATCAGTTTTGGAATTATTTCAGTGCCAACTATTGCTGATTTCTTACCCCATTCCAAAAATTGGCTAAATCATCTATTTTTCACATAGTCCTTACCAGGATTCAACAAGTGCCATATCTACGCTACAACTTGTAAAGACTAAGGCAATACTACGTGAAACCGCAGTGGTATGCCGGAAGAGTTGTTTTAAGTATCAGAAAAAAGCATATTATTTGTATACATCCGTGAAAGAGCCCAGATAGTCGCAGATATTAGGGTCAACGTAGCATAAAGATTTCACATAAGACAGGTATCAAAATAATATTATTCATAAATTTCAACCATGATACAGAAGTATATCTGAAGAGAAAGGTGCACACATCAATTTAATTTTCTTAATTTGTCTTTAGCTGAAAGGCTACACTGAACTATGCGTGTATATTCCCGCGGCGACCTTGCGTAAAATTTGGAGTGTAAATGTACAAGTTCTGTGTAAACTACTCCCCACACAAATTTTGACTGTTCATTTACGAGCTCGTACATTCACGACGTTTACACGGTTTACGAAGTAGTTACGAGTTTAGAGGAACACCCACAATATGTCTTATAGAAATATGTAAAAACAAAAAAATGGAGAAGACTCATGGGTAGAGACAGTGGGTAGTAATGTCCATCAGATTTAATGAGTTTTCTCCCGACAAGAGTTCCAATCTCAGTGACAAAATTGTTATACTTGTATTATTTGCAATGTATTTTGATCGGTCTTTCGAATGTACAAATCTCAAAAATGGAGTAATGGGAAACATTTTTGGAAATGATTTAAACTCTTTGCTCTCAAGAATACGAACTGTTTTTTTTTAGCAGTTTATCAATTAATATGATATTTTTGCTTCAAGTATAAAGGGTATTATATAGTCGGACAGCTGTACTATATGTAACACCCAAATTTTTTTATTTTCCTCACTTTCCCAGACTCTTTTTCTCTCTCTCACAATCTATCTGTTTGAAATTAAAATGAATTCAGCACCCAAAAATAACGCTGACTGCATTGTAATTTTTTTTGTGAAGCTTTATTGTCGCCAGTCAACCCGGCTAAGCCAAAAACTTTTGCCTCATTTTCCGTCGCAGCACAAATCCCAACAATTAACTCAAATACAATTTTCATAATTTGGATTTCTTTTGCTTCATTTATTTATTTTTCTTTTCTCAACTGCTAACAATAAAAATTAATAAGCAACCTGAGTATTAAGCAGATTACAAATTGCAGGCGGAGTTCTTAACAAAAAATAAAGCTGCAAATTGACTTTGATTGTGACTTGGTACGAGTATTTGTTTGTTTTGCTGTTTACCGAACCGCGGTCGCATGGGTTGGGCTCATGGGGGAGGTCGCATGTCGCTAATTTAAATACCCCGTAGTACCAATTAGGCAATATGTCTTACGTAGAAATAAGAAGAAAAAAAAAACTCAAACTGCATTTGAAGCATTTTTAACGCCAGCATTTTATCTCACAGTAAACACACGCCATCTAAGGATTTTAATAGAGTTCTTCGCAGAACGAGTCTATGCGAGTATTGCCGCAACAAAACACTAAGCATCCTTTTACGTTTTGCTTTTTATATTTAAAATATTCTCTGAAATTGTTCCTATGCAGCTAACTAACGGGTGCTGCAATTATAGGTTTCATTTTAAATATGATATTTTATTTTTATCAATACGGCTACATTCTTAAAATTCACCTTTTTCAAGGTAAACCAGATGTAAAAATGTATTACTACCAAAAAAATATGGCGTGTACAGGAAGTAATGTAGTCGAGCACCTCAACTATAGTTCTTTCTTGTTTTATCTTGAGTTTTCGATATAATCATATCGTCACTTTTAAAATATCGATACCACATATTTTCCGGCATATCAGCAATCCTAGTTCAAAAAAAATTAGTCCCTTCGACGTGCATAATTTACATAGAAACTCTAGAGACATTTCAACCGATATATGCTAGATAGCTGCCACGGAACTGGATTCGATAAGTCCTATTATTTTCATGTATGTGTGACTTATTTAGTTTAGTTTAAGATGGATGTGCACATTATGCTAATTTGAATCGGACAAAAGCTTTGATAAATTTTAATCCTCTTTCAAAGTTCTAAGTTTAATGTGATCTCTCGCCTTTCAAACGATATTGCGGAAAGTAAATAACCATCACTTATGATGAAATGTGAGCTGAGACCAATTCCTTGACAGTTAGAAGTTTTAAAACTTTGCATTTGAGATACTAAATCTGAGCATATATTACTTAATATTAGATTTCTCTTTTTATAAGAGTTAAAAATCCAGCAGCGCATTAGAGAAACATGTTTACTAATATATTAAAAAGCATTGCATTTGCAGTAGGATCAAAAGCTTTGTTAATATCTACGCAAACTGCCATCTCCAGATATTTTTTAGCTTTCAGATCATATCACTTTTTCTATTAGGTCAATTATGGTTTTCGATCTTCAACAATTTTTCCTGTCGCTATAGACATTTCCGACCAAGTACTACCAGATTTCGGAGACGATAGGAGATAGCGCTTTTAAATTGAAATATTCATGCTCTCCTATTCCCTCTTCAGATAAAGTGTACAAATTGAACGTGTCCCACTATAAGGGGTAGTCTCCATATAGACTTCCTTCCCATTTTAAGTTTTTGTGTTTTTTTTTTTTTTTTGTTAATAAATCTAGAATTGCCAAATTTGGTGTTTATGTCAATCGTAATAAAATATTTCACATAGATGCAGATTGGGCCACTATAGATTATAGCGCCCATATGAATCTATGGTTTAAATAAAAGCAAAGTATAGGGTATCTCCTTACAAAACAAAAAAAAAAAAAATAATAATAAAACAAACATTTTTTAAATTTTTTCAACAAAATCAAAATTAAATGTTTAGTTGAAACACCCTTTACATTTTAAACTTCTGGTTTAAGGCGGAAACAGTGCGCTATGAGTAAACATGCATGTATGTACATATGTATCTACAATGTTGGTACGTCTGTTTCTGCAACATGAGGCAAGAATACTTCCGAAAGCGTTTCATTTAAAGGCTGGCAAGGCGTCTACGTCTCGTACTTCCTCTAGGATTGAATATATTGTAGTTAGTGTGAGTTGTGTGTGCGGTTTTATGTGTGCATTGTATTTTTGGCATAAAAGAAACATTTAATTTTACTATTATTCCATTTTGTTGTCACATAATAAACAGTTATATTTTCAAGTTTTGTAAAGCATCCTGCTATTGCCATTTGATTACTTTACTTGATGTGTGTGAGTGTGTGTGTGTGTGTGTTTGTCTGTTGATTAAGATACTTAACTTTGAGGTGTGATTTGTAAGAGAAATATGTATAAAGGAAGTAGGCAAACTAAAATTTATACAAAAAAGCTATTATGAACTTAGCCAATACGAGAAAGTCTGTAATAGGCCGTTTACATACAGAGAACTAGATGGGAACTACCAAAATCTCGTAATGGCCTACCAAAAGTCGGCTGCAGTGCATGGAAAATCATGCTAGTTGAGTTTGAATTATTTGTGAAACACGATAGTTTGGAAATATTGGAAAATGTGTGGGAAATGGTAGTTTGTAACACTATAACTTCATTAAACTTCATTTAAACTCGAGATTGAGCAGGCACTTGTGCATTTCCATTATTTCTTTGTGCTGTTTGATTAGAAGAATATAATAGTACGCCAATTTCTATATTATTGTTAAATATTTAACACAATTTTCAAATTTTCGACAGCTTTGTTCAAAGGAAAAATTTAACATGTAAACAGAATCGGTTGTTCAGTAGTTCCGTTTTGCTAGCGACTTGCTTGTGACTAAAATACAAACACTTTTTGGGAACTGCTAGTTGTCTTTGCTAGCTCCCTTCTAGTTCTCTGTATGCCAACGACCTACAAAACATAAAAGAGTCACTTTTACTTATAAATGTATTTAAGTTTTGTTTCAAAAAAATATATACATTTTTCTTTTGTCTGTATATAAAAATATTGCTTATTGTTCTTAACTTCACTTCAGGCCAAAGTAGCGCGTTTGGCAACGAATTCTCTGGTACTCTTCTCCTTGTTGGTGAAGCGTGCATAGCTACAAATTTATATGGAAATATTAACATTTATCTAGAACAGTGTAATTTTAAATGACTTACGTTTTCTGATATTTAGCCACGTCTGAAGCGCTCAATGATGGTCGCGTTGTGTTGAAGGATTCAAACAAGTGTTTCTGTTTGACTAGAATTCTCTTGGGTAGTTTCTGAAGAAAAAAATATACCGATTCATATTAATAGAAGTACATAAATAAGAAAAACTCTACAAATAGTTTAAATTTGTTTCGAAATATATGCAATTATGTACTTATTTTCGATGGGTATATTTATTTCATGACTTTAAATAATTTAATATCCATAATTAAGATTAAGATTACTTAGAACTTTATCAACCCTATGCCTAATGGAATTTATAAGTATATTGGTATCTTATCGGCGGAGATTCTGGAAACGTTTCAACATCGGATTCATTTTCATCGCTAGACGATGGCGGAGTTTCAAGCATCGGCATGGACAAATCCAAGTATTCTTCATTGACAGTGGTACTACCAAGCTGTAATATTTTATCCAAATTCTCTACGATCTCCGTAAACGGTGGACGCGCACACGCATCAAAATGCCAGCATTGACGCATTAGCATGTAGATATTGAGTGAACAACGCGCTGGCTTTTCCATACGTTGTCCAGTAATCAAATAGCTATAGAGCTCCTCGGCAGACATTATATTCGGATAAGGCTGTTCACCGTATGTCATTATTTCCCAAAGTAAAACGCCGTAGGACCACACATCTGATTGTGAATCATAGAACTTCTCTTGCAGTGATTCTGGCGCCATCCATTTAATGGGTAAACGTCCATTCGTATTCTTACGATAGTATTCTGTATCCTGAATGTCGCGTGCCAAACCGAAATCAGCGATTTTCATGACGTAGTCGTCGCTTACTAAAACATTTCTCGCTGCCAAATCGCGATGTATACACTATAATAAAAACGAAAATAAATTATTTTATTAAAAACTAAAATTAATTGAATTTATCTTGCATATATATCTACCCTTCTAGAAGCCAAATACTCCATGCCTCGCGCGATCTGGAATGCAAATGATGTCAATTTTTTCTCAGTCAATTTAGGCTCATCCTGTAGATATGCACTTGTGCAACGTGGACTGGCGGAACCAAAAGCAGACACTGGACGATTTTGTTTAAGAAAATCCTTGAGATTTCCATACGGTGCATATTCAACAATTACCCAGAGCGGTCCATTCTGAGTACAGCAACCCAACAAATTAATTATATTAATATGTTTGCCAATCATTTTCATTACTTCCATTTCACGCACTAAACTGGCCATATCTGCATCGGTGTGTTCGTCTTTGACCATTTTCACGGCAACAATGGTCGGATGCTGTGTGTTCTGAGGCGAAGTGGCGCGTGGCAATAGACCACAAGCCTCAGCCATAACAACGCGTCCGAAAGCACCTTCGCCCAATGTTGAACTCAAAACAAGATGTTCGCGTTCAATTTCCCAGTTCGAGTCCAAAGGAAACTCATATTCGTTGAAGCCCTGCGCTGCATCAACACCTGTTGCCGAAGTGTGAAATGTTGTACGCTGTTTCTCAATTCGTATGACCGGCATCTGTAAATCACAAGAGCTGCCTTCAGCCGAAGCCGGCTTATAGATAATGATTTTCTTTGTCCATTGATGCACAGTTTCGATGCGATGCTTTAGATGTTTCTCATGTTTTAACTTACGCAGCACATAGATTATGAACATGGAACCAAGCAAAAAGATTAGCACGATAACAATGCAAGCGACTGTTACCCAGCCAGGATGACTACGCAATATTGTATAGACAACAGGACTTGGCAGTTTATCTACCACTTTAAGATAACCACTCGCCATAGTTTGACCCAGAGAATTCGCTGCTACGCATGTATACCAACCCTCGTCTGCGTGCGTAACATTTCGCAAATGTAAAATATTTGTGCGGTCCGGATCTGTGGGCAGCTTAACAAAATCGCTTGCATAGTCCACACTTAAGTTATGTGAACCCAGTGGTATCGATTTCTCCAATTCATGTATTGATCTATTATTGTGCTTATAGTGTATCCACCAAATCAATGGCTCCAAATCGGAAACAACCTTGCACTCAAAAGTTATGTTGCTTCTCACCAGCACAGTTTGATTCTGTGGAAATTTATCGCTGTGTATGGGAGGCGAGCGCAGTCGATCGCTTACGTTAAGCTTGTAACTATGCTGAATGCAGCCAAGACGATTGCACAGCGTACAAGTATACACACCGGAATCTTCAGTAATAGCATCATCCATTTGTATGGACCACTTCTTTATATTTACTTTACCAATATGACGCGAAATTTCCGAATCATTACGTGACCATGTAATATTCGGCAGTGGATTTCCCAAAGCAGGACAACTTAATTGTATGGAACTGCCGGCTGGTTTGTGTATCAAAGCTTCCAAACGCTTACGAAATATTGGTATACTTTCTGCAATATCTGTTGTATTACTATCATCTTGTTTTGTATCAATATCTGCATCATTTATATCCTGATGCTCAGAATCGAAAATCGTGCCATTAGCTACATTTAATTTTGCTGTAGTACTGGGTACTATGTCTTTAACAGACACCGGAGTAACTTGCAAATATGCGCTACCCATGGCGCGTCCCACACTGTTTGCAGCTATGCATGTATACCAGCTCTCATCCTCCAGTTGTACGCTACCCAAATTCAATGCCTGTGGCTCATAATCGCTTGTTGGTAAACGTTCCCAATCATCAGGCTGTTTCCAATCAACATTTTTTGCAGCATCGACATCTCGATTAAGTTGCTTATGTTTGAACCAACGAATATATGGTTCCAAATCCGATTCAACAGGACATTCAAATTTTGCATTCTCATTTACGTATACGGTGACATTCAATGGCATATTATCGCGTATATATGGTGGAGCACGTTTACGCGATATTATATTAACATTGGTTATATGCTCAACGCAGTAGTCTTTGTTGCAGCGTTGACATTTATAAAAGCCAGCATCTTCAGACTGGAGAACATCAATTAGTAGTGATAATTTCTTAAATTTATATCTATTGTTCAGTAGATACTTTTCGGTTAGCATTGTATTGTTGTGATACCATGTAATATTCCAAGTAGCAAGCGCATTTCCAGCATTTGGACAATGCACCTGCAAAAGGCCACCCACGGTGCGCGTAAGCGTTGAATTTGCATTCAAAGGCTTAAATATGAAATGGTGTGACTCTGTTAACACTTCGCTTGCTGCTTGCGTTACTTTGTTAAAGTCTGCAATGTCACCATCATCATCATCATCGTCATCATCGACATCGACATCGTAATGAGATGGTTTTGCTTCAATTGTCTCTATACGAAGTGGCAGTTCCACGGCCTCAGCTGCACCTACACTTTCAGCAATTCTGGCAGCTGGAGACAATTTATAAATGCAAAATATTAAACAGCAAATCAGTAAAAATTTCTGCATTTTTGTGTAGATTTATCAAGTGAAGATTTACTTCCAGGTAAAAGATCAAAACTTGATATTAAAAAAAGTTTCTTCTGTTGGTTTCTTGCTTCCTTCCTTCCTTCCGTTCTTCCTTCTTTTCGTTCTACGCTTCGCTTTTTTGTATACAAGCGTATTGACAATTGGAATTCATATGCTGCGAACCAATGACGGCATTCTTCATTTTCGTTTCGTTTAATTGTTCGTTACTGCCTTCTGGCTACTTTTTTTTTTATACACGCTTTTTATTTTATTTTTTATTTTCTGCTTTTTTCACTGCCACCGATTTATGCAAATAAAATACTAAAACTTATGTGCATTGGGTTTGTAATGAGATTTTGTCGTCGTAGATGTCAAAACGTCGACTTCGAAGTGGTCGTCGTTGTCGTCGTTTTAGCTGTTTTAAATGTTCAACGTTTTCTCTATTCCAATTGGCTCCAAGAAGGGTAGACCTTTATTTTCAGATACATATATACAACATTGTACATTTATAAGGCATTGCAATGTGTCGTAAGTTGTGTTTTTGAGCTACAATTTATCGTTCCGCGCGTACTTATAAAAAGTTTATATAACGGTTAATTGAACTGCAAGTATTTCTTCGAACTCAAATGATTTGCACTGTAATCGTTTATAGACTTTTAACTTTTCCAATGTAAACTATTCAAATTAATGTTTATATTGTATAAACTTTTAATATATTTAACTTTTTTCGATTAACATAAGAACAAGGCACTAATCTTCTAATAGTGCAGTTTTATTTTGGTTAAATCGTTTATTTTTTTGTTATACAGTTTTATATAGTTAATCCCGTATGTCGTTTTTCTTTTCTTTTCTTTTCTTTTTTTTTTTTTTTAATTAGATTACTTTATGTTATATTTATGCATTATATTCATATTCACATATATAAAATCACTTTAACCGCATTTATCTGTTAGCATTTAATAATTTCTCATCCACATGTTCAGATTTTCTTGCCATAAAATTCACTTCCGTTCACTGTTGCAATATTTTCCATATACTTATAAGACCTTATAATAATTCACGACCATAGCCAACCAACTTGCGCGAGCGTAGAAACACAACTGAAATGATTGAAAACTTATTTTTTTCAATTCAGTCGATCGTTACTTTTGGTTTGGGTGACAGAACGTCGTAGAAGTAAGCATATATAAAATTGAAAGAATAATAACAAAATAATACGATCAACGCATCGTTGCACAAAGGGACATATACGAGCAAGACATGTTTGTAGAAAGAGAAGCAAAGCACAATGTCTCATCCAGAGTTTGCAGCACTTGAGACACTGTAGCCGGCAGCATATTATTTTATATAAGATCCTTCATGCGTCCTCTACTAAATATATATATATATATATATATATACGTACTTGTATGTACGCGCACGCATACTTGCACTATGAAACTAATTTATGAACTACCTGTTGCTGTCGATGTGTTATGTTTACATGGAGGTGAGAAGCTATTCTCATGAGGGTTGCAGTTATCAATACATATGTTTATGCAAATTTTTTCCTAGTCTCCGGTCTATTTTTCTCCTTGTGGTCTAAAGCATTTGAATACCATATATACATTTTAACACCCACCCGATGACGTTTGATGGAACCGGAAATGGCTTGAAGTTTGTGCAATAAATAAAAATTTTAAGATTTATATCCAGATAATGGGTATAATTTTGTATGATTTAGTGGTATATTTTGAATGTATGAAGAACAGTTTAAGAAAACCAAATCTAAATACTATCTAAAATCTATATATTGTACATAAAAATGAATGTGCCTATGTATCTATTTAGCTATTTTTCTAAATATGTTATGACCATCGAAAACGCTTGAGCTCCAATTTTTAGACAATCGTCGGTATTGATCATAGAGTAATTCAGTGAAGTTTAGAAACGATCGGTGGTTATGCTATGTATGATTTTTCGTGTTCAAATTACTCTAGACGTAGATGGATAAGATACGAGTATGAAGTGAACCGGGATATTATTCGAGATTTCGTAAAATTGTTAATGTTTAGAGAGTGAATATTTGAATATTTCATATGTACATAGTGATTCCACAAATTATCTTGGACTCGATATAAATCGGAGAGTAACTCGGAAAAGTCATATTAAAGGCAAGACAAAGAAACTCAACATAAAAACAAAAAAAAAATGTATTGGCTGCTTGGGAGAAAATCGCAGCTTAGTTTGGAGAACAAAGTTCGGCTTTACAAGGCTATTTTAAAGCCTGTGTGGACATATGCTATCCAATTATGGGGAACTGCAAGCCAATCAAATATTGAAATTCTTCAACGATATCAGTCCAAAACGCTTAGACTTATTGTTGACGCCCCCTGGTTTGTGGCTAATGACCAAATTCAAAGATTTAAATATTCCATACATAAAAGATGAAATAAGCACAAGGTATGTTGATCATTTAAATGTTTTGGCAATAGGCCTACTAGATAATAGCGCTACAACTCGAAGACTTAAAAGAAATCATGTGTTAGATTTACCTTTTAGAGATTAAATTTTGTATATATTGTAAATAAACTCTTAATTATAGAATTTTGAATATAATAGCTGTTCTCACTGGAGTACAGCTATTTCTGTTATATTATGAACTTTCAACTCACTTACTTATTGTCTTATTGATAGATTGTAAATTAATAATAATAAAAAAAAAAAAACATATGTACATATGCTCTATCTGTATTGGTTTTCCAATGTCTCCTTTATCGCGTTACAAATTTGTCCACACCGAAAAAAAAATTTTTTTTTCATATAAAAAAAAAATCCGAGAGTAGTCATACCAATATGATATGTTCGAAAATATCAAACTAATATTTTCCAACGTATCAAAAAGACATTCTTAAGAATAACAAGAAAAAAACGTTAACTTCGTTTGAACCGAAGCTCTAATACCATTCACACGAAATTCTAAATCGTATTGTAAAACATAAACGAGAGGGTTTAAATGGGGGCTACCCCAAAAAGTGGGAGTGGCGGGTCAATCTATTAAACTGCAATAATTAGAAGACAGACAAAGAGACAGACGGACAGACAAAGGGACATGGCTAGATCGACTCGTCTCGTCGAGCTGATCAAGAATATATATACTTTATGGGGTCTACGATGACTCCTTTAATGCGTTACAAACTTTCAGACAAACTGATAATACCATTTCACACTATGTGTGAAAAATACATTTCACAAATATCAAATTTTATATTAGGAGTATTTCTTTTAAACTCATTGTAAGCCTCAAAAGTTTTCGAGATAGTTTAACAAATCACGTAAAAAAAACTGTGTAGTTCTTTTTGACAATTTGGATAGGGTGCCTATTGACCAGAGTTCGGAATTACTTACAGTAAACTGCGAGTACATCTTACTTAATTAAGCTATTTAAGCACTTGTTTTGAACTCAATCCTTATGCTACGTTGGATTTTATCTCTGCTAGCATCTGGGTTCTTTCACTGGAGTGGAAAAAGAAATGTTTCTTTCTGATATTTTCTTAGGTTTTTTATATCCAATCCTCTTTAGACAATGACATCAAAACACAACTCTTTCAGCATACCTTTGAGGTTTCACGTAGTATTGCTTTAGTCCTTACAAGTTCAAGCGAAGATCAATCCGGGGAAGAACTATGTGAAAAATAAATGATACAGTCAAATTTTGGAAACGGAAGCGGAAATGAAATCAATAGCAATAGTTAGTACTAAATCCAAATCCAAAACCGATGACTTCCTAAAATACCATCTTCCAGCCTCAATTCTCAATATTTTTTAAATCGCAAAATCTTTTTGAAAGCTAGAATTGCAACAGGTCTGTACATCCTTCTACAAGGGATAAGAGATAGAGAATTTAAGTTTGGATATTTTGACTCTCCTTTTCCTTCTTTAGATAAGTAATATTAAATAAACACACGAACCCTACTTTAAGGGGTAGCCCTCATGCAAATCTGAACCCATTTTCTTGTACCAATTTTTGTTTTTTTTTTTTTTTTGTGATATTGTTTTTTATGTGGTGTGTCTAATGTAGATTCTAATAAAATATACCAAATAAGTTCAGATCTGACAACTTTATACAAACTTGAACTCTTTTAAAATTTTTATTTTTTTGTTTTTGTTCTTAATCAAGCTAGAAATGCCGTAATTGGCGTCTTACGTCAATCCTTACAAAAATATTTTATAGAGACCCAGATCGGACCACTTTAAGTAGTAGCATCTTGCAAACCTGTCCCCGTTTTTGAGTTTTTGTATGAATATTTCTTGTTTCAATTTTTAATTAATTCTAATATTTCATCAATTCTAACAAAATACTATTATAAAAAAAATATAAACATATAAGAAGTCTTAAACAAGGTATAGGGTGTCTCGAAGTCGAGCACACTCGACTGCAGCGTTCTTTCTTGTTTATGTTAGCTCTAAATAAATATTATAGAATTTCTTTTCATAAAACTCCGATCGAGTTTGGGATATCTGCCAAATAGCAATAATAACTACTTGATACTATAGTAGGTACCACAAGTTAGAATATACATACATCCCCTACGTTAACTATATACAAATCCTTCTCAGCTCAACATACATATATCATTACTCTCTTGTTCTCTCGCAGATTCTCTCTTTGTTATCCAATTGTTATTTTTTATTCAATTTTTTCTTTTTGCATATTCTAATCATGTTTACTTAGATACTTTCGAATTCTCTGCGTTGCACTTGTGCCTACCGAACGCATTAGCTCTTCGATACTCGCAGCCGATCGTGTTTTATCTACCGGGGTGAGTGCATTGTGTTCTTATGTTGTCTTTTCTAATATTTTATGCTGTTTTACCACTTTGGATTACTTCTATTGCTCACTATCAGTCAGCGCTATTGTTTCTGGGTTTTCTGGTGTATTTTGTATTCGTGTGTATTGTCTCCGACCTCTTTGGCTGAATAGTTTTCGTTGTTGCTACTAAACGTGCGTATGCAATTATTAAATAGGTACCAATAAGGAAATATCCGTTACGTGACTGATTTGTACTTTCTGTTCGATGTCTTTTACTGCTCTGCTTGATAGTAGGCTTCTGTCTCTACATAAGTATGTATATCCCTATGAAACATTCATACATATAGCAATGGTTCTCACAATACCCGCACATTTTTTTTTTTTTTTGTTTTTTCATAAGATGCGCACATCTTGTGCACCTGAATTATCAGTGTTTCATGTTTTATATTATTTTATTTTTTTTAGAAATCCTTCTTAACATCACAAATAAACATAAAAATGTATACTCTTGAAAATCTAAGCACGTACATATGTACATTTTTATCTCCACAAGTTAGTTCTTATGTGATACGATGTCCTTCACGGTTTGAAAAAAAACAGAAATCAGTAACAAATTTATGTACCTACATATGTATACCTATGTAGAATGGTTCTTTATTTTAAGAATTTTTAAAAATTGGTACCAAAATGGTATGAATATTTTTATTAAAAGTGTTCATTAAATATATTTTCCCTGTATACTACAGCACATTCAATGTAGTCTTAAATAAATTCTTATTTCCACAAAAATCTTCCTGTTGTCAGTGTTGTTCAAGTAGCCACTTATGCTGATGATACAGCTATAATTGCATCTAAAGACACTGCGGCAGAAGTATCTCAAGATATTCAAAATGAAATAGTTGAAATAGAGCGATGGCTTAAGAAATGGAATATAAAGGTTAATACTGAGAAGTCGAAACATGTCACATTTGCTCTGAGAAGAGGAGATTGTCCGTCAGTATTTTTAAATAATTCACAAATTCCTCATAGTGACTCCGCAAATTATCTTGGACTCGATATAAATCGGAGAGTAACTTGGAAAAGTCATATTAAAGGCAAGACAAAGAAACTCAACATAAAAACAAAAAAAATGTATTGGCTGCTTGGGAGAAAATCGCAGCTTAGTTTGGAGAACAAAGTTCGGCTTTGCAAGGCTATTTTAAAGCCTGTGTGAACATATGCTATCCAATTATGGGGAACTGCAAGCCAATCAAATATTGAAATTCTTCAACGATATCAGTCCAAAACGCTTAGACTTATTGTTGACGCCCCCTCGTTTGTGGCTAATGACCAAATTCACAAAGATTTAAATATTCCATACATAAAAGATGAAATACGTAGAATAAGCACAAGGTATGTTGAGAGACTACATGATCATTTAAATGTTTTGGCAATAGGCCTACTAGATAATAGCGATACAACTCGAAGACTTAAAAGAAATCATGTGTTAGATTTACCTTTTAGAGATTAAATTTTGTATATATTGTAAATAAACTCTTAATTATAGAATTTTGAATATAATAGCTGTTCTCACTGGAGTACAGCTATTTCTGTTATATTATGAACTTTCAACTCACTTACTTATTGTCTTATTGATAGATTGTAAATTAATAATAAAAAAAAAAAAAAATGGGCAATGGTAATTCATCGTATAGGCGAATTACGTTCTCACTTTCGTTTACATTGCATAACGAGAAAATCCATAACTATAAAAGAACAGCTCGGTGTTTTTTTCACGCGTGGTTACGAAGTGTTTGTGCACCAAAATTAGATTTCGTGCGTATTCGTGAAGAGTAAAAGAAGCATCGTGCGTGTATCGTGTGTGCAAGTCAAAAGTATCGTGACACGAAAAAGAACGAAAAAAAATTCGATATTTAACGCGATAAATTGTCGAAAAATTATTAATAACTATAACATAAATACGATGATATGTCACTATGAACGGTTTTTATCTTATTATTTTAAGCATATCTATGAACTACGTTGTAAATGGTCTGCCAAAAGAGATGTCCAAGTTTTGATGGCTTCATATTTGCTTATCAATAATTGCCACCAAGTTTCATTTGTGTTTCATTTGCCATTTCACATTGAATTCGCATTTCTACATCGTTTGGCAATTGTCCAAATTTATTATTACGTAAAATTCAAAGTCCAAACGCAAAAGATGGACTCAGATGGGATCATTCTGTACACCGATTAGTGGATAAGTTTGAATCGAAATTTAATCTATACGATCAGAAGCCTACAACCCGTGTATGCGTTTAATTTCATCTAAATTTCGTAAATAAACAAAACTGCCGTTATTGGACTGTTAAAAATTGTCGTGTCCTTCGTGAATCGCGTTTGCCTTACAAAAAGTCAGAGTGAATTATATAAAATTCAAATTATGACACAGCAGCATCATTCAGCCAAATTTTTTTCTTTTCCTCATTAGGAAGGAGCAAGGATTTTTATTTTTTTGGTTTACATTAAAACACTTGTTTACAGCAACGGTCCCAAAACTTTGGATAACATCGAAGCCAAAATCCGAATAGCCATTGCTGGCATACTAGCAGAAATGTGCCACAGGGTCAATAAAATTGCGCTATACGTTCAGTGTGTGCAAGAGGAGCAGCGGATTTTGCATGATTTCTTGTTTAAATCTCAAATCGCCAATATTATCCGTCAAATGAATGATTTTGATAGAATTTTAGTACTTTTTGTTTTCTTCCATTTTTAACTTCAGACGTTCTTAATGGTAAGCACTTTGTAACCAAGATTGACGTACGATCGATGCGAATTTGTTTCATGCAGATTGATGAATATGATTCATGATACATCGACATTACTTTTGATAGTGATCAAGAATTTATGTACTCTACCCCTTCTTTTGCTGTTACATACATTATTTTTTTATAATCTTTTCACAGAGGTTGAATAGTATTGTATGTAATTTAGTCACAATAGTTGCAACGCCTTCAAGAAAGCCTCGGAGCCTCATAATGTATGTATACAAAGTAGGAGCCTCGTGATCAGCATGACAAGACGAGTCCATCTAGCTATGTCCGTCTGTCTGTGCGTTCGTCTTCGCTCAATCTCAAATATTGGTTTCAAAGTTGGTATGCAGACATTTTATAACCAGAGGCAAACAAATTCAAAAAATATCTGCGAATTATCCACTCTAGAAGGAATAGCTCCCATACAAAAACACTTTGAATTTATTTTGGTGTGTCGAACATGTTTGAATTAAAGCAATTATTATTAATTATCAAAATAGTAATGGTTTTTAAATTGGACAACTACATAAAAATTGTATATGCAATTAATAATAATAGCATATATTGTATAAATGGTATACATATATCAGTAAATATACAACTCAACTGTCTAGCGTGTGGCCTAACATTCCAGGGCTTCAACCACCGCTCGATCCAAAATTTCTTTACATTTTTTTTTAATTCTTTCTGTTTTTTCTAATAGTTTCATACTCAACAAAATTATCCACAACTCTCTATCCCATCTACAACCGTCAAACCGTATAAAATTAAATATACTCCAAATTTGTATCCCTTCAAAAAATTAAAGCGTTGTCGAGCAAAAAGAACAAGTGGGAATGTTTATTACGGTTCCCCCGAAATTAACGTTTTTTCTTGTTTGTATTTGAGCCAATTTGTTTTAGTTGTTATGAGTTTCTTTATGTTCAAGGTACTCCAACAGGTTGACGATGATAGGCGAGTGGTCCAATGTGAGATCTGCAAATGAATTATGATATGAGATTGCTTGATATATTTTATTAGATCTGCTAACCAATATGCGAGACTATATGGTGACACGTAATCAAGCTTGTTTCGCGTGCTTATGAGTGCATTATATAGAATTTGGAAACTATATTTGTTTGTGAGGTGTGAAGTTCTAATGGCTTCCATACCTTTTAGTGCATTCAGTTGTTGTTGTGAATCGAATATTTGAGCACAGACGCCAGTTTGTGGAAATGGTTTGGGCATATATCTTTGGTGCTACTTGTTTTAAACATGATTTCAGGAGCATATATCTGCGGTGTGTGTGCATTTGTCTCTTTGAGGTGAGAGATCGGAAAATTGGTACAACACATTCTAAGGTTTGAACTTAGACTCTGTTCAGCGTCCTCCTTTTAATGTGCTTTACGTATTTTTTTATCATTGACTCATTGACATTAATTTGTAGCACAGATTAGCCAATATCCGATCTTCGAAGTGCGCAAACTTTATGATCGCATTGTTTAGGCAATAGTATCCGGATTAACTAAATCGAACCGTAATACATCAAATGATGCATAATAAATATAAGTGTAAGCTGAGATAAGAAAATCATTACTAGTACTCAGAAGCAGACAATTTTCTATGTGTTTAATATGAGGCCGACACATAAATAATCTACATATAAGCACTTGATTTGACTGACTGACTCACTTATCATTGTGCGAGTATGCCTAAGACAGCCAACAATAAAAAGCTTGAATGCGTGGTTATCTTTTGAGATGTAGAGACTCGCAAACTTTCATAAATGTTTTGGTTGTGGTTGCAAAAAGTCAAAAAAGTCAAATCAAAAAGTCAAAAGTTTCAAACCAACATCTTTATATATTATACAATCTATGTATATTTCTCAATTGTGTTTTTTGTCGCAACGCACGACTTCACTTATCAAAATCATTGGCGGATCCAAGGGGTAACTGGGGATCGTCACCCCCCCCCCCCCAAACAGCATTTTTATTCAGTACAAAAACATTTTTTTCGCTCATTTTCTTTTTTTAGTAGAGTCACACAGTCCCCTCAAGAAAGTGTTCTGTATCCAACCCTGTCAAAACCAATGATTTAGCCATTATTTAGAAGATTACCTCAACCGCTAATGATGAAAAATAATCAAACAATTTAAAATGGACAGTGTCATGCCCCCAACATGAGAAAAACAACCAAATTCGTCATATATCAGCAACTATTCAACCTATTTTTATGAAAATCATAGAGTGTGTTACCTTCGTTCAAGAGAAAGTTTCTAGTATACAAAAACAAGTATGAATGGAGCAGTTGTGCATTCAAGGTATTGCCTTTGCATTATTTAATTGAAATTGTTTTACAATTAAAATGTATTTAGCTTGAATTTCACATTGATGGTTACCGATGGGATATCCGATTGTGGATAGTTTTATCGCGCATGAAAGAATTAGAAAGAATTAAATTTTAAATTAAATTTGGATCGACCTGGGCTGGAACCTAAGTCGCCTGGAATGTTAGACCGCACTCTAGGCAGTTAATCTATCGATGCCCAATATATTTACTGATATAAGTCTTTAATTTCAAATTATCTTATTATAATTATAATCTTTTATTATCCCTTTGCACAAGAAAGGCAGCAAATCTGATACATATAAATACAGAGGTATTATTATGATTTGTGCAATTACGAAAGGATTTGAAAAAATTATGAGGGAACAATTGCATTTATCTAGTAAGTCACTGTTATCTACAGAACAACATGAATTTCTTCAAAAATTGATCTGTTTCTACAAACTTACTTGAGCTCACCTACTATGTCAACGAACGCTTTGTCAATGGTTTTCAAAAGCGATGTCATCTACACTGACTTTAGTAAAGCATTTGAATGTGTAAATCACCAACTACTGCATAATAAACTTAGCAGTCTTGGTTTTCCCTTGGCCTTATTACAATGGATATCGTCCTATCAAATGTGTTATTTAAGAAAACTGACATGTTATCTGGTGTTCTGCAGTGCAGCCATATCGGACTTTTTGTCTTATTTATAAATGATCTTCCTGATATTGTATCATATTGCCACATATTGATGTATACAGATGATGTGTAGCTATGTTTGTCATATAATATAGCTATATTAGACATGATTTATTTCAAGCGGACCACAATGCGCTGCACGGCGTTTAAAATTATAAAAACTATTTTGAAAAAAAATTGAAAACGGTTGCGAGATAAGATATTTTGAGTTACATTTATAGCAGTGGGGTACCTAGAGAGTCATAACCATAAAATTTGTTACTGTAACTCTAGTCAGAGAACTTTTCTCTCCGATAGACATAAGAACGGCCGGACATGGATAGATTACCTCGCCTTGTCATTCTGATTATGAATATATATTCTGTATGAGGTGGTCTCCGATGATTCTTTCTCTATGTTACAAACTTTTTTGACAGTTCACCAAGCCCAATATAACAAATAGTTTTTGTATACAAGATATAAAAATGCGAACTTAATTTTTTTTTACCACTGCGCAGTGAGGTACCTAGATAGTCTAATCCGTGAATTTAGTTTCTCTAAGTCTGAGAGTCATATGAACGGACGGACTTGGCTAGATCGACTATTTATACTAATCAAGAATATATATACTTTATTTCTCACAAACTTATTAAACCATTGTCTCATTGTGTACAGGGTATAAAAAGTTGTGTCTACTTCAAACAGGCATTTTTTCAGAATTTTCAAATTTTTAAAATTATGAAAAAAACACCCTAAAATTAGAAAATGTTCTCTCTATTTTCTGATTCTAAATATTTCGATCAATGATCAATTGTGACGGCATATTCTAATTCAGGGTCTCCAAATACATGAATTTAGCAAATCATTTGGTCAAGTCTAATTTTTCAATTGTGTCAACGAAATAAGTGTATTACTGTATGAAATACACGGAAGTACGCAATGAAACACTAAAAGTATATATGATTGATATCTGTTTTGCTAAAACAGGCGTTGCGTAGAATTATCTGGTTTTTCGTACATCAGTATAGTGCAGGTAAATATATTTGAAGGCCTTTGTTCAACAAAGTTTAGCAGTAGCAACAAAGTTTGTAGCTATAGCTAAACTAATTGATTTGTATTTAAAAAATACGAGTAAAATTAAATGCTATACTTAATAAATATATTTAAAAGAGAATTGAATAAATGAAAATATTGTAAATATTACTCACTTCATGTCCAAATTCCGCAATATTTTCCTTGACAGCAGCCATATTTGCCGATGTTAAAATACTTTGAATATCCGCTCCAGTGTAATTTTGAGTTTTTGGTCCAAAGTAATCGAAATCTACGGATTCTTCCAAGTGTAGTGAAGATGAAAGTGCCTCAAATATTCGCACACGTGCCAATTCATCCGGCAGCGGGCATTCCACCAAGCGATCAATACGGCCCGATCGAAGTAGCGCTGGATCTAAAAGCTCCGGTCTAGAAGTAGCCGCAATAACAACAACACCATGCAAGCCTTCAACACCGTCAAGCTCAGTTAATAGTTGATTGACAACGCGGTCGGTAACACCCGTGGAGTCATGCCCACGTTTTGGTGCTAAGCTATCAAATTCATCGAAAAATAGTACACAGGGTCTGGCACTTCGAGCGCTATTTGAGTATACGAAAAACGTTTCAAACTAACAATAAAAATTTGCATTCCATTCGGATATATGTATTTACATACCGGTTAAAAAGATTTCGCACATTTTCCTCACTCTGTCCAATATATTTCGCCAGCAGCTCTGGACCTTTAACGGAAATAGTGCGTAAATTCCATAGCGCTGTAATTTTCGATACGAGAAACGTTTTTCCAGTGCCTGGAGGCCCATAAAGCAGCACACCGGCTTGGTTGCGTAGTGGCGATCCGTTAAATATTTTCAAATACTGTCCATAAAAACATATTTCAATAATCAAGTAGAAATATATCATATTTCAACATACCTTTGAAGGCCACATAAGCACTTCTTCTAGAATCGAAATTACTGGTTCCATTCCTGGTATTTGATCAAGCGATGAGTCTTGACCATTTTGTATTGATTTCCTCTGATTACTCTCAATGCCCTGAAGACAATATGAATTTGTATTTTCTAATGAACGCATTAGATGTTCATTCGTAAGTATTGGATTTGTTTTGCCTAAAAAATTTAAATGCAATTTAGTTAAAACACTTTCTATTAAAAAAGACTTGTAGGCTTACTGATTCGGTAGGCATAGAAAATTGCACGTTCAACAAATTGCACTAAGTCACATTTTTTATAGCCTTCTGTGAGGTCAGCAAACTTCAATAAATCTAGTTGCCTGGATTCAATGTGACTGCACAGTTCTTTTAATATAGTCTCACGATCATCACGCAACAAATTCGGTAATTTCAATACAGTCTGGAAGATGTGTCTGCCGCGCGGCGAACTCAGTCTCTTGTTCAGTGATTGCAGTTCATTGACTGTTGCAATAACAACAATTGGATTCACACTGGTATACTGATCTATAAGTTGGTGTACTATATCTGCAATGCGATTGAAGTATTCGCCATCTTGTGTGGTTTGTTCAATAGTTGCATGTGCCAAGACATCAAGATTTTCCAATACAACAATCGCGGGTGCATTTTGCAGGCAAGTCGTGAAAATGCTGCGCAAATCCTTCTGTATGGATTCGGCCTTTCGACCTTTACTGCGTGAACAATAAAAAATATCAAAAAAGCAGTAGTATGGCTTTTTCATTAACTGATCGAGTACACGTTCAACCAACACAGATTTTCCGGTGCCCGATGCACCCACTATTAAAAAGTTGTTCTGTTTCAGCACCGCATTTTGGGTATCGAGGCATAAATTCGATTGAACTTCATTTAAAAGCTGTTCCATGACTGAGTCAAAATCTTTCAGTCGAATTATATCTTTAACACTAATTGGCGATTCCTGCTTTGCTACAGCAACTTCTTCAACTTGTCGCACCACATCTGCCGCATACATCTTAGATTCCTTCAGAAACTGTGCATCCACAACGCAATAGCGAAAGTGCTCCGGTAAAATGCCGACAGTTATTGTTAATTCATCATCAATTCGCACCACTTCATCCTGATTAAGCAACATCGGGCTCAGATTGGTTCGTTCAATTATGAAGCGTTTAAATGCATTCTCAATTATTTTGTAATGCGTTTTCTTGTGTGCAAATAATTCAATCTTCTCAACAAAATTTACAACTATTGTTTTTGGCTTTAGCATAACCTTCTCCAGTTCTTTGATGTTTAAAAGCTTCATTAGGTTGGAATTTATCTCAATGGACGGATGTATAGTCTGAGGCATTTCATCGTCGCTCATTAAACGTATACGAACGTAATATTCTTTATCATTGGACGTACGTAGACTGTAGAAATGATCAAGGTTCATAAATGGCGGCAAATTCGATTTTGTGATGTAGACATCCGAAATTTGGGATTTCTCTTGCCATTCGCCTTTAATGACTCGAAACTCATACAAACGTGTATTCTCGCGACTTAAATCTTTTTTTATACGCTCAAATTTATCTTTACGCTTAGTTGCGACCAGTGTACTTGTCCGATTCAGCTTATCCTTAACACTATGCTCCGTGGTGGAACGTGATAAAAGCGTCTGGTTTCCATCGCTAATTTGCGCAGATGTCTTACTACGTAATAAATTTGCATTGGTTTCATTGTTTTTATTTACATTGGCGTCGCCATTTGAAAGACCTTTGTATATGTTAGGTGCGACTATAAATTCGGTTGTGTGATCGATGCGACCGTATGCAATATTTGGTTTAACGCGATCTAAAGCAGAGAGAGAGGGAGAGATATTATAATTAAAACAAGTAGAAGTGATATAGTCGAAGTGTCCAACTATGCAATAAGAAATAGTCTCCTAGTATTTATATAGATGCAGTTCCATAAATGCGATTCTGATTGGATTTTACACAGAAAACATCATTTTTTTTACTCGCAGTGCTTCTTCAACTGTAAGCTACTCAAACTGTAATATAACGAATTAAAATCTGTCGCCGACGCTCGCGTTACATTTGGTTCCAGTAATAATGTTCTAGACTAGGGACTATTATATTATTTGCATGTATAGCGTTTAGCGTGCTCTGTTGCCTAAACGTATTGATTGATTTTGAAATATCGTTAGATTCGTGTTGATTGCGGGCGTACTATAGGCTACAGAAATATAGGAAAAATTAAAATAGCCCTGTTATCCTGCTTTAAACCAACCACTCATGAAAGAAAGTTAAAAGAGATGAAAATTTAATGAAAAGTAAAATCTCAAAATAACGACTATACTATTAGCCTTATGAAGTTATTAATCTTTTTCAATAGTAGTAAATTTTTGAAGTCTTTTGTGATAAGACATATATATGTATTTATCTTATTTAGCTTCGCGAATTGGACATCCGTGCGAAATGTAAATAAGAAATTCCTTTTAAATAGGAAAATGTAGTGTAAAATTTCATTATTGAAGGCCAATAATATAATTTTATTTTTATTTGTACAAATTGAATGAAATAAAAAAAAGCTAGGCTAAGTTTCATTCCTTTGTGCGAGAACTTTTTGGGAAACGAGAGAAGAGCCAATTCCATTTATGCGCTGAATTAATTTCTGGAGGCTTATAAAAAAATGGGATGAAACCTATCTATTAAAATTCATTTTCTGCTTTGTAATTTGGGATTCTAAAAAAAATTTTGGTAAGATCAGCGACAGATTGAGTAAATGATTCAACCAAGAATTATCGGCAATAGCTAGCAAATTGCTGCTGTTCATTTAAGAGAGACACTGATGATGGGTGTAGTATAAACGTGAGATCATCAATAATTTTTAACCGTTACGAATGAGTTCATGTTTCGCCAATCACTGTTTTCGTTTGCCATGATTAAAAATAAAAAGCCCAAAGAAAATTTTATTCCATTGGAAAAATATTAATAAACGCTGTCAATATTTGTTCGATTTTGGCAAAATAGGTACTGAAAGTGTAAAAAATGTTTAAAAATTTAAATTTCCGACCACATATTTCATTCAAAACCCAATTTTTTTTCAGTTCAACATGATTTACAAAATTGCAAAATTTGTTCTTCTTCTTTTCAAAACTTTGAGAAACTTAAATTCAGTGGAAAATTTATTGAATTATTGGATGACGATATTTGAATGAAGTTGCCTAAAATTAGTTTTTTATCAATAACTTAACAATTTTCGGGTGATAGATATTTTGTACTGGACGAGACCCATAAGCTACACTAGATCACTTTAAAAACAGATCCCTTTTTATTTTCTAGTCCTGTGCTATAGATTACCGGCCGTCAGTCGATCAGGTACATAGAGGGATCAACATAGAACACTCCATATTATGTGCACTAACGATGGTGCGACTGTATAATATTCGCGAGGTTTGTCAGAAACAGGCTTTTAGAAAGTTGATTTACTCTTTAAAAGCGCAGGTTAATTTGTAGTCGGGCGAAAATATTTCACTCTCTCAAATAAAATTCAGTACGTCACTCCTCAGGCATAAAACACGCTGCTTTGATAGGAATAGTAACCCGACCGTAGTAAATACTACTCACTCAAGAAACGGATTCCACTCTATATTCTAACTAGGGGAGAAACTCTATGTCATACTCGTATGTACTTTTATAGCCATGTATTTTAAGTATCAAGAAATAAAACAGAAAATATTTAAATTACTGAAAACGAAAATTCTGACTACGTCACTGAAAAACAGCACCAAGAACTGCCCGAAATAAACATATAATAGCATATTAAAAACTTAATATCAAATTACCTACTGTAAGTGCAACTTGCATAGACTTATTAATCCATATCAAGAGTATTTGCGTTGAATTAACGATGCGCGTCTGCTCAAGCACGCTGCCCGATATCTTCTCGCTACTAAGTTCCTGCATAAGCAAAAGAAATGAGAAAGTTTAATTACAGATGAACCCAAAAGATATTATGAAATAGATATTTATAGTACCCTTCTACGAATATATATTTACTTACAATAATCTCCCAATCTTTCGATGATACCGGAGTAACGTAAACACTACGCAGCGTGAGCACATCAGCGATGAGCGAGCACTTGACCAAATCGTTTTCATTCAGACCTACGGCATAAATTAAATTTAGATAGCACTGAGAGAGAGCAAGAGTACTTCACATTTAAAAAGTTCGTTTCGTTTAGTTTTGGCAGCGGAACAACGCCATCGACATAAATATGTGAATATATGCGAGTATAGTATATAATGTAAACACACCGATTTCCTTCGCGACCCTGGCATTGATCCCAATCTCAGTGTCTTTGACAGTGCCTGCATGTGGTGTCCACGAGCCATAATGCATGCGGGTATTGTTATTGTACTGCAAACAAAGGCAACCAGTGTCCTGTAACATTGGACAAAGTTCATGAGAAGATTTACATAGTAACTTATCTAATCGGAGCGATTAGCAGCATTCGGTCGTATAAATTACTTACATATGTAGAACAAACGCTATAATATTGCTCGGGAAGCAGCAGAAAGTTGTTCTTGACAGGACGAAAAACCACTTTAAATGTGCGTTTAAACATAATTTATTTACTTTTACTTTGAATTGAACTCTGTCCGAATGTGGAAGCGGACTACAAAGAGCAGCAGCACCTGTTAGTTGTGTCTGCTTCTTCTTAACAATATGCCAATCAGCTGCTGGCAAACATATGTTTTGAACTCGCCACATATAGAATTCACCACAAAAAACCCACCACACACACACATAGGCGCCAAAAAAAGAAATTTTGAAACATTTGATTTTAAGTGCAAACTAATATTTATGTTTTATTCATCATTAAAAAACACTTGGCGCGAATTATTTAATCTCGTATCGTATATAAGTAAAAAAATCTACACTACAGATTTAATTTTCTTTCAAAAATGTATATATAAGCTATAAATGTTATACATAATTTCAATATATATTAAAAAATCAGTCTGTCTGTCTATATAAATTCCATTTCATCGTTTTTAGCGCATATAAAGCTCGAATTAAAATAAATCAATTTATTTAAAAATTTATTAATTGCAAATCATAGGTATAACACAAAAAAATATACAAATTAAAATAAGTGTATAAAAATTCATGCAAAAAAAAGCTCATATTTGCATGATAAGATATATATATATATATATATATATATATATATATATATATATATATATATATATATATATATATATATATTATTTATAAATTATTGTATACAATTGTATATGTATATATATAAATATATTTGAAACTAAATCGCCTAGCGGTCTTTGATGTACTTTTCAAAATACAAATATAACAAAAATATTAGAAACTTTCTGCTACACATCGATCCAGCTGGAATTAAGGCATAGGATTAACAAATGCGATCACAAACAAATTCAAATACAAAGAATCCAAAAATGCCATAAATCGTTACCAGCATAAATTAACGTGCTGCAACGTTTCAAACAGATAATTACAAGCTATACATACATAATATATAATAATATATGATTAGAAGTAAGACATAAATCCACTAGCTTAAAATAGATACAAATAATACGCAGTCGTTTGCAACAACAAAAAACAGACGAGATTCTAACAAAAATTTATTTGCTAACAAATGCGAATAGAATACTTGACGACCGAATTATGAATGCAATTTGGAATTTTTGTTCTTTTTAACAGATTTAGGAATGTACAAAACAAAACTGAAACGTTCAATCAATGACATGCAATTTTTACTTTACTTAATAAATTTGTTTCTTTCGATTATAGAGTAGCATGAGTAAACTTAGATCATTATTTATGTTTTTATAAAACTTCAGTCAGTCCTTCTTGTGCATATTGACGTATTTCGAGATTTGGTTAAAAAATATATCGTATCTTAACAGTCGAGCTCTTCTAGAGTGCGTGATAGGCGATTATTATCGATGCGTCTACGTTGCGAACGACGCACTGCATCTGCACGGCGATAGGGTTCACTCTTTAGACCGAGCAGTATATCTTCTAAAGCGCCATTATAGACTTCATCTTGTTGCAAAAGTTTCTTTTCGCGTACCGAATGAGTCTTGGATTTCAGCTCATTTATAACCGCTTCCTGTAACGAAAAACAATAGTTGAAATTTTAAAAGTCAGGCCTTGTATAGAAGCACTGAAAACAAAACAAAAAAGTATATAGAATAGCTGACCGACAATTGTACACATCTAGTTAAATCTAGACTCTTATGGAATCGTGCCTAAATATACATAAGTACATTGTGTAATACGCTATAACAAAAGATTAATAAAGCTAATGGGAGTGATTTGTTAGTATAAGAAAATAGAAAAGTAAAATATATTTATTAGTATGTGTGATATTTAACGACTTTTTGGTTGTAATTACATATTTCTTTTCTTGTAGGCTCGATCCATGTACAGTAGCATTAAAAACAATGGGTTTTACTTATCTTTCCGAAAATATTTCGACATTCATCGAGGATAAGAGTTTCTATCTTAAAAATGATTTATTTTGGCACTAAATACTAGATTTAAGAGAAAACAAGAAAGAACGCTGCAGTCAAGTACGCTTGACTTCAAGATACCCTATACCTTGGTTAAGGCTCCTTATATGAACCATAGATTATACTCTTTAGTTATCCGATCTGGACATATGCGGTCTATTTTATTTTAATTGATGAACAATTAGAACTAATTATATACAAAAACAAAAAATGTACAAACAAAAACTAAAAAATTGGCGCAAGCTTGCATGGGGAGATCCCTAAAAGTGGTCCGATCTGAACATATACGGAATATTTTGTAATGATTGACGTAAGATACGCCTTATTTGGCATTTCTGAGGGCCAGGATTGTATTCGGGGTACCCTTTAAAGTGGGCTTGCATGTGCATATAATACAAGTTATCTGAGAGCGAATACGTGTAATATTTGCTGGTTTATGCAAAGATCTGCGTATGTAAGATGTTCATAGACAACCACATTTACAAAACCAGGTAGCATGCGACATTGTTGTTGTTTTTCACATTTTTATAGGTCGATAGATAAAAAAGAACAATTGTTTATGTAATGTATACTGTATTTGTATACTAATATACATTCCGAAACCAAATGTGCGTCCGGGCCAGCTGTGCAATTGAAGTTCTGACAAACAAATGGTTGTGTACCATACAGAACTGATCGTAGTACGTTGATATAATGGAATACTTACGACATGACTAGTTTTACTGAAAAAAAAAAAAACAGTCGACCATTTTCTTCGAAGTGCGTCCACGAACAACTTTTGTTGCATTTGGCTCAAAGATTTATTCAGTCGATTGCTGTCTTGTTTCGGGTTTATATGTATAGATCCATAATTTATCGCTTATGATAGCAAATCAAACACCTGTTTTGAACCACCACGGCAGCATTTCTTTGCACCAATCGATATGACCTTTTTTGGGCGGTAGTCAAACGCAAAAAAATCTTTTTGATGATGAATGTAATATCGAATGTTTTCTGATCCTATTATAGCCAAGAATGTCCCAATCTCACATTCTTGGCATTAGTGGGATTATGTCACATTACGATCGTGCAATATCAAAGTCACGCACAGCATTGGTTGTTTCTGGCACCACAACCATTTTTGGGCGACCTTTACGAAATTAATTCTCGAGCGAAAGAAGTTCGCCATTAAAAAAGCGCGATAGGATAGGATAGGATAGGAGCCATCGCCAATAGTGGTAACAAGTTTATCAATGCGTTCTTGTCTTGATAATCCACATCGAAAGACGTAGCAAATCATTACACGAGTTAAATCCATTTTTGTCCGAGACGTATTTTTCATGTTTCTGTAAACAATACAAATTGTGCTAGTACATCAAAACTTTGTGGGTAGTTTTATGCTAAAAAATATCAAACTTTCTTATGGAAATGTCAAATTGCAGTTATACACACAGCGTGAAATTATATTATCAGTTTATCTAAAAGTTTATAACTCATTAAAGGAGACATCGTAGACCTCATAAAGTATACATATATACTCTTGATTATCTCGTCAAGTCAATATCAACCTGGCAATCGATATGTTGACTTCTTATGGACGCCCGCCTCACATAAATGGACTAATGGGCGTGTTCCACCCACTTCTTGGGGTAGCTCCTATACAGACCCACCATCCACGTTTATGTTCTACAATTCGATTTAAAATTTGTATGAATATTATTAGAAAGCTTCGAAGTTAACGTTTTTTTTTCTTGTTTTTCTTTAAATTTGTTCAAAAATCGTATGTTGATGTCATCTATGTAGGCATAAATTCGAAGAATCCTGAAGACGATCCTTGATTAAGGGCAAAATATATTAGAAAAAATAAAAATCATTGTTTTTTATTGCTACTAGATCACGAGCCAGCAAGAACACATAGAAATTATTATTATTTATGTTATTAATGACGACAAACGACACACAAAAACAATGGTTATTATGTAGAAATTGCTGGTATACACTTACTATTAACTGCGTAATTGTTTATAAGCAATATTTGTACGAAGAATAAAACAAATATGCAAACAGACACACACTGCTCTTTTGACCTTCACCCCGCGTGACGCATGTTGAACGTATCGTATAATTATAATGTGGTTATGCTTGGTGTGTGTGCGTTTTAAATGGAAAGGTGAGTGCGTGAGTATTTAAATGTACAAATTTATGTACATATTTCTTTTAACACCAAATAACCCAAAAATTTGTTTTATGAAGGCTTTTCAAGCCACAAAATCAACATCATCAAACCAGCACCAAAGATTTCATCTTGTTCCGTTTTTTTTTTTTTATTACAATGTAAATGTAAAAGACTAAAATTGTGCGAAATTGTTCTGTGTTTTTTGTAGCAAGGCACTTTCCATGTTCAAGCAACCTATTTTCTAAATAGTACCAAGAAAATATTGCATTACATACGTGAAGCGAAGCAAATAAACCAGATTCACAAAAAACACGCCTAAATTTATTTAAATTATAATTATTTACCTACCTGTTGTTTCTTTTGATTAAATTTATTGCGTAAAAGCACCTGATCACTTTCCTTTTTTGTCGCCGCTAGTGCAGCAGCTTGTTCCAGACGTCGCCTCTGTTCGTTTTCTTGATCGAGTTGCTGAAAAAAAAAATCCAAAAATTAAATTTAGTCACTAACTAAATAAAATGAATCAAACTGAATTTACCTTAAAAGCGCGCGTGAAACGCACAATCAATGCGAAAAATGCTGCTGCATCTGCATTACGCGAAGATTCACCAAAATATTCAACACATTCTTTGAATGCGTCCTGCGCATTTTTGAATTCTATCTTTACTTTTTTCAGCTTATCCTCGGTATTATTTAGAAAATCGCGCAGTATATGTGTCTGTGTGCCTTTAACTCGTTGTTCAGTTTCTTTTCTAACTAAATCCATGCCCTTATCCAAGTCTAGCACATCGGTAACAATATTCTCGAGCGAAACTTGTGATGCTTTATCTGTAGCAAAGATCTCGCTATCGAAGTTCAATAAATCGGGAAACTTTTGTCGTATTGTCGCAACAATATAATGTAATAATGATGATCGTTTATCGGTCGATTTTGTATCGATTAAAGTATCCAGCGATTGCAGTTTAAAACCATATGCAGGACCACGTTTACTGCTATTCAAATAATTGCCAAATGCCAACACGATCTCCAAAACAGCTTTGAATTTGCGTGACTGTTTCAATGAATTCGAGGCACGTGTAATCGCTTGAATTTGCTGGAAAACAATAATTTATTTAATAATTGAATTGAAATGCGTATTATTTATACCAACCGGACTAATTAGATGTATACAATCCACGAAGTTACCCATGTAGTTCATAATCGAAAGTTTTGATGAGATTCGCTCCACGCGGGACAATTGCAGCATAAATTTGTCTTCTTCCGTTAATAAGCTTTGGTCTTTGCGCTCAATTATGTACTCCTTGTAGCTCTTTACCTCGGCATCGGTTGGCACCATCTTTTGCAGTAGTTCTACGTTTTCTAAAGATAGTTTCTTTAAATCTAATGAATGTATTGCAGCGATAACATCGTCTATTGGCATATCGAGCTTACGGCGAGAGATTGCTGAAAAACGAATAAGAAACAAAACTTTAAAAATATTTTCCCAGTTTGTTTGTTCAGTGACAAAAATGAAATACTATTGTAAAGGTATTTATTTTTTGAAAAACAAAACTTCGGGTTAGGGCATACTTGGCTTTTCCCAACGAGCACGCACGACAAGAGACGACTCAAGAAAGCTGTTACAAAACTAAATCGATCTTAAAAGAGTTTTAAAAACAAAGTTTAACAGCTATATGTCTAAAGTATCTTCTAATAATATAATAAGTATTTGCAATGAGAAACCAATACAACAATTTTTTTTTTAATCAAAACGCTTTAAGGAGATTGGGCAATGATCAAAACAAAGCCCAAGCATTTGCTTGACAAATCCCAGATATTTTAAACCTTTTCATTTCTCATTGCGGCGTAAGATTTCAGTTATACGCTAACTTACAACAAAAAGAAGGTACAACAAAGGTTTTGACAATCAAAAATACAAAGTTATAACCTAATCACAGTTAAAATACTAAATGGGTTCAAAGCACTAACTAAATTGTTTAGCTATATTTTGAACTGCGAATACTACCCAGGATCTAAGCCGAATGTGCCCCTTGGAACAACATCTTCATACCACCTGATAAGCATACCACCAAAAAAACCAATATCCTATCAAGACTAAACCACATCATAAAAGAAAAATTGTATCACTAGATATTAGGGTGTATTCCGCAAATACTTCTACACCACTTTTGATCAAGTAAATAAGAAACTTTAACTTTGGTGGAACTAAAGCTTTGATCTTAATGTATCATATTTAACCGAAGCTCTGAAACCATTCACATGAAATTTCAAAACGTATAGCAGCTATATAGAGAGTAAATGGTTTCTTTGGGCCTACCCCTATATTTAGGCAGTACACGCCCATTAATATATCTATGTGAATCACCTGTCCGTAAAAAAAACCATATCAACTTTCAAGTTCGTATAATTAGGAAAAAATTCATAAGTGAGCGGTGGATTTGTATGAGTTTGTTTTGACTACTGAAGTTGACGGAACACCCAGCTGAAATTGACTTAAATTATTAAGTTTTTCATAAAAATCGTATAGGTGGGCGGACATGAGCGACACGCACATTAGAATATTTTTGTGAACCGTGTGTCCATAAGGAAGCAACGTAACAAACTTCAAGCTGATTTTGACTTAAGTAAAGAAATTTTTCATACAAAAAATATTATGGTTTTGAAGATAGGTTGGCACCGGGCCTTAACCTAAAAGTGGAGAAGACACGCCCATTAATATATATCTATGTGAGAAGTCTTTCCATAAAAAGAAAAACAATATTATATTTTGAAACAATAAAAATGGAGCTACAAAATTATTATTGAGCCATATTAGATGACATAACTTACCAATATTTCGTAATCTCGTATGTTCCAGTAAAGATACGTGATCCGGTTTCTTAAACCGCTTACTTGGATAAGATTGAAATGATCCATCGACTTCTGCTTTACCTCCGTTAGATAAAACGCCACCAATGCCGATTTTGAAACGTTCTTCAAACTCGTTAAAGTCAATGTGTTTGAAAACTTTTTCGTCGTCCAACTCGTTAAAAATTGTACCACGCACCTGAACAAATGAAAAGAAACGAGATTACTACCGTATTCAACATATAAAATTATATGGAACATTAACTACTCACCTGATTCGGTTTCAAAGCAATCCAGTTTAGTGTTGGAAGTTTGTACTTTGTTGCCACTTTGCGTTTAATTGTCATGGCACCATCTGGTGCTGGCATCGATCCCGCTACAGGTGGCGGTGCTGGTGGCTGGAAGGAGGACATTGTCGCTGGTTGCATGAGCATAGAATTGTAGCAATTATTCATGTTTGGTGGCGGCGGTGCAGGTGGCGCGGGCGGTTGTGGAGCGGGTGGTACTGGCACTGTTGAGGGCAGAGGCGGAGGTGGAGGCGGTGGCGGTGGT